>JAPEIP010000007.1:90433787-90462069 GCA_026120095.1 Capsicum chinense
AGAAAACTTATGACATAATCGTTATATATATATATATATATATATATATATATATGCATATGCATATATATATGTTTATTTTATGCATCCCCATGTACTCGGTACGTTTCTATGGTATTGACCCACATATTCGTATGTGGGCTACATTTTCTTAGAATATAGGTACAAGGTATAGTATACATCTTCAAATCCAGTCAGTTCGCATCATCCAGTCAACAGGTGATGAGTCCTTTTGATTCAAGGGCTTGAGTTAGTTATACAGTTCAAGAAGTGTTGTATTTTCTCTATTCAGTCGTATTGAGTTAGGTTAGTCGGGAGTCATAACCTAGCTACCTACTATCAGTACTAGTAGAGGCTTTAGAGACAGTTAGTAGAGGTTGATGTATTTTGTTTTATTTTTGGTTGTAAAGGCAGAATTATAATCCTATAAAATTCCATTTTTGTATCGATCAGATTTAGAAAAGAGTTAATTTCTGCTGATTTGTATGGATTTGTATTTCTATTCAGTTGCTTATGAGTTATGCCAGTAGAAGGGTTAGCTTGGGGTCGGGACCCGATTTTGGGGCGTTACAGTAACAACCCAATTTTTTTTGAACCAAAATGTTACACGGTGCTCATGATCTTGAAAGACCACAAGCTAACATTCTACTGATATTTGTACCTGAGCATTGCATAATATAGATAATAAATGCAGAAACTAGCCATAAGGTTGAAAACACCTAAAAATACTCAAAATTGAAAACTGAATACTGATATATTTGTCCAAAAAGCCTCTAAACTATCTGAACTGTGGAGTTGATGGGTCCTGTCCCCAACTAACTCCTTCCTCTAAAAGTAAACTATATCTGATGCAATAATAAATAAGGATCATCCTCGAATGAAGAGGACTCACTGCTATGTCTACTGCTGCTGACTGGGACTGAGCTGCTAAGGATACTCTAGATCTCGAGCCTCTAAACCTATGGTATCAAATAAAACACCATAGCGCAAATACGTTAGTATGGGAATATACTGAGTATGAAAATGAGGTAAGGCTAAATGCAAAGGCTTATACATGAACAATTACTTAATTGAATAATCATGAGAATATTGAATGCGAACATATGCATAAATACACAAACCATAACTAAAATCATCATGACTCATAATACTGAAACTCAAATACTAATTTACTGTCATCTGAACTCACTACTAATACTGAGATACTGAATAACTGAATCTCCTGATATTGATAACTGAGTACTGAAGTTAGGATTAGTATTATCTAGCGAGTGATCTAAAAAACTGATGATACTAAAGCTAATTAACTGAATCTACTCATATCAATGAATGAATTCTGAACTTTCTACTCTCGACTAACTAAATTGGAGATTAAACCTCTCTAACGGATGTTCCAGAATCTATAATAAATGATAAGAAAAGATTATTTCTGAGATCAAACTAATCTAGCGAAAGATCTCTAAATCTGATTATGAGAATACCCAACTAAATCTGAGACTGAGATCAAGCCTATCTAATGGGTGATCTCTGGATCTGATAATGAGATTACTCAACTAAATCTGAGACTGAGATGAAGCCTATCTTATGGGTGATCTCTGGATCTGATAATGAGATTACTCAACTGAATTTGAGACTGAGATCAAGCCTATCTAAAGATCTAATAATGAGATTACTCAATTGAATCTAGGACTGAGATCAAGCCTATCTAATGAGTGATATTTGGATTTGACAATGAGATTACTCAACTAAATCTGAGACTGAGATCAAGCCTATCTAACGGGTGATCTCTGGATCTGATAATGAGATTACTCAACTGAATTTGAGACTGAGATCAAGCCTATATAATGGCTGATCTTTGGATTTGATAATGAGATTACTCAATAACTTTATGTGGGACCATACCTATCTAGCAGGTAGTCCATGACTCAATGGAACTATCTGAGTTCCTTACTGAGACAGGGGGCTGTATCTGACAGTCATGATTTATGAGTTCTACTCTAAAGATTGATACTGAAACTGCAACTGTGGGAGTGCTCACTTAACCGACATGCCCTAAATCTGAACTGGTAGGGTCCAACCTGTAACCCTAGCTGGAAGAGTGTCAATACTGTGCCACAGGTAAAGACCTCTCTGGTCAAGCCTCTCAAATGGGTGACCCTCACAGAAATTCAAGTCTAAGACAGTATAATAGTCAAGCCTTTTTCTAATGGGTGACTCCTATATCCTGCGCTGGCTATGCATTTCTGGAGTTTAGGGATTACTCCTAACGACTCTACCTCTCTAACGGGGAGCCTTTATCCCTGCACTCACTCGGTGCTAGCTCCTACTCCCAACTGAAAGACTCTGAACCAATTCTCAACTGAACTTAAACTAAGCCAAATCTAATACTGATCATGTTTCTCAACTGATCTGACTGAGTTCTGCTGAATTCACTTGGTTTCGTATCTGACGGAATACTACTGAATCTCGTCATCTGACTAAATGATACTGAGCTTAGGATAGATTACTCGAATACTACTGATGACTAAACTAAACACTTGAATACTACTAGATCTGAGATGAGTACTGAACTGAGGCTAGAACACTAACGATACACAGATTACTGAAAATATTAAGATTTCTTACGTGTTGTTTCTATCTAAGAGTACAGAGTTCTATAACTTACTGAGTTCTAATAATCGCGGCTTGACTGAGATTATCGTGAAAACTAACACTGGCTCTAGACTACAGCTAACTTGTTAGGTATAAATACCCCCATGACTCGATAACATAAAAGTAAAACATAACCAGATATTCATTCACCATCACAATCACTAAAGCATCTCCTTAAGTATTTAGGAATCATAAACATGTAATAACATAGGGAACATGTTATTGGCTCATACTCCTTTCAACAAGGTCTTGCATCAAACACTTAGCATGTATTAAAGTCTTAGCATGTATCGAAGAGCACATAATTGGGAGAATTTCATGTTATCATATCACAATTCATTCACTAAGGCTTTTCAAAAAACACCTGACATGCATGGGCTTGCATACAATTGGGGATTTCTAGTAAACATGCTATAATGTCTCTAATTCCTTCACATAAACATTTTATCAAACATATGGGGAGCATGCTTTGCTTATTCAATAATTTCTACACTTAATTGTCAAGAACACATCACTTAGCAAGAAACCTGAAAAGGGTTTATCATGAACATCACATGAATATCACATACTAGGGTCAAAAACTTGAAAATCTTGTAAACAAATATGAATAAAACTCAATAATGGTATGAAACTCCAACTTCAATTCACATGAATCATGAAAACTCATAAACATATGATCTTTGAAATTTTGAAAAGGATTCTTGAGCTTCTTGGGTAAAAGGGACTCAAGAATCAACATCTGCATACCTTAGGAAATTCTTTCTTGAAGCCTCTTGGAGAGATTCTTGATTTCTTAATTTCTCTTGATTTTTCTTGAAGAAAAAAGAAGGGTTTTGATTTTGTAGAAACCCTAGTTTTTGATGTTGAAGATAAGAAATGAGGTTGTGATCCTTGATCGGGTATAAATAGGGGTTGAAAAGACTGAAAAAATATCCAAAAGTCCTTTTAAAAATATTGACTTAAAATTACCGATCAGGGACTGTGACGGTCGAAATGATGCTCGGTCGCTAGGTTTGACAGTCCGTCGGATCGTCCGTCATACGTTGGCTAGGAAAAGGATACACTGCCTCGAGGTGACGTTGTCAGTGATGCTCCATCACTGCCTTAACGGTCCGTTGGATCATCCGTCGCATGCTGGCCAGGATGAGGCCACACTACCTCAGCGTCGATGGTCCTAGCGACGGTCCATCCCAAGCTTGACGGTCTATCATCCTGGCCTTCATACTTAGGCTTCACTGCCTTGGTTGTGATGAGCTGGGTGACGGTCCATCGCAAGCTCGATGGTTCGTCAACCCGGCCGTCGCACCTGGGCGGTTCCAACTACTTTTAGTAAAACAACCATAACTTCCTCGTCCGATGCCGAATTTTGACGAAATTGATATCGATGAAAGGTTTATTCAATGCTCTACATGAAAGAGGAAATTCTACATGGTTCAAAATATTTCTCACTTAAGAAGACACTTTCCAACCTTTTAGGACCGAATTTACACTCCACTGAACATGCTCTAAGGCTCAGATTATGAGAGAATTTTATGGGGTCTTACAACTATGCACCAATTATTTTCTCAAGCAAGTAAGAAGAATCCTAGACTTTATTTATTTTAATAACCATTACATCAAGTTTAAAAAGGCTCTCGTTGAGGTAGAACTTTCCTACATACATTTATTTCTTTCTTATTACAACTTTCTTCGAAAAAAAATGCACATCTAAATCTACTTTTAACATGATGTATTGTCGGCACTAAGTTCTTCCGAATAGTAGGAACAAGGAGAACATTGTTGAGAGTCAATACCTTACCGGAAGTCATTTTCAGGAATATCTTTCCACTTTTTTCAGTATTGGCTATTGTATTATTTTTCATGAAGATCACTTCTTTGGGACCAACGGTATCATAAGTAGTGAAAGCTTCTTTGTCAGCACAAACATGTCTAGTGACTCCTGAATCAAACAACTATTATTTGGATTTTCAACTAGATTACATTAAGTGATCATAACACACATGTTTTCAATCTTTTCAGTTGCTTTCTTCATGTTTAGCTGATTTTGTTTCCTGTTCATTATTAGAACTTGATAATTTATACCTTTATGACCAACTTTACTACAATTTTATAGCATTTTTCTTTGAACGTTTTATTGTTCTGCTCTTTCTCTTGTCCGTAAGAATTCTTCATCTTCTTAATATTTGGAGCATCATCCTTAATAGGATTTGCAAACATCATTGATGATTTTTCATTCAACTTATTATCCTCTTCTATCCTGGGAACGACTCAAAAAGTCTTTCAAATCAAACAATTGGTTTTCAACCATTGTTTTTTTTTTTAAACAAGAGGATCTCTACACGTGAACATTTTTATTTCAAGTTTGGTAGCCAAAATGACATCATTTATTGTCACTCTTTTAAATTCATTCTAGAATACTTTTTTGATTTCTTTGTCATTTCCATTGCTAGAGCAATATCGAAATGACTTAAAGACGCAACATTGGTTGCCATTAGACAACATCATACACAGCCAAATCAATTTGTTGTTCAGTTTCATTCATTATTTTTTGTCAATCTTTCACATAAACTTTGGTATTTCAGAATATTAACAATAAAGACTTTAATATTTAATGAACTTGGTTTTAGTCACGATGAAGTTTTTGTATCTTCAAATCATCAACCAAATGAACTTTGAAACCTGACAAAGTTTTTATGACTTTAAATTAGAATCTAATTCAAACTGAATGAAAGTACACAAGTTTTAAACTCCAGAAATCAACATAGAGAGTATAATGAATGGTGAAGTTCTTATGTTTTTGAACCAAATTTCCAATCTAATTTCTTGATGAAGTCTTTATATTCGTCTAATCGAGGGAGTAGAAATCAAAAGATTTTAGAATCTACAAATTCAAATCTAATACTAATTAACCAATTACTTAATTTATAAATGGTGATATTTTTTTTCCATCAAACAAGCACAAAAAATAAATATTCTTATAATTTTCTAAATATTGTTATTTTTTGAATTTGGTAAAATTTATATTTTACAACAAGAACTTCAAAACATGTTCAGACAGCATATGAACAATCAAATAAAGTTGTAACTATATATTCACAACTTTGAACTTCAATAATAAGTTCAACCCTACTTATGATATCAACAAACTGAAGTTCATAATATTTTTGGACAATAGCAAATCAAACAGTTAGAAAAAGATGAAGATTAGAAGATTCAAGTCTACTGAATTCACGATGTATTCTTAAGAAATTATTCTTCTCAAGTACCTGAGGTTATGAAATATATCCTCCTAGGATAAAATGAATCACTTCGACAGAACGTCACCTTAAATTCTGTCGAACTACAAATACACTCAAAGATAGCAAATCACACTAAAGTTTTTAAAAAACTAATTTTTTTTTTGTCAAAATTTCATGTATGTACCTGAGGAAAAATCAGGTACTTATAGCCATTAAGGTGTTGCTTCATTATGAGAAAAAACGGTTTAGAAAGGTGCGCCTCTTCATAAAGGTGCACGTCTTCGGAAAAGTCACAACCCATTGGAAAGGTCATAACCATCCAAACTAGAAAGGTACCTATTCAAATTTCATCCTTTTTCTTGATGTCTTTTCAAAAAAAAAAAAACCTATTCATTTTTCATTCATACCTTTTAAAGACCTAAAAATTGTAGCATGATCAATAATTCAACAATTTTTATCCTTATTTTTGCAAATTCTTAAAATATTTTTCCCAACATAAAATCTAACTTTATCTTCATGTTGTATTAATAATTTATTCTTTTCTTTACACAATACTTTCGATTTTTTATATTTTTGACAAAAAGTAAGAGTATTTTGTTGATTAATAAAAAATAATTTATAGAATTTTTTTTTACCTAACATCAAGTGCTTATTATTAGTTTTAACACCTTTATATATATAATAACTTATTTATAAATTCAATTTCAACACACATCATAATTTTTAACACTTAAAGGTTATCAACTATTTACAAAAAGATAATTCCAATTGATCCTAAATTTGTCCTTTCACTTACTGAATTGAAGTCCAATTGCAAAAATGAATAAGGAAAAAAATATTAATATAAAAAAATTAGTAAAGAGAGGTGAAGGAGTGGTTCATTTCTAAAAGAAAAACAATTGATAATGTAGCTTTTAATTGTTAAAGACAAAACTATGTACGAATATAAGAATATTTTCAATTAGTTAAAAGTAATATATTATATGTAAATAATTATAAATAATCAGTTTAATTCAATTATTTAAATTTTTAATCAAATAAAATATTATCAATTTCTTAAAATTTAAATCAAATTAATTTTTTTCGTCTTTTTTATTTCTTATTCATTGGCTACTCTTTTTCTTAGTTAATAGCATAAAAATATTTATTTTTTCAACAAAAGCAAGCACGGTGACTATCATATGAAAGATACTTTCACTACTTTTACATTTTATCTTGTAATTTGATGAGATAATTACTCAGTGTACCTTAGATTCTAATCTTTTTTCCCTTAATTAATGGGAGAATTTTCTTTCTTTCTTTCTTTTTTTGATAAATAAATATTTTATTATACTAATGTAATTTACAAGCAACAATCTAGCCTTTAAACTAGCTCGTAAATGTACCTCTTGGATGATCAATCTAACAAGAACTGGTGGGGGTCTACCCTTGGCCTGAAATATACTCTGATTTTTCTCATTCTAAACATGATACATTATTGTATCTAGGGTCAGTTGAAATGCTTCAGCTTTCTTGTTGTTTCCAGTCACATATTTCATAGCCCAAGTGAACTCTCCATTCCAAGATTCCTCTATGAATCCCCTGCCGGGCGATAAGTTTGTTCCATATTGCTCTTTGTGACTGGATATTTAAAATAACAAATGCTGTAGAGATGCAGGCTCTTGCTTGCATAAAACATACTGAGGATCAATGTTTATCCTCCTTCAAGCAATCTTGTCCTTAGTATATAATCTACCTAATATAGCTAGCCTAAACAGAAATGTCCATTTAGGATAACCTTTATTATTTCACACAAGCTTCCTCCTAGCCATTACTGGCATATCACTTAGCAGTCTCTGCCACTTTTGCTTAATGGAAAAGGATGTAGTATGTTGAAATAGCTCAAGAGTGCAACCAACAACTTCAATATACTTAATTCCCTGTAAAAATCTTTTGAATTACTCGAGAAACATGCTTAGGATTGGTGGTCCACACACTGTGTCCTTTTTTATAGTAGGAATTAACCCATCTAAATCACAGTCTATTCTTGGGATTGCATAGGTTCCATTGTAAGTTACTGATAATAACTTTGTTTTATATTTCAATATTGAGTAGATAAGTCCCCAACTACTATTGAAACACAGTTTCTCCAAGCTATAAGTGCTTTCTTAAATACGTTTGCAGTTTTGGTCCATGGAACCCATATGCATAAAGTTTCAATAAGATAAATAACCCTCTTAAGTAGAGTTAAAATCCATGTACAAAAGCTTTGTATAGAAAATAACACATTTTTTCAAGATTTTAGTTTTTCAAACATAAGATAAATATCTAGAAGTTCATGATCTTATTCTACCCAACATCCTTTCAAGTAGAGACCCCATGGGAGAACCGTTAGCCTTTTAATACTTCGAGGAACTGCTAAATACCAAAAAGGTAGTCCCCCTTTGGTACAGTTAAATATTTCCAAAATTAGTTGTTGAATAACCTTGGTCACTCTCCTAAAGTAATGTCACTCTTCTGTACATTAACTACTAGGCCTAACGTCGCTAAAAACTTTTGAAATCTATCATTCATGAGTGTCATAGATTCAAGATCGCCCATATAAAATAACAATACGTTATCAACAAATTCTAGTTGGAACAATTTTATCTTAGCATATTTAGGATGATAGTTTAACCTTTGTATATGTTCTAATGGTTTTAGGAGCATACTCACGTATTGCATGGCCAACACAAGTAGATAGGGAAATATGGAGTCCTCTTATCTCAACCCTTCCTTCGTTGCAAAGGTATTGTGACCACTCCATTAAGGTTTATCTGAATAATTGATTGTGGCCATATATTCTAGTATACATACAATGAAGATCTCAGGAAAACTATACATAAGCAAAATCTACTTCATGAAAGATCATTCTGTTGAATTATAGGCTTTCTGCATGTCAATTTTCATCATACACCTTTGAGAAATAGCTTTTCTTCCATAAACTTTCATCAACTCGTGGCTCCTAATGATGTCATCAATAATTAGTCTTCCAGAAACCAAAACATTTTAACAGTCATCTACTAGAATGCTTTTAACGTGCTGCAATTTATTTAACGATAACTGTGATATCATTTTGTACAGAATAATACAATAAGATATTAGTTTATACTCTCTGATTGAAGAAGGGTGCTTCACCTTAGGGATTAAGGTAATGAAAGAACAATTAATATCTAAGCACATCTTCCCATTTTCGAAGAATTCAACCACTACCTACTCCATATTAGCTCAAATGATTGACATGACTTTCTTGAAAAAGAGTACATTATATCCATCATTGTCTGGAGATTTGCTATCATTTATATCTCTAGTGGCATTTAGGACCTCGTCTCTAGTAATAGACTTTATGAGTTCTAGTTTTTCAGCCCTAAATAGGCCGGGGCCATTGTTCATTACCTCAAAAAGAACCACAAAAAAGTTGATGAGCTACAATTCCTAGCAGTTCTTTATAAAACATGACCACCATATCTTCAATGTCTCCCATAGCATGCAACAAAACCCTACTTCTACTTACTAACATTCTAATGAAATTTTGAGTTTGTCTTATTTTTTAGGCAAGGGTGGAAGTAAGATATATCTGTATCCTCAATTTCCAATCATTTGACTCCACTCTTTTATTAAGTAATACTTTCCTCAAGTAATGTCCATTCTCCAATTTTTACTTTGAAGCCTTTCTCTCTGACAAAAATGAATAATATTCGGTATGATCTCTCATTAGCTCCTGAATAGTGCATCTTTTATCGTATCTTTGAATACATCATAGTCCTTATAGCAAGCTTTTTCAACCTAATCTTTACCCAGTTATCTTGGAATATTGGTACTCTTATGGCCCTAGAGTGGTGCTTGCTATTGATTTTTATTTTTGTTACTAACCTACTCTTTATACTGATGTTTATATTATTGTTGTTATTATCAGTGTTTGATGTTGATCGATCCTCGCTTGGTTGATGACTAGACTAGCATTATCCCATTAGAATTCCCCTTCTGGTTGTTCTTATTTGTTGGCTTTGGTAGCTAGCTTGGTTGGATGATTTTTCTCTTGTAGCAAGGTGAGAATAGCCATTTTCCTCTTCTATTTGTGAGGATAAATCGATTGTTGAGTGGGATATAAAGGAGGAGGTAGGTTATCTCTCCTTGGTTTCATTATGAATCTATATTGGTAATTTGGTTTGATAGCCTATTTTCAAGGTTGACTAGTTTGGGACCCGTTCTTCTAAGTTGGCTAGTTTATTGTCTGGTAGTGGTTTCAATTTTAATATCGAGAGGTCTTGAACTTGTTATCCAGGTTTCTTGTGTTCGTCTCCCGGTGATCATTGACCTTGGTATCGGTTTGGAGTGGTATATTCCTTTCTTATTGAGATGTGATTCTTGTTCTAGTAGAGTTAAGAGAGGTGGAGGTAGGTGATCTTTCATATAATCACTTCTTAAGTTGGTAATTTGGGTATTTATTGTTGATATGGAGTATTAGATTGACCAGTGTACAACTAGGGTTGCATTTATCTGAGTTGTTAGAGTTTTCGCAATTACCAGTACGTTTTGTAGCCTTGGTGAGTTTTTAGTGTACTTGGGTGGTTCATGCCCCCTGCAGATATAAAGTTGGTTGCTCATGCTTTCAGCCTGTGGTTTATCCTCCATTGTAATTTTGTTCTTCAGCTATATTTTGACTTTGACTCTGTCATGATCCAGTAGGGATATGCCTCAGCTTAAATAGTGAGGGAGAGTTGGGTGTCTACCTTTGGTTTAGACTTTTTGGCCCAGTTTTGGATTTGTGCCTTGGAAAGGTGGCTTGATAGTTATAATAGATTTGGAGTGCAGCTGTTTACCCATATACAAGATTAGTTTGGATAATTAAGATCAAGCAGTTCAGTCTTGGGCCTGAGATTTTAGTAGGGAGTTACAGAGTTTAGGTGTAGCCTTCGTTTCAGGCTTGTCTTGGTTGGGGTTTTATATATAGGCTGGCTAAGCCTACTTTATTTCTACCTATTTTTTCTTCTTTAGTTTGGATTAATTAGGGTTTATAGATGCTCAGATGTGGCCTGTTAGCGCTCCAGGATGGTTTCTTTTGCTATTGACCTTGGTTTTTCATTTTTATTAGAATTTGGGATGATCTAATCAGCAGGAGTAGTGTGATCAGGTTGGGCTTAGCTTGGTTTTATCCTCAGTTAGTGGGACATCTAGGAGCAGATTGTTCAATGGTGAGTGTTTGGGTTTCAAACTCTCGACTGTCAGTTTTGAGGGTTATCTAAACCAGTTGTAGCATTGGTATAGGTTACAGACATTGGTCATCACTATTTACTTACCCAGGTATCACCTTATGGAATATCCTTATACTATCCATAATAGATTTTTTATGGATCGACTTCAGTTCTCTGGGTTTAGTGTGATAGGCTTATGTAGACAAGACTTAGATAGCCATTTTCTTAGTTTGGAGTAGATGGTTGGTTTAGAAAGGGAAAATAAGGTTGTATTTGGATATTGGAGTTGGACGTATGATTCATGCCTTGGATTTCCTTTATCCTGGTTGAGGTTTTGCTTGGTTGTGTTGGTACCAGTGTGGGATCAATGTGTGGGGTTTGAAATTCTGTGCATCAGCCTTTTTTGATTTAATTGGGGGCCAGTTGGTGGTGAGGGTAAGTCTTGGTTGTTTGAGAACTGGAATAAGGAAGTTGGTTTAAAATGTACACATGTGGCAAAATCCCTTGGAGGTGTTATTTCTTCTTAGAGGTTATCTGGGGAGTTTTGCTCGAAGCATACGAGCCCAGTACCTCATCCCTTCTAGTTTTCATGATCTTTCTATCCATTGACTTTTGCAGATGAAAGTTTTTTCAGTAGTAGGCATTTCTAGTCTTCCCACAATTACTACATGTCATTATGACTTGCTGGAACTATCAATTCGATTATTAGATAATTCGTTTGGGTTTTAGGCTCATTTCCCTATTTGGAGATTTCGATGTTAAGAAATTGATCTTAGACCAAAAATCATAGTAATCAACCTTGGATGAGAATTCTGACGGTGCCATCAGCTCTAGAATGTTAATTTTTAGCTAGGAGGACCTTTGGTTTAGGTCCCGAGGCTTCTGGACTCATTTTGGGCTACCGGCAAATTATATAAAAAATGGAACTATAAGTGTAGGCCCTATATTTAGTCAAATTAATCTTGGATAAAAACTTTGATGGTTCTATTTTGTCTATAACATCAAATTTGGTATGATAGCATTGGTCGTTAGTGCGTACAGGGTTCCGAACAAATCCCAAACACTCGATCAAAGTCCATTTTTGAACTTAGAAAAATATGGTATCTGATACCTGATGCGACCGCTTAAGCACTCAGGGAACTAATTTAGCGGCATGTGCTTTAGTTCCCATGAGCCACATAAGTGGCCTTGGGCACTTGGCTAGGCCCGCTTTAGCGACAAGGGGGCTGCTTAAGCGGACTCTGCTTTAGTAGTACTTGCTCCAAGCTACCAAACCGCTTTAGGGGAAAATGGGGCTTTTAAATCCCATTTCCCTACATGATTTCTCATCATGTCTTTCACTATTTTCACACTATTTTGAGATCAACAGAGGGGAAAAAGTAGGAAATTATCCATAGAGCTAAGGTAAGCTAGCCTAACACTGTTTGATCATTTCTCATCAATTTTCCATCAATTTTAATTCTATTTCTTGGTAAATTCTTAGAATTAGGTCTTAAAGTTTCCTAAACTTTAAGGGTTGATATGACACCTAATTTGTGCTCCATTTGTACTCTTTTGAACACACACTTCTTTGTCCTTCGAGGGACCTCGTGATGGATTTAATTTTGGATTCAATTTATGAGCCCCGCAGGTTCATTCTTTACCTAAATTTTTCCCCGATCCTTTATATAGCACTATGGGTCTTGTTTTATTCCTTACGAAGTGTATATTCCTATTTTGGTAGCATGACAACATTTTGAGATCGTGGAGCAAAGGCAGACGATTTAGCGATTCGAGGACTTATGGTTCGACATCGAGGTAGGCGTCTACTCTTCTTCATGAGATAGTGTATAATGCATGTTGCATGTTACATAGGGATGTTAGGATGTGATTATAGGTAGAACACCATAATTTATCCTAAATTATGAGTTCGGGGATTAGAAGGGTAGAGAGACCCTTAAGGTGAAATACTTATTATGGTTCTAAGATCTTATTACCCTAGGCTACTAGCATGATTGACATAGTTGAGGCTAATAACCCTTTGGTCTAATGTTTACGACTTTACTCAGAGGATTGTTATGATTTCTCAGATTAGGGTATTATGGTTATGCCATATATATATATATGTGTTGGATTTGGGAGAGTGATTTATCCTTATAAAGGATGTGGTTTAGCCGGTTGACATTTAGACACTAATAATTATATTGTTTGGATACTGATGATGGCATTTATAGATTTGGTACATTCATGCTCACTTAATGGTATGATTTCAAATAACATTATGGTTTTACTACTGTTTTCCTAAAGAGGGATTTATTCCCAGTTTTCACTAAAAATGGATTCTTTTATAATGGGAATTGTACTACCCTATAGGTGATTTATGAACTTTTGAAATTAAAAAATGATATTTTAGAGATTTGTTGTGATAAATGTTGGTCCAAGATTTTATTATTACTATTCACCTTGATCGAGAGAGGTTCTAACCCTTTCTACACTTTTATGTTTATTTACTCTTGGAGTTGACCCTATACAACAGATTTATAAACTTATACTCTTTAAGCCATGATTCGGGTTTTTGCATTTATTATATATACATCTCTCCGGTACTAAGCGGAGTAGATTGATGATAATGATGATGATGATTGGAAATCCTAGATTGAGACCAGGTTGGGGTATACGTGTACTCTCGAACAAGCTAGGGCCCTCTTTATCCGTAAGCCATTGTGCCAGAGAAGAGAGGTCATTGTAGGTCCTACCTTTGCAAATCATCGAGTTAGAGGAGGTGTATGCACTGGGTTACATTACGGTATTGGGTTGGTTATGGTATTATAGATCTACTTTACATTTATTCTTATATGAGCATTGCCTATAACTAGTATGTTGTTGTGATACCCCGTACTTTTTCCTAGCTAATTTCATCTAAAAAATGTCTAGAATTAGCTTCTTAATTGAATGATGGTTATTCCATGAGGAATTTCCAAGATTTTAACTTTTTGTCATGTGGTAAATTAAATAAGCTTTCTATCGATATAAGATTCGCCCAAATCCGATAACCGAGTCAAAAGATACGAATATTTGTAGTTCCTATCATAAAATAATGCCATATTAATCAGTGGCTCGCCGCGCCACAAGAGGAAATGACATTTGGCAAATTCTAGTATGGGTCCGCGATTATGGCGCATCTCGCCAGCGCATCTCGCCAGGGTCCAAATTTAGATATGTCTTTTTCCAGTGTCTTAGCGCGATTTCCCCTATGTCGCGCCAAAGTTCTAAGTCAGAAAAGAAGGGACAACGTGATGGCTCCACATCGCGCCATCCCTTAATTTCCCAATTGTCAGTTTCTAGTGACATGGTGCGATAACACCGCATCGCGCCAAGGGCCCAGTTCAGGAAAATTTTACTATAATTAAGTGACGTGTCTAGGGTTAAAAGGGTCAATTTCCTATCCCTATTTAAACCCAATAACATGTGATTTAGTCATTCTTCACCCAAAATATTCTCTCTCAATTTTATCTCAAGAACAAGATAGGATTTCTATTGGGGATTCAAATTCAAGAAGGTTTCACCGTCAATCTTCATGAAATCACGAACCAAGGTATGCGTAGTGTTCATTCATGGACTCTTTTCATCCATAAAGCCCAAGAATCTCTTTTCTAAGTTTAAGTTTATGGATTTCTTTATGAATTTCACGTTGGGTTTGTTTTGTCTATGTTGAGAATGATCAGTTGAATTCAATTCAATGTTGGGTGATCAATTTTATGTGGAATTGATTTGTATAGATGTATATTTATGCGAACCTATGAATAAACCCTAGAGGATGAAATTAGAGATGAATCATGATGATTAATTATTGTATAATGTTGTCTACATGTGCTATGCCTACCATGTGCTTGATTAAATGCCTAGATAAAGGAACAATGCCCAACTAGTATGATATCATGAAATCCCCATGTATGTACAAGTTATGCCATCACATATTTTGACGGAATGCTTCTATAAATGTGTTATGGATTATGATGTTAGTTATATGTTCAAGTAAGTTATGCTTGGTCAGTTTCCTTCCATCGAATTCTGGGTGTACTTGTACCCGAAACATTAGCTGTGTTCTTAGAGCCAAGTCATGTTTCCACGATACTCGCAGTCAAGCTATGAATCCTTAAACTTCAGACAGTCTTATGACTCAGGAAAATCCTCCATGATCTCATGAACTCAGTCAGTTGTCAGATATCAGTAATATTCCGTTAGTCGACGAAATTCAGTAACTCAGTCCATGTTAAGTTCAGTAAATTATGTTTAGTGTCTATTTAAATGGGAGTAGAAATTAGCACTGAGTGAATCCAAGGATGGGAACTCACCTATTATATGAGGGTGTGATTCTTAGAAGCAATCCTTGCATTCTAGAACTATGTAGACAATATAGGTTGAGACATCATAGCCTGCTATATGAGGGTAGATGGGGTGGCTTAGCCTGCTATATGAGGGTTCCCACCATTCTCACTAGATTTACCTGTTATATTAGGGTCACTCACATGTTGTCCTTACCAGTGGCGCGGTATTGATACCCTTCTAATCAGGGCATAGATTGGACCCCAATTCAGCTATAATGCATTATTTGGGGCATGTCGGTTAGATGACTACCTCCCACAGTCTCAGTAAAAGAACATAGATATTTCTTTAGAATTCAGGGCTATCAGATACAGTCAACTCATACACAATACAGAACTCAGATAGTTATATCAGATTCAGGACTGTCAGATACAATCATTTATATTATCAGTTATATTCAGATTTAGTAATCATGTTATCACAATATTAGTGTTAGTTGTTATGTCCCATGCATGTATTCTCATGCTCATGATAGTTAGTCAATTGTTATTATTGTTCATGCATACGAACCCCATGCATTCAACCTACCTCACATGCATAGTAGTATATTCAAAGTACTGAAGCATTTGCACTATGGTGTTTTATACCATAGGTTCAGAGACACGAGTTCCAGATTAGCAGTAGATTCCAATTTCAGCAGTCAGAGTTAAAAGTGAGTCCTCATCATTAGAGGACCTAATTATTCCCTACTATCTCATTAACTAGTTTATTAGTTGGAGTTAGTTGGGGACATGTCCCGTCAACTCCTTATTCAGATTATTCAGATAATAGAGGCTTTCAGACTAGATGTAGACTATCATATTTCAGACTTTAGTATTTACAATTTTTTTGGGTATTGTATTACCCCATAGATGTTATCTCATCCATTTTATGTTTAGTATTGAATCTTACGGCCTTTCAGTGCATGTTTCTGCATTATTCGGTATTTTATATAGTATATAGGTACAGATATCAGTAATGGGTTAGCTTGTGGTCTTTCGGGGTCATGAGCACTGTGTAACATTCTAGGTACCAGATTTGGGGCATCACAAACTTAGTATTAGAGCCTAAGGTTCAATAGAGTCCCAGGATGTCTGAAAGCCATATCTAGTAGAGTCTTGTGCATGGGTATGTCGCGTGCCACATTTATGTGCAAGAGGCTGTGAGATGTTTAGGAATAGTTTCCCTTCTTTCAGTATTCATGTTGTACCATTAAGCATAATCACAAGTCAATCTCTCAGTATAATTTGCTTTTTTTTTAATTTCAGAATATGCCTCCTAAGAGAAGAAACCAGTCAGCCCTTCAGCTCGAAGAACCTTTGGGCGATCATGTTTCTTATGCGGAGTTCAGGACCATATTTGCCACTCTTGCTCAGTTAGTAGCTTCCCATAATGAGAGACCAATTATCATTTCGGCAAACCCATTGGACAATTCAACTGCAGCCAGGATTTGGGATTTTACCAGAATGAATTCTCCATTCTTTCTCGGGTCTAAGACAGATGAAAACCATCAGGAATTCCTAGATCAGGTGCAGAAGGTGATAGAAATCTAGGGGGTGACTACTGTTGAGAGTGCTGAGATAGTTGCATATCATTTATATGATATTACTCATACTTGGTTCAAGCAGTGGAAGTCAGATAGGGCAGATGATGCAGGGCCAGTTGAGTGGGAGGAGTTTACATCTGTTTTCCTCGATAGATTCTTTCCCCTAGAGGTTAGGGAAGCTAAGGTGTTATAATTCTTCAACCTCAGGCAAGGCAATATGACAGTGAAAGAGTATTCTCTTAAATTTACTCAATTAGCCAGATATTCCCCTCATGTGGTTGCAGATAGCAGGGCAGGGATAAGTAAGTTCATTTTAAGGGTGAATGATAGCTTGGTTAAAGAGTACAGATCCACCATGCTGAATAGTAACATAACTTTAGCCAGGCTTATGACTTATGCTCAGCAGATTGAGGAGCAACATATTAAGATGAGGGAGAAGCAGAATAAGAAAGCTAGGACAGGTAGCTTCAATTTTAGTCAGTCTAAATTAGAAGAAGGAAATAGTTCTCATTTTTGTCCTAAATCATCAGTTCCAACTCCTTATTCAACTAGTGCTCCAGTTCCGAAGTTCAAAGAAGGTAACAAAGATAGAGCACCAGGATCTAAGACCCAGGGCAATGTTAGCAGTGCCTGTACCTATTCTCTTTGCCAGACTTATGCTAAGCACCATCAGGGTATTTGCAGAGCTAATAGTGGTATTTTTTTCGAATGTGGCAAGCCAGGTCACAGAGTTAGAGACTGTCCTCAGCTAGGTCATCAGGGTCAACAGAATTGCTCCTCAACTTAGTTCAATCGCCCAAATTAGCAAGGTGACACCTCCAGTGCTGCTAGTGGGCAACGACCAAATTATCTCTATGCTCTTCAGTCTCGACAAGATCAGAAAAATTATCCTGATATAGTTACTGGTACGTTATAGATCTTTCATGTGCATGTTTACGGTTTGCTAGATCTAGGAGCTTCTTTGTCTTTTTTTACTCCCTATATAGTAGGCGAATTTGGAATCAGTCGCGAAATTGTAGCAGAGCCCTTTTTAGTATCTATCTCACTGGGAAAAATTATCATAGCCCGGCGGGTATACAGGAACTGCCCAGTTATGATATTTCAGAAAGTCACTTCAGCAGACTTAGTCAAATTAGAGATGACTGATTTTGACGTCATTCCTGCTATGCCACAGTTGACTGCTGAAACAGAATAGTCTAGTTTCAATTCCCAAATGAACCTATCCTTGAGTGGAAGGGTAGTGTATCCACCTTCAGGGGTCAGCTTATTTCCTACCTTTGACCAAGGAAAATGATATCTAAAGGATGTGTCTATCATCTCGTTTGAGTTAAGGACACTAGATCCGAAACTCCCAGCCTTGAATCATTCCCAGTAGTGAATGAATATTCAAATGTCTTTCCCGAAGATCTTTTAGGAATTTCTCTTGAAAGGGAAATAGACTTTGGCATCGATCTTCTTCTAAATACTCAAACTATCTTTATTCCGCCATAGACAATGGCACCAGAAGAACTTAGAGAACTGAAAGAACAATTGAAGGATATCTTAGATAAGGGATTCATCAGGCCCAATGTTTCCCCGTGGGGAGCTCCAGTATTATTCGTGCGCAAGAAAGATGATTCTCTCAGAATGTGTATAGACTATCGCCAACTTAATAAGATCACGGTCAGGAACAAGTATTCTCTTCCCAGAATTGATGAATTGTTTGAACAACTTCAGGGTGCCAGTTATTTCTCTAAGATAGATATCAGATCCGGCTATCATTAGCTCAGAGTTAGATAATGTGACATTTCAAAAATAGCTTTCCAAACTCGCTATTGCCACTTCAAATTTCTAATCATGTCATTTGTTCTTACCAATGCCCCAGCCGCTTTCATGGACTTGATAAACCGTGTGTTCAAGCAGTACTTACACATGTTCATCATAGTCTTCATAGATGATATTCTGGTCTATTCCCGTAGTGAGAGTGATCATGCAGACTATCTTAGGATAGTACTTCAGACTCTCAGAGATCATCAGCTATTCACCAAATTTAGTAAGTGCAAATTTTGGCTAAGGTCAGTAGCATTCCTTGGTCATATCATTTTCAGTGATGCCATTAGAGTTGATCCTCAAAAGATCAAAGCAGTAAGAAACTGGCCAAAACCTGTCTCTCCATCAGATATCAGGAGTTTCTTGGGTTTGGCTGGCTATTACAGACAGTTTGTTGAAGGATTTTCATCTATTGTATCCCTTATATCCAGATTGATTCAGAATAAAGTTAAGTTTTAGTGGTCAGACCCTTGTGAGAAGAGTTTTCAAAAGTTGAAGACTAAACTTACCTCAGCCCCAGTCTTAGCTCTTCCAGATAGTTTAGATCGGTTCGTGGTATATTGTGATATATCCAGAGTAGGGTTAGGTTATGTCCTTAAGTAGCATGGTTAGGTCATAGTCTATGCCTCCAGATAGCTTAAACCCTATGAGAGGAATTATCCTACTCATGATCTTGAGTTAACAGTCGTAGTCTTTGCCTTGAAGATTTGGAGGCATTATATCTACAAAGTTTATGTAGATGTATTCACAGATCACAAAAGTCTTCAGTATGTATTTTCTCAAAAATATATCAATCTTCGTCAAATAATTTGTCTAGAGCTCTTGAAATACTACGACATGAGTGTCCTCTATCATCCGGGCAAGGCCAATGTAGTGGTGGATGATGTTGGGTGTATTTATGCACTCTAGCATCAATATTTTAGCCCTTTTTAGCCTTGTTTTGAGGATAATTGTTATGATATATGTTCTTATAACGACATAAATGTTCATTCATGTGTCCAAATATGGGTCTATAATGCTTAATGGTATTTTTACATAAGTTTTGACTAGCTTGAGCTAGGCGTTTGTCTAGTCTATTATGTTGGGTTATAATATGTTTTAATGAGTTAATAAGGTCTTTATTATGTATTTATATGTGAAATAGCTTATTTATAATATTCATAGGTCAATTGGATCAAAAAAAAATTCAAAACAAAGAGCTAAAAATAAAAGTGAAATTAGCCTATGCTTAACTCGTGTTTTGAGATCACCATCTTGGATGTTGTGTTGTTTTGAGCTCTACTTTGTGGTGTTTAATGCTTTAGTATGCTTTTTTAATGGATCATGATGATATATGAAGGATATACAAGCTTCAAATTAAGTAGAAACAACTCAATAAGGCTCAGAATGGCTCAATAAAATCGAAATACGGAAATTGACTCCATTTGGAGTCCTAAAATGTATTGGACTATTGAGAGCACATGAAAATTCCAATTGATACAGGTAAAACACTACTGGATCCATAAAAGTCTTTAGTTTAAAATTGATTGGCGCGTGTAAGAATATATGGAGTGTAAGGAGGCGTCACGATATGGTGAAATTGCCAGTGAAATTCTGGAAATTGACTCTCTGGTGGTCAAAATGGTGGACCACCAGTCTGGAGACTAACCGCAAGTTCGACCACCAAGTTAAAACAGATTCAGGATTTCAGGACACTCAGTGAAGGTCAAAATGGTGGACCACCAACTTTGCGACTGACCACCAAACTGACCACAAAATTCAAGATTTCAGAAAACTCACTGGTGGCCAAAATGGTGGACCACCAGTCTTGCGACTGACCACTAAACTGACTACCAGACCTAAAACAGAAGTACAAATTTCAGCACATCTAGTGAAGGTCAAAATGGTGGACCACCAGTTTTGTGGTGGACCACTAACTTGACCACCAACTTGGACGAAATTTATCTGAATGCAAATTTTAATTCCTTTTTACTTGGGAACATATAAATACCAGTTTTAGGTTTTATCAAGGCAATATATCATTATATTTGCATCTTTTATCATAGCCTCTATACTTGAAACTCTCTGTAAGGTAGTATTTTTTGGAATTAAGCAAATCTTGTGGATCTAATCATTTCATCTCTATTGAAGATTCAAGAACAAATTCTTGTAACCTTTGTAAGTAAATCTTGAATTTATTTATGAATAATAAAAATATGCTTTCTATTTCTTCTATGTAAATGTGTGGCTAAGCTCCCATAACTAGGGTTATGGGAGCCTTGATGTGAAAAATGGATTTTGAGTTGTGAATCCAATTGAGTTTTATAAGTAATGGACATTGTATAAACCTTTCTTTACTTTAATGACTTTTCTTGGTTGAAAACTTGAAGAGTGAGCCTTTAAACATCACTTGTCCAAAAAGGAAAGTGTGTGTTGGGAAAAGAAAGGGTTTACATGAATTCTCAAGGCTCTAAACCTTAGATTAACGATGAATGCCATAGCAGAATTGATCTACATGAGAAAATAGTTGAATAAATAATATATCCTTTGAGTTTGAGATAATTGAGGGATAAATTACCCAAAGAAACTGAGAAACTAATGGGTAAATAATAGGAATCAACTACTCTTACAATGGAAATTGTTAATTGGAACTTATAAGTGATTTACAACCCTAATTGTTCAAGCATCTTGGTAACTATAACTCTGGTTTTCTTAATATGATTGAATTACTACTTACAAAATAAATCATTAGATGGAATAACTCTGTTATAATTAATTAGGACATAATTCACAAATTTAAAACCCCCACTTTATCTTTTCGTATCATTTATTTGAATTCAACTTGTAGCTATAGTTTCAAATTAGTTTTATCGCCACTCACATTGTTCCCTGTGGATTCGACCGTGACTCCAAAGTTGGGTAAATATATTGACGACGACCGCCTTGCACTAAATTGACGCATAAGTTGAGCGTTATAAAAAATAGAGCCGTTGTCGGGGAACAATTTGGCGTATTGAGTTGGTTTGAAATTTTAGTTTACTTGCTTGAATTCAAACTTGTAAATATTTGTTTAGTTTTTTATTTTATTTTTTTAATTTTTATTTTTCTCACACCTTTTTGATATGTCAACCTGGATAGATGGTTTTTGGAGTGATGACGATTCTTGTGATGATTCATGTGATTATTGTGGGGGACCACATTATGAGGCTTACTGCCCATATTTAGATGGAACTATAACTTGGTGTTTGACTTGTGGTCAAAGTGATCATTCTAAAGATATGTCTGCTTCCACAATTCAAGCGGACAAATTGATAAAACAAATTTTAGAGAAACAAGCACAGTCGTGGGAAGCGCTAAAGGAGTTACCACTCCCACCATGTTTACAGTGGCTAAACAAATAAGAATATGAGCAGGACATTAGCCAATTTGAGGAGAAAACTCAAGAATGCAACCACTCGATTGTCATCTTGATCTTGAGACTGACATTGAAAAGGTGAATAAAAGTGAGTGTGCAGTGGATAGTGTAAATTTTGAAGTAGAATTAGTTGGGCTTCACTCGAATCATTTTTCCACATTATATTTAGATGATATCTTGTCTGTGGAATCATCTAAAATAGTGGAAGAGTGTGAAGACGAGGAACAAGAATCCTATGTTCTTTATTTTATACTTGATAAGCAACATAAAACATACCTCACTTTAAGATCGAGTTGTTTACCATGCATCATCAATTACTCGCCTTCTTAATCTTTATACCACCTCCTTATAAGCGAGGCAAAAAGTTAGATTCTAAGTAGGGGGTGAAATTTATATCCTCAAGGTGGAGGAAAAAACATTATTAAGTCGTGCCACGACACTAAATTAGGCGATTTTTGCGAGGCAACCCAAGCTAAGGTATTTTTTTCTTTTTAATTTTCAGTCTTTAGTTTTTATTTCAAGTATTTTTGTTTTTGGTTGAGTTACAGGTTAATGGGAAGTCTGAGTACCATAATCTTGCGGAAAGGAGCATGGCATAAAATAAGTGTGGGGTTCCAAGGATCTTCTCTATGTGAAGATGCATGTAGCTAGGCGTAGAGGCCTCAGGGAGTATTTCTATCGCTTCATTTAAAAATTTACTTTGGGAACAAAGTAGATTTTTAAGTATGGGGTGGGGAAATTCCCAAATTTTGGCTCAATTTAAATGTTTTTTAGGTTTGTAATAAGTGAGGTATTCTTGTTGGTGCTATTTTTGATTACATGATGCAAGTGGGTTGTTTGTAAAAGCATGTTGAATTATGGGAATTGGTATTTTTGAGACTCTTAGGCTCATGTTTGTGACTCTTATAATTGTTGGCTTAATTTTAAATTTGTGATATTGTTTGGTTGAGAGTCTATGATGATCCTCTATGAATTGAGCATATGCCATGTGCGTGTGAGATTTTTGTATATTCCTTGTTGCATATGATGTCTAGAACTTGCCCGGTGTGAGTGTGAAGTTAAATAAAAAATATGAGTTTAGGAGATGATTTAGGCATTTCTTTGATAGCCTAGTTTTATACCTTCTTTTACCTACCCTTTTGCATTATCTTAGTTAACCCCATTGAGCATTTAGCCTTCTCTTTGGAAACCTCATGTGAAGCCTAATCCCCTTCCTTAATTGACCTTAATTTGATCCAAATCTTCTAAGCACTTTAATATAAAGGACTAAGCAGGAAGGTTTGTGAAACTGAAGGAGGAAGCTGAAAGTAAAACTCTAAGAAGATGTTCATTATGTGCCTGAATTGTGATGGTTAGGAACTACAGAAAGTATGAAAGAAATTTCAATTTTTTTTGCCTAGTTTTTGCTAAAATGGACTTGTTTTGACCCTGGTCCATTTAGGACAATGTGCACCTCAACCAAGGCGAATAGCTTTAGTTGAGGGTGGCTACTATAAGGGTGCGTAACAATAACTTGTATATGAAGAAGAGTTGAGAATTGACTTGTGATGTAAAAGGGAAGTACTCCTTCCATAATTGTTGTTAATGTCTTGAACAAAGTTGGGGCAAAAACAAAAAGAAATGGGGTGAAAAAAAAGATTTCTGGTGTAATTTAGTTGTTGAATATTTGTTTTAAATATATAAGGTAGTGTATTGAAGCACTTAGAGAGGATAGTCACTATTCTTGGCCAAAATAGTTCTTACCCTTCTGCTAGCCTACATTACAACCCAGAAAAGACATACTTGATCTTAAGATTTACATTTGACTATTAGTGGAGCATTACACTAACGGAAAGCCTATGGTTCATTATGTGTAACTTGTGAATTATTTGTGTGAGAGAGCAAAATTTGATTCTTGTACCCATTGTTATAAATTACATTATTGTGAGTGATTATGGGTAACTATCTTGTTGTGAGGGGCACATATTTGATGAATATAGGTGATTTGAAAGATGTTTTTGACTGAATAATAAGCATGAGTTTGCCAATAAGGTGAGTAAATTCTTGAGTCTAGGATGTTTTGGAAGTAGGATTCATGAGCTTTCCATTACATTTGTGACATGATTAGTGTAGAAACGTGCATTATGTATAGTGATTGTAGTACTATCTTGAATTTCTTGCATGTATAAGGAGTGTGGAATCTATGCAGCCCATGATACTTAGAATGAAGATTTGTTTGAGGAAGAAATAGGTTTTAAGTGTGTGGTGTTGATGTTGGGTGTATTTATTCATTCTAGCATTATTATTTTATCCCTTTTAAGCCTTGTTTTGAGGATGATTCTTATGATATATGTGATTATAATGATAAAAATATGCATTCATGTGTCCAAATATGGGTTTATAATGCTTAATGGTGTTTTTACATAAGTTTTGATTCACTTTGAACATTTAGAGTTCAATCAAGAAAACTAGTGTGACTAGCTTGAGCTAGGCATTTGTCTAGTCTATTGTGTTGGGTTATAATGTGTTTCAATGAGTTAATAAGGTTTTTATTATGTATTTATCTATGAAACAACTTATTTATAATATTCATAGGTCGATTGGATCAAGAAAAGATTCAAAACAAAGAGCTAAAAATCAAAGTGAAATTAGCCTATGCTTAGCTCGTGTTTTGAGTTCACCGTCTTGGATGTTGTGTTGTTTTGAGCTCTAATTTGTCGTGTTTAATTCTTTAGGATGCTTTTTTAAAGGATCATGCTGATATATTAAGGATATATAAGCTTCAAATCAAGTGGAAACAATTCAATAAGGCTCAGAATGGCTCAACAAAATCGAAATACAGAAATTGACTCCATTTGGAGTCCTGAACTGTATTGGACCATTGAGGGCACGTGAAAAGTCTAATTGATACATGTAAAATAACAATGGATTCGAAAAACATTTTAGTTTAATAGCCATTGGCGCGTGTAGGAATCTATGGAGTGTAAGGAGGCGTCACGATGCGGTGAAATTATAAGTGAAATTCTGGAAATTGACTCACTGGTGGTCAAAATGATGGACAACAGTCTGGCGACTGACCACAAGTTCGACCACCAAGTTAAAACAGAATTCAGGATTTCAAGACATTCAGTGAAGGTCAAAATGGTGGACCACCAGCTTTGCGATTGACCACCAAACTGACCATCAGATCCAAGATTTCAGAAAACTCACTGGTGGCCAAAATGGTGGACCACCAGTCTTGCGACTGACCACCAAACTGACTACCAAACATAAAAAAGATGTCCAAATTTTAGCACATCCAGCGAAGGTCAAAATAGTGGACCACCAGTTTTGCGGTGGCCCACCAACTTGGATGAAATTTTTCCAAATGCAAATTTTAATTCCTTTATACTTGGGAACATATAAATACCCGTTTTAGGTTTTATCAGGGTAATATATCATTATATTTGCATCTTTTATCATAGCCTCTATACTTGAAACTCTCTGTAAGGTAGTATTTTTTGAAATTAAGCAAATCTTGTGGATCTAATCATTTCATCTCTATTGAAGATTCAAGAACAAATTCTTGTAACCTTTGTAAGTAAATCTTGAATTTATTTATGAATAATACAAAGATGCTTTCTATTTCTTCTATGGAAATGTGTGGCTAAGCTCTCATAACTAGGGTTATGGGAGCCTTGATGTGAAAAACGGATTTGGGGTTGTGAATCCAATTGAGTTTTATAAGTAATGGACATTGTATAAGCCTTTCTTCACTTTAATGACTTTTCTTGGTTGAAAACTTAAAGAGTGAGACCTTAATCATCACTAGTCCGAAAAGGAAAGTGTGTGTTAGGAAAAGAAAGGGTTTATATAAATTATCAAGGCTCTAACCTTAGATTAATGATGAATGCCATAGAAGAATTGATCTATATCAGAAAATAGTTGAATAAATAATATATCCTTTGAGTTTGAGATAATTAAGGGAAAATTACCCAATCAAATTGAGAAACTAATGGGTAAATAATAGGAATCAACTACTCTTACAATGAAAATTGTTAATTGGAACTCATAAGTGAATCCAACCCTAATTTTTCGAGCATCTTGGTAACCATAACTCTGATTTATTTAATATCATTGAATTACTACTTACGAAATGAATCATTAGATGGAATACCCCTATTACAATTAATGAGGACATAATTCACAATTAAAAACCCCCATTTTATCTTTTCATATCATTTATTTTAATTTAACTTATAGCTATAGTTTTAAATTAGTTTAATTGCTACTCATATTATTCCCTGTGGATTCAACCCCGACTCCAAAGTTGGGTAAATATATTAACGAGGATCGCCTTGCACTAAATTGACGTATAAGTTAAGCATTATCAGCCGACGCTCTCAGTAGGCTATCCATGGGTATTTTTTCTCATGAGGAGGATAGTAAGAAGAAGTTAGCTTAAGAAGTCCATCAGCTTGCCAGACTAGGCATTCGCTTAGTCGATTCTTCAGAGGGTGGTGTTTGTGTTCAGAATCATCTCTAGTTTCTAAGGTGAAAGAAAAGCAAGATAGAGATCCTAGCCTTATCAAGTTGAAAGAGTCAGTTCACGATCAGAGAGTAGAGGTTTTCTTCCAATGGGGAGATGGTGTTTTGTATTGTCAGGGTCATCTCTGTGTTCCAGGTGTAGACGACTTAAGGTAGCGAATTCTTGCAGAAGCGCCTGCTGCGTACTACTCTATTCATCCAGGGGCCACAAAGATGTATCGCAACTTGTAGGAGATCTATTGGTGGAGTGAGATGAAGCAAGATGTTACAGAGATTGTTGATAAGTGCTCTACATGTATGTAAGTTAAGATAGTGCATCAGAAGCCTAATGGGTCTATATACGAGTTCAATATTCCTACTTGGAAGTGGGAAGTTGTGAACATAAACTTTGTGATGGGTTTGCCTCAAACTCATCATCAACATGTTTTGGTTTATGTCATTGTAGATAGAATGACCAAATCAGAAAAGAATTACGACAAGCTCTACATCAAGGAGCTGGTCAGATTATATGGTATTCCGTTGTGTCTATTATCTCAGACAGAGGTACCCAGTTCACCTCTCACTTTTGGAAACCATTCAAAAAGGATCTTGGTAACCAAGTTCATCTTAGTACAACCTTTTATCCTTAGACAAATGGTCAAGCAGAAAGGACCATTTAGACCTTAGAAGATATGCTATAAGAGCGTGTGCAATTGATTTTAAGGGAAGTTGGGATGACCACTTACCTTTGATTGAATTTACATACAATAACAGCTATCATTCCAGTATTCAGATGGCTCTATTTGAAGATCTCTATGGTAGGAGATGTAGATATTCAGTTGGTTGGTTTGAAGTTAGTGAGGCCTCAGTCATAGGGCTTGACTTAGTATTCGACGCCTTTGAAAAAGTCCAATTAATCTGAGAAAGATTTCGGGCTGCTCAGAGTCAACAAAAGTCTTATGCAGATATTCATAGAAAAGATCTCGAGTTTGATATTTGTGACTATCTCTATCTAAAGATCTCTCCTATAAAGGGAGTGAAGCGGTTTGGCAAGAAAGGGAAACTCAGTCCCCGATACGTCAATCCCTTCAAGATTCTCAGTTGTTTTGGCAAGGTAGCATATAAGCTCAAATTGCCTTCAGATCTAGCCTCAGTTGATCTAGTATTTCATATCTCTTTGCTCAAGAAGTGCATAGGTGACCCATCAGTTGTAGTCCCTATTCAGAGATTGATGTTCAGAATAGTCTCTCTTATGAAGAGATTCCAGTCAAAATCTTAGACTATCAGACTCGTAGATTAAGGAACAAAGAAATCCCTCTAGTTAAAGTTCTTTGGAGAAATTAGTCCATTAAGGGAGCTACTTGGGAAGCAGAAGCAGACATGCATACCAAGTATCCTCACCTCTTCTCCGCCAACTCAGATCAAGCTCAAGGTAACAGTTCTCCTTAAGCTTACTCAGTTTCATGACCAGTGTTCATCACGAACTTGGTATTCAGTTTTATGTTCATGTTCCCAGTATAAACTTGGTATCAAGTACCATTGCATATTCAGTCATGCATTCATGTATCATCTCAGTTATATAATTATGCATCAGAAATGC
>JAPEIP010000007.1:90464339-90517100 GCA_026120095.1 Capsicum chinense
CTTGGTCAGTTTTCTTTCATCGAGTCCTGGGGGTACTTGAACTAGAAACATTAGATGTGTGCTTAGAGCCATGTCATGTTTCCACTATACTCTTAGTCAATCTATGAATCCTTATACTTCACAATCTTATGATTAAGGAAAAATCTCCATGATCTCATGAACTCAGTCAGTTATCAGATATCAGTAATATTTCATTAGTCGACGAAATTCAGTAACTCAGTTCGTGTTAAGTTCAGTAAATTATGTTTAGTGTCTATTTAGATAGGAGTAGAAAATAGTACCGAGTGAACCCAAGGATGGGAACTCACCTGTTATATAAGGGTGTGATTCTTAGAAGCCATCCTTGAATTCTAGAACTATGTAGCTAGCATAGGTTGAGACATCATAACTTGCTATATGAGGGTAGATGAGGTGGATTAGCCTGCTATATGAGGGTTCCCACCGTTCTCACTAGAGTTACCTATTATATTAGGGTTACTCACATGTTGTCCTTACCAATGGTGCAGTATTGACACCCTTCCAATCAGGGCATAGATTGGACCCCAATTCAGCTATAATGTATCATTTGGGGAATGTTGGTTAGATGACTACCTCCCACAGTCTCAGTATCAGTCTCAGTAAAAGAACTCAGATAGTTCTTCAAAATTTAGGGTTGTCAGATACAGTTAACTCAGACACAGTATGAAACTCAGATAGTTCCAACAGATTCAAGACTGTCAGATACAGTCACTCATGTTATTCGTTATATTCAAATTCAGCAATCATGTTATCACAGTATTAGTGCCAATTGTTATGTTCCATGCATGTATTCTCAAGCTCATGATAGTTAGTTAGTTGTTATTATTGTTCATACATATGAACCCCATGCATCCAGCCTACCTTACATGTATACCAGTACATTCAAAGTACAGACGCATTTGTGCTATGGTACTTATACTATTGGTTTAGAGACACGAGCTCCAGATCAGTCGTAGATTCCAATTTTAGCAGTTAGAGTTAAAAATGAGTCCTCATAATTCGAGGACCTGATTATTCCCTATTATCTCATTAACTAATTTATTAGTTAGAGATATGTCCCATGAACTCATTATTCAAATTATTCAGACAGTAGAGGCTTTCAGACTAGATGTAGACATCATGTTTCAGACTTCAATGTTTACAGTTTTGTTTTGGGTATTATATTGAACCTTATGGCCTTTTAGTGCATGTTTCTGCATTATTCAGTATTTTATGTAGTATACAGGTACAGATATTAGTCATGGGTTAGCTTGTGGTCCTTCGGGGTCATGAGCACCGTGTAGCATCCCGGGTACCAGATTTGGGGCGTTACAAACATGGTACCAGAGCCTAAGGTTCAATAGAGTCCTAGGAAGTCTGAAAGCCACATCTAGTAGAGTATTATGCATGGGTGTGTCGCACACCATATTTATGTGTAAGAGGCTATGAGATGTTTAGGAACAGTTTCCCTTCTTTCAGTATTCATGTTGTGCCGATGAGCATAATCATAAGTCGATATCTCAATCTAATCCGCTTCTTCTCTTTATTTTAGAATATGCCTCCTAAGAAAAGAAATCAGTCAGCCCCTCAGCCTGAAGAACCTTTGGACGATCATGTTTTTCATGCGGAGTTCAAGACCGCATGTACCACTCTTGCTTAGTCAGTAGCTTTCTATAATAAGAGACCGGTTGTAATTCCAGAAACCCAGTGGCCAATTCAGCTGTAGCCAGGATTTGGGATTTCACCCGAATGAATCCTCTATCCTTTCTCGAGTCTAAGACAGATGAGGACCCTCAGGAATTCCTAGATCAGGTATAGAAGGTGACAGACATCATGGGGGTGACTACTGTTAAGAGTGTTGAGCTAGCTGCATATCAGTTGTAGAATGTTACTCATACTTGGTTCAACCAGTGGAAGTCAGAAAGGGTAGATGATGCAGGGCCAGTTTAGTGGGAGGAGTTTGCAACATGCTAAGGTCATAGCCTACGCCTCCAGACAGTTAAAACCCTATGAGAAGAATTATCCTACTCATGATCTTATGTTAGAAGCTGTAGTTTCTGCCTTAAAGATTTGGAGGCATTACTTCTACAGTGTTCACGTAGATGTGTTCACAGATCATAAAAGCCTTCAGTACGTACTCTCTCAGAAAGATCTCAACCTCCATCAGAGAAGATGGTTAGAGCTCTTGAAAAATTTTGGCATGAGTGTCCTTTATCATTCGAGCAAGGCCAATGTAGTGGCCGACGCTCTCAGTAGATTTTCTATGGGTAGTTTTCTTATGTTAAGGACAGTAAAAAAAAGTTAGCTTAGGAAGTCCATCAGATTACCAAACTAGGTGTCCGCTTAGATGATTTAGCATAGGATAATATATGGGTTCAGAGTAGTTTAGAATCATCTCTAGTTTCTGAGGTGAAAGAAAAGCAAGATAGAGATCCCAGTCTTATCAAGTTGAAAGAATCAGTCAGAGACCAGAAAGTTAAAGTATTCCCCCAAGGAGAAGATGGTGTATTATCTTGTTAGGTCGTCTCAGTGTGCCAAGTGTAGATGACTTGAGGCAGCGAATTCTTGCAGAAGCGCATGGTATGTACTACTCTATTCATCCAGGGCCACTAAGATGTACCACGACTTGCGGGAGATCTATTGGTGGATTGGGATGTAGAGGGATATTGCAGAGTTTGTTTGTAAGTGGTCTACATGTCAGCAAGTTAAGATAGAGCATCAAAAGCCTAGTGGGTCTATGCAGGAGTTCAGTATTCCTACTTGGAAGTGAGAAGAAGTGAACATGGACTTTGTGATGGGTTTTCCTAGTACTCGTCGTCAGCATTATTCAATTTGGGTTATTTCAGCTTTTTTCCTTCCAGTCCATACCTCTTATTCAACTGATGATTATGCCAAACTCTATAGCAGGGAGTTGGTTAGATTGCACGGTGTTTTGTTATCTATTATTTCAGACCGAGGTACCCAGTTCACCTCTCACTTCTAGAAAGCATTCAAAAAGGGTCTTGGTACCTAAGTTCATCTTAGTAAATCCTTCCATCCTTAGACAGATGGTCAAGCAGAAAGGACCATTTAGACTTTAGAAAATATGTTGCGAGCATGTGCAATTGAGTTTAAGGGAAGTTGGGATGACCACTTACCTCTGATTGAGTTTGCATACAACAACAGCTATCATTACAGTATTCAGATGGCTCCATTTGAAGCTCTCTATAGTAGGAGATGCATCTATCTAGTCGGTTGGTTCGAAGTTAGTGAGGCTTCAGTTATAGGGCCTAACTTAGTATTTGATGCTTTAGAAAAAAGTCCAGTTGACAGAGAGAGACTTTAGGATGCTCAAAGCCGACAAAAGTGTTATGTAGATGTATGTAGAAAGGATCTTAAGTTTGAGATTGGTAACTTTATCTATATAAAGATCTCTCCCATGAAGAGAGTGAAGAGATTCAACAAGAAGTGAAAGCTCAGTCTCTGATATGTTGGTCCCTTCAAAATTCTCAGTCACTTCGGCAAAGTAGCTTATGAGCTCGAGTTGCCTTTAGATCTAGCATTAGTTCATCCAGTCTTCTATGTCTCTTTTCTCAAGAAGTGTATAGGTGACCCATCAGTTGTAGTCCCTATTTAGAGCATAGATGTTCAGAACAACCTCTCTTATGAAGAGATTCCAGTCAAAACTCTAGACTATCAGATTCGCAGACAAGGAATAAAGAAGTCCTTCTAGTCAGAGTTCTTTGACAAAATCAGTCCGTTGAGGGAGTTACTTGGGAAGTAGAAGCAGATATGCAGACCAAGTATGCTCACCTATTCTCTGCTAACTCAGACTCAGCCCAAGGTAATAGATTTCCTTAAGCTTATTCAGTGATCATGTTCAGTCTCATTACCAACTTGGTATTTAGTTTTATGCTCGGAATTTGTTATAAACATGGTACTAAGTACAACTGCATATTCAGTTATATGTTCATGCATCATGTCAATCAGGTATTCATGCATCAAACATGAATCCTCATTGTGAGAACCTCCGTTCATCAGAACGATCAGTCATGCATTCACAGATCAGTTACTCATGCATCAGATATGTCTTTTATAAAATTATATTTCAGTTGTTCATGTTCAGTATGTACTTCAGCTTGTCTTTTCTCCCATCTCAGTCAGTCTTATTCGAGGATGAATGTTCCCAAGGAGGAGATATTGTAAGATCCCGCAAAAATTTCTAAGCTTAATTTAGTCCTTTAAGCTTGTCAAGGGGGTCCCATACTTAGAAAATTCTAACTAAGTTCCCAGACTTAGTTTATTTTAGCCTTCAAAAGTTTGCAATCTCATTTTCAACCGTAATGTCCTTTAATAATCTATATTTTTATTATTTAGTGATCATGAAGGGTAATAAGTGTTCCCGAACAAGTTTTGGATTTTTTGAAACTTATTTAAACCAAGTTTGGAGTCCCAAAATAGTGGATCAACGCGATATTAGTGCGCCGCATTGCCCGTGGCATTGATTAACATTTATGCAGGTTGCTAGAACCAAAACTACTGAGAGTCGATGCAATAATGGCACGACACATCGACCATCTCGTTGATGCAGTCAGCACGCTGCGTCATTTGTAGCGTCGATACCTAGTTTTTTAGTTATTAAATATCCGTGTTCTTAAAGGTAAAAGGGTCAATTCCCCACCCCTATATAAGTCAAAAACATGGGATTCAGCCCTATATGAACCAAAATATACTCTCTTCTCTCAAAATACTCTCAAGAACAAGTTAGGGTTTCAACTGGAGATTCAAATTCAAGAAGATTCCACCGTCAATCTTCATAGAATCAAGAACTAAGGTATGCACAGTGTTCATTCATGGTTTCCTTTCGTCCATGAAGCCCAAGAATCAAATTTTAAACTATGAATTATGATGATTATGTTATGAATTGATTATGTTCATGTTGTTGTTGGGGTTTGATTCATGTTATAGACTATCAATTTTAAAAATTGGTCTTAGTATATAACAATTTATGTAATGTTCATGATAAACCCTTCACCTTGCAAGTTGGTTAATTTGCTCATGGTAATTAGATGCATTGATAATAAAATGACCAAAGCATGCTCCCCATGTGTTTGATAAAATGCCTAAGTGAGTAGAATTGTGTTTTATGGACCCTTATTGATTTGCATGATGAACTTAGGCTATAACTATATGTTCAAAATGACTCCTATGCTAATGTTATGTCTTATGATGATTTGATGGAGTGCCTATGAGACTAGAATTATGAAACCATGATATAATTGAATGCATTCCTCTATATGTACAAGATTATAAATATCAAGTGCTTCATGAAAATCCCCAACGATTGTATTATGAGATGTTGACTATGGTCATGTGCCCAAAAAATGTCATGTCTTGTCAGTTTCCTTCTATCAAGTCTTGGGGGTACTTATACCCAAAAAATATAGCTGTGTACCTAGAGCCTGTGTTATGTTTTCAAGATACTCTCAGTCAAGACAGGATCCATAGAACTCAGGCAGTCATGTGACTCAGGAAAACTCAGTAAACTCAGTAATCCTAGTAATCTCAGAAAGCTCAGTAATTCAGTAATCTTAGTAGTATTCCATCAGTCAATGGAATTCAGTGAACTTAGTCCAGTTCAGTTCAGTTAATCATGTTCAATGTCTATTCAGATGGGAGTAGGAATTAGCACCAAGTAAACCCAAGGATAGGAATAAATACTGTCAGATGAGGGTGTGATTTTTAGAAGTAATCCTTGCATTTCAAAACTATGTAGCCAGCATAGGTTAAGACATCAACACTATTAGATTGGGGTTGATGAGGTGGATTAATACTGTCAGATGAGGGTCCCACCATTCTCTTTGGGGACACTGTCAGATGAGGGTCACTCACAACTTATCCTTACTAGTGGCGCGGTATTAATACCCTTCTAATTGGGGTTACAGATTGGACCCTAACTCATCTATATTGCTTTATTGGGGAATGTCGGTTAGATGACTACTTCCCACAGTCTTAGTCTCAGTATCCATCTCAATAAAAGAACTCAGATAGTTCTTCAGATTTCAGGACTATTAGATACAGTCAACTCAGTACAGTATGGAACTCAGCTAGTTCTATTAGAACCTAGACTGTCAGATACAGTCGCTCAGTATCAGTTATATCAGTTATATCAGTTATACCAGTTATATTAGTTATATTAGTTACATCAGTTAGCAGTAACTTATGTTATCAGTATTCAGACACAGTAGTCAGTATCATTACCAACCTAGTTTCAGTTACATATTCATGTATGTATTCTCACATTTATATTATACAGTCAGTTAGTATATCTTCATGCATATGAATCCTATTACATTCAACATACCCTACTTGTATACCAGTACATTCAATTGTACTGACACATTTGCGCTATGGTGTTCTTATACCATAGGTTCAGAAGCCTGAGCTCCAGAGCATCAGTAGCATTCTAGTTTTAGCACCCAGAGTTAGTAGTGAGTCTTTATCATTCAAGGATGTTATGACTTTATAACTTTATTACTTCAGTTAGTTGGGGACATGCCCCATCAATTTCATAGTTTTTAAACAGTTTAGAGGCTTTTAGCTTTAGTTTGTTTTGGGTATTTTATACCCCATCCAGATGTTATATTTTATTAGTTATGTTACAGTTTTGAACCTTACGGCCTTATAGCTTTTATTCCATATTTATACAGTATAGTATGCAGTGTTCAGGTACTGATATCAGTCATATGTTAGCTTGTGGTCCTTCAGGGTCATGAGCACCGTGTAGCATTTAGGGTACCAAATTCAAGACATTATATTTTGTTACCATATAGGTGAATATAAGTAAAATTAGTTGAGACAAAGTTGGAAAAGAAGGGAAATAGCCAAAAGATTAACAAAGGCTAAAGACAAGCCAAAGATACGACCCTCAGGTGCTGCAATGGCACTCTGAGGGTTGTGATAGCGATAAGTCAATAAGTCAGAGGGTGGCGATTGGAATATAATGCCACATGATTGTGAAATTATGATCGCAACCAAGGGAGTGCGATCGCAATAGGTAAGGTAGAATTTAGGGGCAAAATTGGAATTTCATAAAGATGCATTCTAAGATATAAAAGGCTGAACACTCAACTTTTTCCACATCCAATTTTTAATTTTAGAGGGAAAAAAATTTATGTTAAGTGAATAAACAATTGTTGGTATTATTCCAAGAGAGATTTGGTTGTAAATTGAAATTTGGATTTATACTTATTATGGTTATATTGAACAAATTGCATGCCAATTTGGGTTTATTTCTTCTCTTTAACTTCATGAGTAAATAAACTTATATTTTAGGGTTATGTTTAATTAGGTGGTGAATAATATGTGGGTATTGATTGTTAGCCTAAATAATTAGTTAATTGTGATGGTTTTTGCTCTTACTCTATGTTTGAATTGAGAGTTGGGAGTGAAAATACCAATTGTCTTAGATCCCATGTCATTCTTAAGAGAGGGATATAGGTGAGGAGTAATTGTGAACAACAACTTGAGTAAGCTTCTTTCCTAGCATCATCTTAGAAATAAGGGTATTATTTGAGTTAGCTATGTTTATAAGCATCATCGTAGAAATAAGGATGCTAGTTTGCGGTAATGGATTGGCAAACTTGACACGCTCATGAGGCATTCAAAACAATCCATGAGTTAAATTCGGTGTTTTATAGAAAGTTTAAAACTAAGACCCTAAATCTATCCTACCAAAAAACTTAGCTACAACTTGGACTAACTATTGATTACCCTTGCATGAATACCACCTAGGATAGTATAAACCCAAGGTCCCTCTCAATTTGGTAACACCTATCAATTGTTTGATCTCGTATTAGTGTCATTTGTGATTTTGTTTAACAAAGTTCCAAATTAAACCTCCCAATTTACTTTCATGTGTTGTTTAATTGTTGTATTATGGGTTGACATATAGTTAACTCTCAACACACGTAAGCTTTAAAAGCTAAGTTTTCACTCATCGAGGATTTGACCCAGACTTATATTGGGTATATATTGAGAATGTACACATTGCACCGAATTTGTAGTATAAGTTGAGCATTATCAAAAATTGTGCTGCAGTCGGGTTCTATATGTGCTTCATTAAAGACTTTTCAAATATTGCCCATCCATTGTGTAGATTCTTAAAAAAGAGGTAAAGTTTGATTTTTTGATAGTGATTTTCTAAAAGAATTCAATTGTCTCAAAGAACTCCTTGTGTTGTCTCCTATTATAGTAGCCCCGAATCGGTCAAAGCCCTTTGAACTAATGTGTGATGCAAGTGGTGTTGCTCTAGGTGCTGTATTGGTCCAAAGAAATGAAAAGTTGTTCCACCCTATCTACTATGCAATAAAATCATTGAATGATGCTCAATATAACTATACAACTATAGAATAAGAATTGCTAACGGTGGTGTATGTTTTTGAAAAATTTTAGACCTATTTGTTGGGCACGAAAATAGTTGTGTACATCGATCATTCCATTCTTAGATACCTCATGGCAATTAAAAAATCAAAACCTCGATTGATTAGGTGGATATTGCTCTTGCAAGAATTTGATTTTGAAGTAAAAGATAAAAAAAGGTGTGAAAATCAAGTAGCCGACCACCTTTCCCTCCTTGAATCAAATTATGTGAAGCTTGGTGAGATTGAGAATGATGATACCTTTCTAGATGAGCCAGTCATGTCACTTTCGGAAATCATTGCACCTTGGTATATTGATTATGCTAATTATATTATGAGACGTGTGTTTCTCAATGAGCTTCATCATTATCAAAAGAAACAGTTCCTCTTTGATATGAAAAAAGTATTTTTGGAATAAACTATTCTTATTTAGGGAGTGTGCGGATGGTGTGATCCATAGGTGTGTCGTGTAGGTAGAAATAAGAGATATTCTTGAAACATGTCACCTTTCCCCATTTTGAGGTCATTATGGTGGGATTTGGATGATTAAAAAGTTCTTCAAAGTGGTTATTAATGGACTACCCTTTATAGGGATGCTCATGAGATGGTCAAGAGATGCCCCTAATGTCAATTGCAAGGCGGTGTTTCAAGGAGGCATGAAAGGCCTCTAAAGTCCAATCTTGAGGTTGAGCGATTTGATGTGTGCGGGATCAACTTTATGGGCCCCTTTGTGAGCTCATATGGCAATAAGTATATTTTGGTGGCCATTAATTATGTCTGAAAATGGGTGGAATCCATGGCCCACCCAAGCAATAAAAGCAAAAGTGATATTTCTTGAAGAAGTACATTTTCACTAGATTCGAAATACCATGGGCCATCATTAGCGATCGTCGCTCTCATTTTTGCAATCAGATTTTTGGCGCTCTCCTTGACAAGTATGGGGTGAAGCATAAGGTTTCCACCCCATATCACCCCCAAACGAGTGGCCAAGTTGAGGTGTCAAATTGTGAAATTATATCCATCCTTAAAAAAATAATAAACGATGGTCGTACAAATTAGGCGAGGCAACTCAATGATGCATTATGGGCATATAAGATGGCCTACAAAACACCTATTGGTATGTCCCCTTACCAACTGCTATTTGGAAAGGCATTTTACCTACCCGTTGAACTAGAAATAAAAATTTGTGGGCTTTGAAGAAATTAAATATGGATTAGGAGGATGCTTCTAAATCAAGGGTCACTCAACTTCATGATTTGGAAGATTTCCAGCTCAAGGCTTATGAAAGCTCCATTTTATACAAAGAGAAGATAAAGAGGTGGAATGATGCCAAAATCCTAAAGTGAGAGTTTCATATAGGTGATGATGTGCTTCTTTACAATTCAAGATTGAATCTCTTTGCGAGAAAACTTGGGTCAAAGTGGTTAGGTTTGTTTGTGGTATCAAATGTGTATCCTAGTGGTGCTATTGAGTTGGAGGACTCTAAGAAGAAAAATTTTATGGTGAATAGGTAAATATTAAAGTACTACCTTGTGGGTGGACTCGGAGTGGCCTAGATTGAGTTGTTTCTCTTTAACGGTCTACAATAATGATTAAAAACATCATACTGTGATGTTAAATCAAGCGCTAAATGGGAGAAAACCAATCATTTCATGTTTGTGACATTTATTTTGATTAATTCACATAATCTTGACATTTTGCAGGTATTTTAGACAGGTCGAAAACCAAAAATAGGGGAGAATCGAGTTTATGAGTATGGTAGCCATATAAAAAAATTAGGTAAAAAAGGGAGCAGAAAGGCCTCATATACCGTGATTGCAATCCATATATCACGATTGTTGTCTGGAAAATATGTTGTGATCACACTAAGCCTATCGCGATCACGATAGAGTATCCAGAATTGACAATAGCTCATCATGTAGTTTCAGGGATCCCCTTTAACTCTTTTCATGCTTTCGTGATATGCAGTAAGAAAACTGAAAGCTTTTTACTTGAGTTTGTGTGTTAACCTTGTGTGTGTTCGCATTTTATAATTCATAATTGGTTTGTAATATTTGGATTCACATTTTCATTCAGTTCACATTTTGTTTGTATTTTTTGAATTCAGTTCATACTGGGTACCCCCCAAGTTTATGATTTATAGAGATTTTGTGAATTAATCATTTCATTTTTAGTTTTTTTTTTATATTGATGTTTGACTAGCCTTTCCTTATGTTAGATTGAGTGACAACATTCTTAAGGAAAATTATTGTGTTGAGGTATTGGAGTCATAGATACAGGGGAAGTGTGAGTACCTATGACATTACGACTTGAGGTTGACATACAACTATGGTGAAGTCTTAGTAGCCATAAGTATTGCCCTCATTAGATCTTAAATGTGAAATAGTTACTTGATTGGTACTAGTGATAGTTAATTTGTCTGCTGAAGTACAAAATAAGCAACCCCTCAGTCCAAATTTTTTTATGAAAATCAGGGGCACCATTGAATGATTTTGCAACATAGCTATGCCTTTTTTGTGACTCCAAATTTGTTACTTGGTAGTAATGTGAAAAATGACTCATTTTGTTCTTGAGTAGGAAACGTAATCGATCCTTCTAAAATAGTTTGAATGCCGTGTGTGTTGAGAAATAGTCAGACAATTATTTTGCTTACTTGTGTCATCTAGAACTTTCCCCGTTGGTCTTTCAAAGCTAATCTTGATTATGCTCAGTTGGAGAATAATCTTAGGGCACCTTTGTGATTATTGAAAGTCACTTTAGCCTAAAAAGCCTACCTATGTATGAATGATGTCCTTAGTCACACATTTTGAGCGTATAAACCTTTCTTTGGAAAATATATTACAAGACTCTACCCATTTAAAAGTTATCCCTCTCTTGAACTCTACCTTTCTTGAACTTAAAATTGGCAAATTGAGGCTAAAAGCCTAAGTTGAGAGTGTGGTAAAACTTAGAAGAGGTAATCATGGTCATGGTCTTACAAAATGAGTGCCTAAAAGTGAATCAATAATGGAAAAATAAAGGAAGAAACAAAAATAAGTAAAAATTATATGAGAACAATAAGGAAAGAAATGAGAAGATATTATTTCCAAAAGATGAGTGAACTAAAAGTGAAGAAGGAAGGCACATGTGTGATTTAGAAATAAATAGAGTGGACAATGATCCAAGTTTTCTTTGGTTAGAATATTATGCAAAGTTCAAGGAAGGTGCAGTCACTTTTATCCCAAATACTTATCCTACCCTTCCCCGAGCCTACATTACAAGCTTGAAAAGGTCCTTTGGGATATACAACCAAGTGTTTTTGAGTTAGTAGCGATCGAAAATAAGGGCAAGTATATGGTATGATTCTTGATTGCATTAGAAATTCTTTGTGAGAGTGAGTTCTTGCACATGTGTCCTTTATTGCATATTGAAAATTTGGTGTATTGGGACTTACTTTCATGAGGAGGCATGTAAACTGGGATAAATTGATGAAGTTGGCATTCTTCTAAAGAAAGGGAAAGAAGAATATTTAATATGCTATTGATGAAGAGTCATTTCTTGAGAATTGGTTGTTGTTGCTTAACTATTCTGGAAATTTCTTTGAATTCTTGAAAATGTGATTGAATTTGAGGGGGCTGTGTACTTAGCGCTTCTCATGCTTATTAACTAATCATTAGTGTTAATCAAGTTCATAGTTATGTTGGACATGAGATTGAATAGTGTAAGCTTCAAAGCTGAGTAGTCTCATTGTATGTGTTGTAGTATTGCTTAAGGACAAGCAAGATCTTAAGTTGGGGATGTTGATGAGTGGCTAATTTACCACTCATTTGTATCTAGTATCTTGCACACTATGATGAAATAGTTGAATACATGAGAGTAGTTTTGTATAAAATGCACTAGTTCCCTGCGTTTGTGATCCTATAGGTGAATATGAGGAAAGAAGAGTTTAGACAAAGCTGGAAAGGAAGGGAAATGACCAAAAGATTGACAAAGGCTAAAGACAAGCCTAAGATATGTCCCTCAAGAGTTGCAATCGCACTTTGAGGTTGTGATCACGATAAGTCAACAAGTCAAAGGGTGGCGATCACAATATGATGCTATACAATCGCAGAGTTGCAATCCCAACCAAGGGAGTGTGATCACAATAGGTCAGGTACAATTCAGGGGAAAAACTAGAATTTCACAGATTTACGTTCCAAGATATAAAAGGATGAACCCTCAACTTTTTCCACATACAATTTTTTAGTTTTGGAGAGAAAATACTTTATATTTAGTGAAGAAACAATTGTTGTTACTAGTTTAAGAGAGATTTGGTTGTAGATTTAAATTGAAGTTTAAATTTATACGTATTTTTTTCTTATTATGAATGAATTGTATGCTAATTTAGGTATATTTCCTCTCTTTATTTTCATTAGTAAACTTATATCTTGGAGTTATATTTGATTAGGTGGTGAATAGTATATTGGTATTTATTTTTAGTCCAAATAATTGGTTAATTGTGATAGGTTTTGCTCTTACTCCATGTTTGAATTGAGAGTTGGGAGTGAAAACCCCAATTGTCTTGGATCCCATATCATCCTTGAAAGATGGATATGAGTGAGGAGTAATTGTGAACAACAACTTGAATTAGCTTCTTTCCTAGCATCATCTTAGAAATAAGGGTGTTATTTGAGTTGGCTATTTCCATAAGCATCATCTTAGAAATAAGGATACTAGTTTGAGGTAATGGATTGGTAAACTTGACACGCTCATAAGGTGTTAAAAAAATCCATGGGTGATTTCTGATGTTTTATCGAAAGGTTAGCACTAAGACCCTAAATCAAGCCTACCCAAAACCCTTAGCTAAAACTTGGACGAACTATTGATTACCCATGCATGAATACCACCTAGATTGCTTAACCCCAAGGTCCCTCACACTTTAGTAACACCTATCAATTGTTTGATCTCGTATTAGTGTCATTTATGATTGTATTTAAAAAAGTTCCAAATCAAACCCCTCAATTTAATTTTATGCGTTGTTTAATTGATACATAATGGGTTAACACATAGTTAATTCTCAACACTCATAAGCTTTGAAATCTAAGTTTCCACTCTTCGAGGATTCAACCCCGACTCTTATTGGGTATATATTGACAATGTCCACCTTGCATCGAATTTGTAGTGTAAGTTGAGCATTATCATACCACATGTTGGTACTCATACTACACTTCTACAAACTGTAGATCATAGTACAGATTCTCACCATTGTTTTCAGTATTATACGGACCAACTATAGATCAGAGATTTAGGGTAAACTCCTAATGTTTAGAGTATTACTAGTCTCCCTCTTATGGACAAGACTAATCTCTGTGTAGTATTTTGAGATGGGTTGTATTAGTATATTCATTAGTATTTTATTTTGTATTCTCATTATATTAACAGCTCTTATACTGATTCCATCAGATTTTGGGACTGTCTTATATATATTTATTGGTCTTTTATTATAATTATTCTTCTATCTTTGTTTATTTCTCTTGGTAGTCCATTACTTGTGGTTTCAGACTATGGGGTGGCTTACCTACTGGTGGGTTATAGTAGGTGACATGATCACCTAAGAAATTAGGTCGTGATATTAGATTTTGGAGATAAGGCGAGCTCTCAGAGCTAGAGTTGACTTCCTCTCTCTTCTATTTGGATGGTCTTTCTATTTTGAGACTATTGTATATTTGATACTTATAGTACTCCTTCTCTTTAGATAAAGGCTATTGTACCTACCTTACTAGGTTATGGGATATTTTACTCTTTTACTTATATATCTTCATATATTATGGCTTGTAATTTAATTACTCACATAATTTCAACATTTATCATATTTTTCACCAACTAGCCCATTATGTGTAGTTTCAGGCTGCTGTTTGACTTACTTACTGGTGGAACAAAGTAGGTACAATCATCAACTATTGGGCCGTGAAAAAGTAGTTATCTAATGGTATTATGTCTCCGTCTTAGATGATGAGATTTATCATTTGTAATACCCCGTACTATTCTCAGCTCTGTTTAATTTTCAGTTGTATGTATAAGGGGCTTAACGCCTAAAATTTTCACAAAGTGTTGGGGACTTAGTCATTTTTAAGGCCTCTAAACTTCAAATTTTATTTTGGTCTCCCCCCTCCCCAAGATGTTGGTTTTGAGTTAAGTTATGTTCATGGATGTAAGAAGTATGTCTCAGAGAAATTTTAGATATTTTGGATGAGGTTTGGGGAATGTTTGGATCGAAAAAAAGAGGGTTATCCCAATAAGCCCGCATCGCGGCACTATTTCCATTCTCATGCAGACCACATTGTGGTGAGGGAAATAAACTACTACAATAGGACCGCATCGCGGTAAGCCTATCGCATCCAGTTTTGAATTTAAATGGTTGAGGGGAAATTGAGTCTTTTATCTCTCAACCCAATTGTTCATACCACAACTTCGACATCAGTTAGGGCATAATTTTGCCCTTTTTCTCCAATTTTCCTCCCAATAAAGCCATTTCTTTTTCCCCAAGAACACAAATTCAATTTCTTTATTCCCAAGAAATAAATAATTCAAGTTCTCCAAGTTCAAGGTCCTTCAAGAAAACATCAAGAATAGCATTTTTCCTTTTAAGTTAAAAGCTAAAGGTATGTGGGGTGTTCATTCATGGGTCCTTTCACCTATGGAGCCCAAAAACCCTCTTTTCAATTAAAGAATGGATTTGTCTACATTATGTACTTTATATTGCTTAAGATGGGTTTAATTCATGTTTTCATGGTGATTTTATTTCAATTCAGCCCATGTATGATTCCATGCAAGATTTTGAATGCTCATTCTATGAATTTGAGTTTCCCATTCTTTATTCAAGTGAATTCCATGATAAATCCCAAATTTATGATTCTTAGCAAGCATTCCCATGTTAAATTCATGATCCCCACACATTTGATAAAATATCTATGCTTATAGTTTTTGAACCATGATCCTTTACTACAGTTTTAAGCTAGTTATTACATTTAGTGATCATTCAATGTTGGTGGGTTATGAATACCCGATACCTACGTATTTTACATGATTTTCAAATTTTCAAGTATGATTTAGTTAAACCATGATTATCCCTATTTATTTAGTTATTATGATCATAATGAGCACTATCAGTCATGAAATCATATTTAGTTAAACTCAGTCCAATTTCAGTTCCAGTGTCAGTTCTTCTGGAAGTAGGATTTAGCACCAAGCGAACCTAGGGATGAAGGCTCACCTAGCAGTAGAGGGTTGTGACCCTTGGTAGCAATACCTAAGTTACAGAACTATGAAACTAGTATAGGTTAAATATGTCTATTGGCCAGTTGAGGGTTGCCAAGGTATTCACCTGCCAGTTGAGGGTGACACATATCTCATTAGAGTATCTGTCAGTTGAGGGTAACTCCTTAGTCCATCGAGACACCAGTTTAGTGGATCCACACAGTTAATATTAGTACCCGTGGCACGATACTGACACCCTTCTAACTGGGGTTACAGGTTGGACCATGATTAGCTCAGATTGGGGCATTTGGATTAGATAATACCTCCCACGGTCTTAGTACATCATTTAGTATATATTCAGTTCAGGTTGCTTAACAAAAAACATATAGATTTATAGTTATTTAGCTATATAGATTTTAGTCTTTTAGTTTACAGATTATTTCAGAAACATGTATGTGCTTGGTCTTGCATTCTCAGATATTACAGTTTTCATGCATTCATGCTCAGTTATTTTATGTTGTTTAGTTAGTCCTTATCTAAAGTACACAGTACCCCATGTATTTCAGACAGACCTTATCTTATACACCAATATATTCAAATTACTAACTGCATATTCTTCTTTGCACTATGATGTCTTATATCATAGGTTCGGAGGTTCAATTTCTCGATCGTAGTTAGACAACTCAGCGTACCCAGCAGCAATACTAGTGAGTCCTTATCCATCGAGGACATGCTTGCTTATTCTAGTTATTTTAAGTAGTTCTTTATATTGATTCAGTCGGAGTTAGTTGGGGGCTTGTCTCATCAAATCCTCATTCAGTTAGAGGCTTCTTAGATAAATAGTTAGACAGTCAGTTAGTTACTTTTAGCTTTTATCAGTTATCCCAGACATGACAATATTACATATTTTAGTATTTTTAGTTTATTTCAGTAGTTTATCAACTTATCTTATGCATATGTTATATCAGTACTATTTTATTCAGTGCTCACAGCAGGTACTAGCTCATGGGGTAGCATATGGTCGTTTGTGACCATAAATACCATTGTCACAGCTAAAGTCTAGCCTCGGGTCGTGATGAAAACTTGGTATCAAAGCCTAAGGTTTTACAGTATCCTAGGGTATCTGAAAGTTTCGTTGATTAGAGTCTTATACATGGGTGTGAAGTGCACCACACTTATGGACAAGAGGCTACGAGGTATTTTAGGAAAAAAATTCTCTTCTTTTAGTATTCATATTGTGTGAAAGAGCATGAGCTCTATTTGAAATCTCTTTCTAATTTATCCTTCGTTCCATTTACAGACCATGCCTCCCAGAAAAAATAATGAAAGAAAAAATGGTGACCAACCTCTGCCTCCGCCTCTTCATAAATATCCCCTGAATGAACATGTCTCTCATGCCGAGTTTAGAGCTGCTTTTACTACTTTAGCCCATTTGGTATCTGCTCAGACAAATCAGTAAGCTATTACCCCTGCCAATCCAGTGGCAAATACAGTTGCATCTAGGAATTGGGATTTCACTCGAATAAATCCCCCTTTGTTTTTAGGATCCAACTCTTAAGAGGATCCGCAAGAGTTTCTTGATATGGTTCAAAAGGTGACAAATATTATAGGCATCACTTGGAGTGAGACTGCAGAGTCGGCTGCATATTAGTTGCAGGATGCAGCTCACACCTAGTTTAAGCAGTGAAAGGAGGATCGTGGTGTTGATACATGGCTTGTTGAGTGGGAGGAGTTTACCATGGCTTTTCAAGACTAGTTCTTCCCATTAGAGTTGGGGGAGGCTAAGATTAAGGAGTTCATTAATTTAAAGCAGATCATCATGAGTGTGAAGGAGTACCCATTTAAGTTTACTCAGTTGGCGAGGTATGCTCCTAATATAGTGGCTGACAATAGGTCTCTAATGAGTAAGTACGTGTCTGGTGTAGCTGATAGTATGGTTAAGGATGGTAGGACTGCCATGTTGATTAAGGAGATAGACTTATCTAGACTTATGGTCTATGCTCAGCAGACTGAGGAAGATAAGCTTAAGGAGAAATAGAGAGAGAATAAGGAGGCCAGAATAGGAAGGTTTAACTTTTCTCAGCCAAGGTCGGAAGGTGGTAACGGTTCTCAATTTTGACAAAAGTTTTCAGCCCTAGCTCAATCTTCAGTGTAACGACCCAAAATCACCTCTCGGGATGTCACACGGTGCTTAGGGCTACAAGTAGCCCCAAGATAACCCTTTGAGCCCTTCATTTCTCATAATAACTCATTCAAGAAGGAATATACAAAACACTGGCACTGTCATATCAAATGAAAGGAAATACAAAGGCAATACTCGGTCCAAACGACCACAATACTAGAAATCTCAACACAACCACAGTCTGATAACTAGTCTGACAAAGCCTCTACTACTCCATAAACTCGAGATCCGTTGGGACAAGTCCCCAACTGACTCAAACTGAACTGAAAGTAATAACATAAACACTCGAACACTGAAATGTCTGAAGATAGGTACTCAAGCCATGAGGACTCACCACTATAGAAATGTAGACGAAGGTACTCGGGAACCACTAACGAGGCTAGGACTGAGCACCTGAACATACATTATAAGACAATGTAGCACATAGATGTATATGTAGATCAATACTTGGGAATGTACTGAGTACATGGGGGTGTATGCATGCAAATAGAAATGACTCACATGGCTTGAATAAATCCAAAATATAAAGCCCATAAATCATGTAGAATGAAGCATGTAAGAAAAATCTCATGATTCATTATACTTTGGCTTTAAGATCTGTGCTCTCCTCTTATTCTCATTACTCATAATATGAAAGAAGCTTTAAACAATACTTTTAACTCATGCATATATCTCATGGAGAGTAAAACTTCTTTATTGCTCAAGAACTTATAACTCTTTTGAACTCAAACACTTACAACTCAAAATCATATGACTTTGATTTAAAAACTAATGATCAACTCTTATTAGTAGAGAAAACTACTTCCTTCTTTGGAAAATACTCAAAAGAAATTTTTTCACTTTAGAAAATATCTCATCTCAAAGCTTTAGGGAAAATATTCTATCTCAATGGAAAATACTTTAGTTTAGGGAGGTTCTCTTAAACGACATAAATCGTGTGAGATACATGGAGTCCAACGTCTTGTCCTCCTAAGAAATAATCCTCACATTAGGGAGGGGCATCATACTATTGCCAAGGAGTATAACCTCAACTCAGTAATCACTTATCTCGGCCTTGGGCCCAATCATCTCGGCCTCAGGCCCAAAATCTCAAACCTACAGTGGCACGTAGTTCTGGGATAAGAAACTGTGGTAACTTACCCAACTCGATGCTAAATACTACTCCTTTTAGTTTATCTCGCTCATCTCATAGAAATCCACTTTAAAAAATAATCTCATGGTTCATAAGAACCTAACAATCAAATCTGTAATCTTATGTGATAGAGTGGATTTCAAAACTCTATGACATTAGGTGAAAATATTTCTCAATAATCTCAAAATACTCAAATCATGGGTGCTTATAGCATAATAGTTCATAAAATTGCAAGTCTCAAGTAGGTCTTAATGACCCATAATTCAATCTCAAGTTAAAATTCATCATAATGCATAATAGATAGCACAAAAATTCATAATTTATGTAGAAATCTGGAAGTTACAAAATTTATCTTAAAATATCAACATGCTCATATACTTTAATTTCTAGAATATTAAAACTCTTAAATTCTCAAGGAGTAACAACATAGGGTATAAACCCAGCTTCAATTTCTTAAGATAATATGCAAAATCATGCTATTTGACTTTCAATTCATAGGAAACATCAAGATATTACAATGAATAACAATGGGTGAAAAACCCTAATTCAATATCATGTAAAATCTCATAGATTGTAGAAAATTATAGTTTAAATAAGCCTTTAGGCATAACTGTGAAAGGATTACCCTTGTTCAAAACCCCAAATACCTTAGATTATGAAATTAGATGAACAAGATTGCTTCAATCTCTTCTTCTTACTCTTGAGAGAGGGTTCTTGCAACCCTTGAACTTGGGAAACTTAAATCTCAACTCAATTTGTAGAATCTATGGTGAGTTCTTGGATTTCTTGGAGAAGGGTTTTAGATTTGATCTTGGGGAAGAAACCCTAGCTCTTTTGTGTTTTGGATGATAAATGAAGTCATTTTCTTCGTTTGGAATATATCTGGTTGATAAAAAAAAGTGAAAAGATCATAGAGTCCCTTTTAAAAATGACTTAAAATACTGAATGGGGGCTACTACGGTCAAAGCGACGGTTCGTCGCTAGCCTAACGGTCTGTCGGACATCTGTCACACGTTGTTCAGAAAAAGAACACACTGCCTCAATGTAACGGTCTTAGAAACGGTTCTTTGGATCGTTTGTTGCACGTTGGCCAGGATGCGGCCACACTGCCACAGCAGCTAAGGTCTCAGCGATGGTCCGTCGTAGTCTTGATGGGCTGTCATCTTGGCCATCGTAATTAGGCTAGAAAAGGGAGTTACTGCCTTGATTGTGATGGTCCGGGCGACGGTCCATCGCACACTCGACGGTCCGTCAACCTGTCCATCGCACCTAGGTGGTTCTGACAACTCTTGATAAAATGGCCATAACTTCCTATCCGGTGCTGTATTTGGAAGAAAATGGTACAGTTGGAGAGCTATTTCAATTATCTATACTATAGGAAGTCATTTTCATTAAAATTCAACAAGATTAAAACAATAATCACTTGGTAAGTCTCTTTCCAATCTATTAGGACTGGAATTACACTTTATTTGACACGCTCAAGGCTCAAACTACAAGGGAACTTTGCAGGGTCCTACATTCAGCTAGTGTGTCAGTGCCTACGTTCAGATAAGATAGTCAGGATAGGGCATCAGCTTTAAGTACCAGGGTAGTGTGAACAGTGGTCATACTAATCCGCTCTATGGGAAATGTGGCAAGCATTATCAGGGTGTGTTTAGAGCTGGCAGTGATGTGAGTTTTGGATGTGGTAAGCCAAGCCATAGATTCAAATATTTCCCAAAGACCGGTCAGCAGGGTTCCACTTCTAGTGCAACTAGTGGGCAGCGCCATAACAAGTTATATGCCCTATAGACCTGATAGGATCAGGAAAGTTCTCCTGATATAGTTATGAGTATATTTCAGGTCTTTCATCTCTATATTTATGCTCTATTAGACCCTGGAGCATCACTCTCCTTTATAACCCCATATAGCAGTCAATTTTATTGTCAGTCTCGAATCTTTAGTAGAACCTTTCTCAGTCTTTACCCTAGTGGGTAAATATATTATCGCCAGATGGGTATTCAAAAATTGCTCAGTCATAGTATCTTAGAAAGTCACCTCAATTTATCTTGTAAAGTTAGAGATGACTGATTTTGATGTCATTCCCGGTATGGATTGGATCCACTCATGGTATGCCTCAGTTAATTGTAGAAATAGAGTTGTTCAATTTTAGTTTCCCAATAACCTAATCATTAAGTGGAGGGATGGTACCTCTGTGCTTAGGGGTCAGATTATTTCTTATCTTAAGGCAGGAAAAATATTATCTAAAGGGTGTTTTAACTATCTTATGCAAGTTAAGGACTCTAGTTCTGAGACTCCAAGTCTCGAGTCAGTTTTAGTAGTAAGGGAATTTCCAGATGTGTGACCTTCTCGGAGTTTCTCTCGAAAGTAAAATTTTTTTCAAAATAGATCTCTTTCCAGATACCTAGCATATCTCTATTGTGCCCTACAAAATGGATCCATTTGAGCTTAGAGAATTGAAAGGACAGTTGAATATCTCTTAGATAAGGGATTCATCTAACCTAGTATTTCCCCATGGGGAGTTACAGTTCTGTTCATGCGTAAGAAAGATAGTTATCTCAGAATGTGCATCGATTACCATCAGTTGAACAAAGTCACAATTAAGAATAAGTATCCACTCCCCAAGATGGATGACTTGTTTGACCAACTTTAATGTGTCAGTTACTTTTTTAATATAGACCTCAGATCTGGCTATCATCAGCTTAGATTTAGAGAATACGACATTCCAAAGATAGCTTTCAGAACTCGGTGTGGTCACTTCAAATCTCTAGTTATGTCTTTTGGAGTAACGAATGCCCCGTCATCTTTCTTGGACTTGATGAATAAAGTGTTCAACCAGTACTTGGACATGTTCATCATAGTCTTCATTGATGATATTCTTGTCTATTTCCGTAGTGAAAATGATCATGCAGACCATCTGAGAATTGTATTGCAGACCCTTAGAACTCATTAATTGTTCAACAAGTTCAGTAAGTGCGAGTTTTGGCTAATATCATTAGCTTTCCTTGGCCATACTATTTTTGGTGATGGCAGTCGAGTTGAACCTCAAGACCAAAGTGGTGATAAACTAGCCTAGACTTATCTCTCTATTAGATATCAGAAGTTTCTTAAGTTTGGCTAGCTATTATAGATGGTTTGTTGAAGGCTTTTCTTCTATTGCATCCCCCATGTCTCAATTTTCTAAAAAAAAAGTCAAATATCAGTAGTCAATTTATGTGAGAAGATATTTTAGGAGTTGTAGACTTGACTCACTTCAGCCCTAGTGTTGACATTTCCAGATGGCTCAATGGGATTTTAGTTTATTATGATGCTTCCAAAGTTGGTCTTGATTGTGTATTGATACAGAGAGGTAATGTCATAGCTTATGCCTCTATATAGCTTAAACCTCATGAAATGAATTATCTTACACATGACCTTGAGTTGCCAGCTGTTGTTTTTTACTTAAAAATCTGGAGGTACTATCTTTATGGGGTTCATATTGATGTGTTCACGGATCATAAAAGTTTTTAATATATTTTCTCATAATAAAATTTGAATCTTTATTAGAGAAGGTGTCTTGAGTTGTTGAAAGATTATGATATAAGTGTGTTGTATCATCCGGGCAAGGCCAATACAGTAGCAGATGCCCTTAGTAGATTGTCTATGGGTAGTGTTGCTTATGTTGAGTATGATAGGAAAAAGTTAGCTAGGGGGTTCATCAACTTGATAGGTTAGACTTTCAGTTGGTTGATTCAGTTGAGGGTAGTATATGGGTTCAGAATGGTTCATAATCTTCTTTGGTTGCTGAAGTGAAGGAAAAGCAAGATAGAGATCCTAGTCTTGTAAAGTTGAAGGAATCAGTCAGAGATCAGAAAGTAGAGGTTTTCTCCCAAGGGGAAGATGGTGTGTTGCATTGTCATGTTAGGTTATGTGTTCCATGTGTTGATTATTTGAGGCAGCAAATTTTGGTAGAAGCGCATGGTATGCGATATTCCATTCATTTAAGAGCCACTAAGATATACCATGACTTGCAAGAAATCTATTGGTGGAGTGGTATAAAGAAAGTTATTGTAGAGTTTATGGCTAAATGTTCAAATTTTCAACAGGTTAAAGTTGAGCACCAGAGGCCTAGTAGTACATTGCAGGAGTTCAGTATCCCCACTTGGAAGTAGGAAGTGGTGAACATAGATTTTGTGATGGTTTTGCCCCGTACACATTGTCAGCATGATTCAATATGGGTCATTGTAGATAGAATGACTAAATTAACTCATTTCTTGCCAATTCATACTTTGTACTCAACTGAGAATTATGCCAGGCTCTATATTAAAGAGTTAGCTAAGTTGCTCGGGATCCCATTATCTATCATTTTTTATATAAGTATGTAGTTTACCTCTTACTTTTGGAAGGATTTTCAGAAGGGTCTTGGTACCCAAGTTCACCTCAGTACAAATTTTCATCCTCAGACAGATGGTGAGGTAGAAAGGACTATTCAGACCATAAATGACATGTTGAGAGAATGTGTTATTAATTTTAAAGGTAGTTGGGATGACCACTTACCTTTGATTGAGTTTTTCTACAATAACAACTATTACTCCAATATTCAGATGTCTCCATTTGAGGCTTTCCATGGAAGGAGATATAGATTTCCTATTGGTTGGTTTAAACTAGGTGAGGCTATTTTGATAGGGCCAGATTCACTGTTTAAGGTGATGAAGAAAGTTCAGTTGATTAGGGAGAGGCTTAAGAATTCCCAAAGCCATCAAAAATCTTATACAGATGTAATGATAAGAAACCTTGAGTTTGATGTTGGTGATTTAGTTTATTTAAAAGTCTCATAGATGAAGGGGGTAAAGAGATTTGGTAAGAAGGGGAAGCTCAGTCCCCGATATATTGGCCTTTCTTGAACCGTTTTGGAAAGGTAGCTTATGAGCTAGAGTTACCTGCAGATTTGGAATCACTACATCCGGTGTTTCATGTTTCTTTGTTAAAAAAATGTATTGGCGATTCAGTTGTTGTTATTTCTTTAGTTATTTTAAGTGGTTCCTTGGAATCACTCTATCATTTCTATATATTTTAATTTGTGCTTGAACGAACTATATGGTGTTCTTAAAAAGGCTAAGTGTTCATGTTTGATGTAAATTACTTGAAGGGTCATCACTATATGCTTGTGGCATGATTATGGTCTTCATTTACTGGTTGATATTATTGAAACTGGGTAAACAGAATGTTGTTGTCTTGCTAATTACGTCCTTATAACGTTAAATGAATTTCTAATTAGTAGGATGTTAATGCATATCCATAATATATAAACACGATTATGCATTACGTTAAAGTCTGAAATGACATCTTGTTGAGGGTGGGAAACCATTGAAGTCAAGGATGGTTAAGTTCATCAAATTAGTGATTAACACTGACTCGATAAATCAAAGTGGTATAGTGAGAAAGTGGTGTCTAGAGTTGATTGTTATAAGAGGAATTGACTTATAATTAGTAAGGCTATTAAAACATAAGGGAGGTAAAGTCTAAATATTTACTTAGTCTGCCTATACCTTTTTCTAGGGTATAGTTTAGTTGCGGGACCAGTAGATGTTTCATGCTTAAGACGGTAGATATCTCTATCAGCTTCTATCATTATTTCTTATAGTGAAAGCTGGGCCATATATACTATTCCACATTTCATCTTAGTAGCTCTTGTACTGTTTAGACTAGGTCCTTACGTAAAATATTTATTTTTTTATTTAAAGATATGTAAACCAATTGTAATAAATAAAATAATCTTATTGTTTCTTAATGACTTTTGTTCCATATACTTCAATTGGATGGTAAGAGTTCTTCAATCTAGGTAGATTAGAGTAGGCATCCATATAACCTAATTAGCTGGGTCGTGAAAATACTTATTCTAAGTCAAGTATGGTACTATATAATGTCACAATCCAAAAGGTAGTGAGTGACACCCGCACTAACCTCTAGTGGGAAAACCATCTAACCCATTAAGAAAAGGGAAAAAAAGTTGAGAATCTAAGGTACACTGTGCAAATATCTCATCAAACTAAAAGATAGAATATATAAGTTTTGAAAGTATCTTTCATATGATAGTCATCCTGGTTTCTTTTGCTGAAAAAATATATACTTTTATGCTATTTATGAAAAAGTGTCTCCAGTGAATAAGAAAATGAAAAAGACTGAAAAAAGATTTGATACGATTTGCATTTTAAGAAATAGATAATATTTTATTTAATAAAAATTTAAATAATTAAAATAAACTAAATATCTATAAGTATTTACATATAATATATTATTTTTTATAAATAACTGTAATATTTTTATATTCGTATGTAGTTTTTTCTTTAACAATTAAAAATCACATTATCAATTGTTTTTCTTTTGAAAATGAACCACTCATTCACTTCTTTTTACTATTTTTTGTATATTAATAATTTTTTTCTTATTCATTTTTGCAATTGGACTTCAATTCAATAAGTAAAAGCACAAATTTAGGATCAATTGAAATTATCTTATTGTAAATAGTTGATAACCTTTAAGTGTTAAAGTATTTTGAATGTTGAAATTGAATTTATAAATAAGTTAGTATATATATAAATAAAAGTGTTAAAACTGATAAAAGTGTTAACTCAATTTAAAAGTTTCCAAACCCACATACTAGCATAATTTTATGAAAAGTACATAAAGACTCCAACTTGAGATTCATACAACCATATCAACATAATTAAAATCAACTCACCACTTCAAAATCATAATTCATGAGTTTAAAATGGGATTCTTGAGCTTCATGGATTAAAGAAACCCATGAATCAATACTTTACATACCTGGGTGGATGATTTCTTAAAGATTAGTTGAGGAAAGCTTGAATTCTTTCCTTGGGATTAAACACCTAGGGTTTTTTATTTTTGAGGATTGATCTTTGAGAGAAACCCTAATTTGGTGTTGTGGATGAATAATGAAGTTATGAGCTCTGGTCTATTATAATTAGGGGTCAAAATGGGTGGAAAAAGACCCAAATACCCTTTTAAAAATAGCTTAAAATTGCTGATAAAAAGTGGCGATAGTTTGAGCGATGGTCCATCGCTGGATCGATGGTCCGTCAGTCCATCCTGTCATACTTGGCCAGAACCTGAACTTCCTGCCTCGTCTGCGATGGTTTGGGCGATGGTCCATCGGTCCAGACCATCGCACTTGTCCAGAAGAAGGGTTCACTACCTTAGTCGCGATGGCTTAGGCGACTGTTCATCGCTAGCTCGACGGTCCGCCGACTTGACCGTCGCTTCTGAGCAATTCCGATAGTTCTCTATAAAACATCCATAACTTCTTACTCTGATATAGGATTTGGAAGAAATTAGTATCTTTGGAAAGCTAATTCAATTTCCCACATGATAAAAGTCAAAATTGGGGTCTTTTTGATTTAAACATTAATCATTTAGGAAGTCATCACTAACTCTTCTGGATACTATATTTGATGTAGAGAAAGTTCAGAGCATTACACCATAGAGAGCACAAGTATTGAGACTTATGGAAATAGAGGAAAGAGGTATTCCATAAGTTTAGTGCTATTGGTATTTTATCTGAGAGAGAGGATTCATTTGGTAGATTTCAGCTTTACCAGTATCCCATCAGCTCTACGCAGATAGTATTCCATACTATGAGTAGTTCTCAAATTAGTCATAATGATCATAGTGGGTAAATTTCCCATCAGACTTGTAGAGTATGGTATGGTTCTTTAGGTCATGGAGACCATTCTAGATTATGAGGGAAAATATCTCAGAATATTCCAGGATCTTGGTTTAGTTGTGTCGTGATGAAATACTGGTTCAGAGAATGCCCCAGATATGAGATAGATGATTAGCTAGAGTTAGCATATATTTCCCTAGGCCTAGAGTTCCTGAGATAGGCTATGATTTTGGAGGTATGGATATAATTTTGTGGATTTCTCTCAGTGTCTGTTGGCCAGCTATTTGGGCTTAGTTTGTGTTCTTGCCAAGATAATGATTTAAAAGTTTTCTTCGACTGTAGAGAGACCAACTGCTAGTCTAGACAGTGTCTCTAACATGGGATTTCTAGTCATTTAGCTAATCCAAATCAACCTCATGATGTTGTGTCATATTTTGTTAGAGGTAGTGTGTGTGGAACCTCAACTGATGATTCAGTCAATCGATCTGAGTTGGACCCTTTTAAATTTTTTTCACTTATGCCTACCAGGCATGTGGTTGCAGATGTCACCATTACTGGTGTGCTTCTATCTCCTGTATTTATCTCTTGTTATATGTATTGGGGTTTTCATACCCATTGATGATTATATACCTTGATAAAATGATATTGATCATTGTGTTTCTTATTATTGAATTCATGATTATGTTGCTACTCCATGGCTTATTTCCTTTACTAGTGTGTAAAGTAGATCTATATTGATGTTTTCCCCTATGGGTGTGGTTTTTAGGTTTGAGTTTCATTTATCTTGGCACATTAGCCCTATTAAGGCCCTTGAGTGGTGTATGATATTGATATTTATTTTAGTACCACCTTTTCAGTATATTGATTTTGATATTATTGTTGTTATTGCTACTACTAGATGAGGTTGTTGATATTGCTTGATATTATTACTTTATGTAATTTATTTTTGCTGGATAGCCCTATAAACTAGTATTGACTAGTTAGACTTTGATTTTCTTATGATATTATTCGATGGTGTGAGTAGATATAGCCTGATTTGATGATTTCTTTCCCCTAGCGCAGCGAGGTTGACTGTGATCCCTCTTGGTTAGCTATATAAGATTGATTCGGGGATGTATTATGATATCAAAAGTAAGTTAACCTTCCATGGTTTCGTGTGTCTTTTGAGTTGACAATTTAGTTATGTTGCCCGTTATTGAGTTTGAGATCCTTAGGATTGCCTCTTTGGTTGCGAAGGATTTTGTTTGGCTATCCCTTCCGATATGACCCATTTGTGAAATTGACCAGTCTGAGGTCCATTCGTTATTTGTGGCTGTTTCATTATCTGATAGCAATTTTGATATTGACGTTGAGATGTTGTGGATTTATCCCTTAAGGGTTTATTCCCTTGGGATGATTTACCCTGTTGTTAGTGTGGAGATTAGATGATCCTTTTTTGTTGTGATATGGTTTAGCCTTAAGTGGATTTAGAGAGTTATTGGTAGGTGGCCTTTCCTGTGATCACTTTTTAAGTTGGCAAACTGGAAATTTTTTATCTTACGTTGTTGATTTTCTAGTGGTGTTCTTGAATTTGACCTGGGTTTTGAGATTCATATATTTCTTCTATGATGATATAATTCTTGGATGGATCAAGTGGTGATTGTCCTACTTGGGTGGATTTGGGAAATCCATACTTCAGAGTTTGTACAACCTATTGAGGCTTGGTGGAGTGTTTCTCCTTGATGATATGTTCTTGTGGCTATTCTTTGCTTAGATGGAGTGTTACATTTGCATCCCCTTGTAAGGTCCTATCCCTCAAATCTCTCTTAGCTTTGTTACGTTCTACTATCGGTAAATTTTGAAAACGTTATCTTCTATATAATTAGTCGTCGGCTAAAATTTCATTCCTTTGAGTTGCTAGAGTTTTTACCTTTACTGGGGTAGTTTTGAACCTTGGGAAGTGTTTGAGTATGTTTGGATAGTTCATACCCTCTTACTATTATGGAGTGATTTATTTGTATTTCTAGCCAGTGGATCATCCTTTGGCATAATTTCTATTTTCTGGCTATATTTCATATCCTATTGCTGAGATAGAGTTGGTTGATTGTGTTATCAGTTGATGGTTATCTTTGTGGTGGTTTTTGCTCTTTGAATATCTCTCGACTGTGGATTAGTATGATTTATCTCAGAAATGTCAGATTTGGATACTAAAGTTAATTTGGGGTAGTTGACATTGATATAGCCTTATTGGCTTAGTTTTGATTTGATGCCTTAGAACGGTGATTTTTAAGTATAGTAGTTTGGGAACATTAATGCCTACCGATTTTTGGTTTTGGTTTAGATAATTAAGATCGAGTTATTCAACTTTGGTATTGAGATTGTAGTTTGGTGTTGTTGATCTTACTTTCAGCTTTTGTTTTGAACTTTTCTTTGTTCAAATTTCATTTATAGGATGGTTGAGCCTATTCTGTTATTGACTATTTAGTCTTCTCGATGTCAATTAGATTATAGTTGATAAGTATTTAGATAATAGCCATTGGGCACCATATTGGTTATTTTAGTTTTGAACTCGTGTTTTAATTTTCTTTTGGAAGTTTTGATGATTCACTCAGTGGGAGTAATATACTCAAGTTGGATTTAGTATGTCTTTATGCTTGGTAAATGAGAATCCTGGAGTGGAATATTCTATGATGAGTAGTTATACCTTGGATTTTGAGATCTTCGTTTGATTTTTACCCAGATTGGTTACAACATTGGCATGGATTGAGTTTCTCAATTATCTCCATTTGTGTGCCCAGACAACGCCTCATGAGCTTATTCTCTTGTTTGCTGTATGAATTTCAGCGAATTAACTTTATTCTTTGAGTTCTCTATGATGAGACTGTGTGGATGAGACTTAAGTGTGTTTCCTCCTGGACTGGAGTGGACAATATGTGAAAAATGGTAAATGAAGTGTATATTTGGATTTTGGTTTGGTGGCATAATTCATGACTTAGGTTGACTTTGGCTCGGATTAGTCTTTGTTAATATATGCAGATGTAGAGATGGTATTAGTGTGTTGTGGTTCATATATGTGTGTATAAGCCTTCTTGGTTCAGTGTAAGGCCAGTTAGTGGTTATGTTGAGTTTTGGTTGTTTGGAAGTAGAGTGAGAGTGCTGGTTGAAAAGGGGATACCTATAGCAAAATCCCTTCGAAGCATTTTTCTCTCCACTGAGGTTATCTGGTAAGTCATGGTTGGAGCATGCAATCCCAGTACCTCATCCCTTCAAGCTTTTAAGATTCTTTCTATCCGTTAATTTTTGGGGACGAAAGTCATTTTAGTAGTGGATAATGTAATGACCCTTAAATTCATTTTTCATATTTACACTTATCTTTATCGTTTGAGCTTCTCCATAGCTGCCCCAAGTTATTTTTGTCTTGCTGGGGCTGACGGTTTGATTACCAGGTGATTTGTTTGGTTTTTAGAACCAATTCCCCATTTAGAAGTCTTTGCTGGTTCTAAATAGCCATCAAGCAAAAACTTTAGTGAAACGATCTTGGATACAAATTTTGACTAGGCCTAAAAATTCTGAATATTAATTGTAGGCTAGGTAGACCCTTGGTTTGGGTCTCAATGCACTCGACCTCCATTTGACCTATCGATCGAAAAGTTGAAAATTTAAAAGTTTAGGTGTGAGACCCATATTTTGTCAAATGACCTCGGATTAAAAATTCGACTTTGCAAACACGTTTGGAATATTGAATTTAGTGTGGTTACTTATTTAATTTGTGAAAATTGGATTCCAAATGCATCCCGAGGCATCAGCCAAAATTATTTAGTACAGCAAAGGACCGTGATCACGAAAGGAGACTCGCAATCGTAATGCTGTGATCGCGGCTCTCCTAGGTTTGTAATCGCCCTAGCTGAGGGCCTAGGAAGGGCTATTTAAATGCTTATGTTGGACGTGAATTGGCCATTTTCTTCCTTCATTGAGACCTAGAAACCCTAATATAGTGTGCTAATCACAAATTGGTCTTGGTAGGTTACTTGGGAGCTTGATTATCTTCTTTTGTCATGATTATTTAAGTTAAGAATCCTTTGAATTCATGCTTGAATTTTCCTAGTTTGGACCCAAAACCTTAATTTAGCTTAGGGATTCATTTAGCCCAAAGTATGCTTAATTTTTGCTCATTTCTTTAGGGTTATGATTCCTTGTTCATGTGTGAACATTGGGTTGGCCTCAAAAACTCATTTTTCATATGTTGGACCAACTTGAGGTTTTGGTGTCATTTTTGGACCCGAAGTACAATAATGCAATATGGGTATCATTTAACTCATACTGATGAGTAGATTATGGTTTTTTTTGAGTGATGGCATTTTGGGGATTGTGAAGCCAAGTCGAGCATGTGGTGCATGATGTGAGGTTTTGCGGTTTAGCTTCAAGGTAGTCTTTTTCCTACTCTTCTTTGTAGATGATGTGTGATATATATTGCTTGTGGACATGGATGTTAGGCTTGATTATGAGTAGAATAACTTAGCCTTGATTGTTGATGTTTGTGGATTAGATGATGGTTTTGAACCTGTAAGATGGTATGTTTATAACCCTTGAGAATCCTATTACCTTCTCCCTAGTTTAGATTAGTTTGCATCATGGATACTATATGATGCTAGGTTAGGATGTGGTTTTAGCATTAGAAGCATGATTATAATATTTTGATATTATTGGACTAGTGTGGTAGTATTGAAATTGTGATTTGGGTGGAGTGGACTTAAATGCCCTTGTTTTTAGACGAAGTTCCTATCTTAGGATTAGTTTTGGCTTTCTTGACATTTAGAAGTTGAACTAGATACCTTAGCCTCATTTGGGGTATAGTTTACCTAAATATGGAAATTGAGGATTAGAAGTTGGATTTTTTGGCCCACTTAGGCCAAAACTTCTGTACTTAGTTGTGGATGTTAGGCATGGTTGAGACTTGTAAACCTTAGTATAAGGTTACTCTGTGGCTTATTAAATGATGATATACTTTCCTTGGATAATGATATTTGTGCATATTAAGATGATACTTCTTTTTTGATATGATGTTTGACTTATAGAGAGCTATTCCTCTTAGATATGATTGTTGGGCCTATAGAGAAACTATTCCTCTTAGATATGATTTTTGGGCTATACAGATGCTATCTCCTTTTATATGATTATTGGACCTATAAAGATGATATTCATCTTAGATATAATAATAGGTTGAGAGAGGTGACATTTCTCGTAAGTCATGATGTATGACCTATTGACCTGAGATATCTTATAGGTGATTACATGTTTATTGATACTATGCCTTCTAGATGAGAGATGCCTCCTACGTAAGAGATGATTACATTCTTATTGATATTATGCCTCCTAGATGTGAGATGCCTCTTATGTGTGAGATAAATACATGTTTATTGATACTATGCCTCCTATATGCAAGATGCTTCCCATATGTGAGATGATTAGAGATATGCTACGGCTTATAAATATGATTATCAACATGCGTTCAGATATGTATATGGGCGGCCATGATTATGATGTTGTGATTATTCTTGGCATATTATTGGGTCGAGGGCCATGTTATGATATTGATTAGATATCCAAGAAGTGTTTTTCATTATCAAGAATGCAATTACAAATTATGAATATGCATTTATATGTTTGTATACACATCTCTCCAGCATGGGATAGCGGAATATGCAGTATGATACTTATTGTTCCACTAATTGAATACTGGTGATGGCATACATAGATTTTGTACATTCATGATTATTAAATTGGTAACTGATGTGATTATAGATGAAATGCAATCTTATGTCTATTCTTCATAATTAAGGGCTAAGCTATGTGGTAGCTAGTTGTCTATTAGGCGACTATAGCACTTGGTGACTTAGTTTAAGATGTCTATTAGTTGTTAAACAAGGAGTTTGTATTAATGAGGCTAAATAATAAGAGATGTTAGTGATAACAGATGACTTGATAATAATGATGAGTAGCTTTTAAATGAGGATTAGTTGGTAAATGATGGTTAGTTAACTAATGGTGTTAGTTAATAAAAGATTGTTAGATGAGAAATGGTAATGTGCTGTCTAATAGTGATAAACGGATATAGAATGATTAGTTGATAATGTTGATTAGTGGATAAATAGTAATTATGGTCTCATGGTGAATCCTGACTAGATGTTGGATATTGACTGCTTATTATATAATGATTAGTTGTTACCTCATGAATAAGGATTATATGTAGGATATTGTTTAGACTAATAATCAGAGATCATGTGAAGACTAGCAAACTAGTGGTTTAATGATAATAAGAGTTGGCGAGCTAACATCGAATAGTTGGGAAATATCAACAAGTTAGATGTTTTATGATGATATGATTATGATTATGACTATACTAATAGGCTTGTAGATTTACCCTCTTTTTTCCATGTCTTGATCCCATGAACCTATTATATGTTTATAAATTTATATGTATTGATATTTATGATTATATTGAAACCTGGCAAGGCCGGAGGGTATTATGGTGATTATACTGTTACCCGTCAAGGACGAAGCCTATTGTGATGATTATAGTGATACCGGGTAAGAACGTAGGATATTGTGATGATTATATTGATACTCGACATGACCGAAGGATATTGTGAAGATGATATTAATACCCAGCAAGGCTGGAGGATATTATTATGATGATATTGATACCCGATAAAGTCGAAGGTCAATATGGTGATGATATTGATACTCGGCAAGGCCAGAGGATATTGTGATGATGATATTGATTATGTACTTTTCATTCATTCCTGTATCTGTATCGCCTATCACCAGTATGCACCTATTTCTACTAGCCAGTATGGGATGGCTGCATATATATGGGTGAAAAGTATGCCTTATGTTGGTATATGTTGATTGAACCTTCTGAGTCTGGGGAGGTGGGGGTACACATAGGCTCGAATAGGTATTTAGTTTTCTGGAGTAGTTGGTTATTCACGCTGTTATTGATATTATTGTTATCATTATTATGGTCATTATTATGGCTATCTTATGATAGATTGGTCATTGATCTAGTATCGAGATCCAAGATATATCTATGACCTCTTTTATCTTATGATGGTACTATTATGAATGATTATTTCATATCTAGCCTTGTGGATTAGGAGCCCTAAGTATGATAGTATTAAATCCTGGTAGTATTATAATGAGGCCCTAGAATGAGGATATGATGGTCTAGGTTATGCTTTACGATGACCTTATGTTTATATGTGTGTGTGTGTGTGTATATATAGGATATGGTACTACCGTATATACCTTCCTGTGTGTGTATATATATATAGGATATGGTACTACCGTATATACCTTCCTTCATTGTTCATATTGTATATTCGTGTCTTTTCCTTGTATAGTTCTATTCTTTTGCCCTTTATTCATATATTAGCCTAGAATATACGGTATAACATTGATGTCTATTGATTGTGGCTAGAATAGGATAGTTCTCCCTGATACTTTCTTAGTTTTATTATGTTAGACTCTTGGACTTGAGCAGGATAGTTGTCCCTTATTATTCGCATTGACTTGTTATTTGATTTCGGGACTCTTAGGTGTAGATTCTATTCTACTTATATGCTATAAATATCTGCTTTATCTTTTGATCTCAGTTGGTAGTTGCCTACTGAGTAGCATTCATTTGGTACTCATACTACACTTTTGCAGCCTACAGATCATAGCATAGGTTATTTTCATTAATGTGTGCATCGTGTGGAGCGTCAAGGGTTTAAAGACTTCGAGTGAACTACTGATGTTTAGAGTATTACTCATCTCTCTCTTCTGTATTAGACTAGTCTCTATATTGTATACAGAGATAAGTTATATCAATGTAACTTTATTGACATTTCACTTTTGTATTCTTAATATATTAGAAGCTCTTGTACTGATACCACCATATTTTTGAATTTTCTTATGTATTAATCTTTAACACATTTATTCTGCATTCTTTTTCGTATATTATTAGTAGTCTGTGATAAGCCATTTTGGACTACAGGTTGGCTTGCCTTCAAGTGAGTTATGGTAGGCTCCATCATGACCTGAGAAGTTGGTCGTGACATTCTTTTATAAAGAATAACAAATTGATATATTAGATAGAGATGTGAGAAAATTGATAACAAGAGTCAGTAGAGGATCTATCGAATCGAGGAAACAACTTGAGAGACAGAGGCAGATATGCATAAGCAATACCCACATTTGTTCATAAACTCAACTAATTACTCTTGCTTTGGTTATTTTTTTTCTAGTTATTATTCAGGAATGAGTGATAAATTGGTACCTAATGTAATGATCCAATTTATCATTTCGCTAAAATAAGGAGTAAGACCTTTGCTAATTTCCCCTTAGACAATTTGTTAGAAATTTAGGGTAGCCTAGAATTAGGTGTATTCTGAGGTGTGATATTCTAAGGAAATTTGATACAAATGTGAGTGTTACTGGGGTTTTTGACTTTATATTTAGATAGAGGAAAAGTTTAAGAAGCCATATCAACTTTTGGTATAGGGAACAAATCAATAAAATTTTGTTATAGAGTTTACTGTGAAATGGTTGGGTCACAATGTCATATTTGGAGGGATGTTAAATAGATTGATTTGAGAAGAGGCCTCGAGACTATTGCAACAACAAAATGAACTATTACAGTGATAACAAACTGCTGCAATGGTGAACTCAATTACACTGCAAACGATTGTAGTGGTAAGTTTACTGCTATATCAGTAAAAGTGCAAATTTTTGGTTTTAAAAGCTAGAAACACTTTTTGATTTTTAGTTTTTAAAAACACACATAATAACTCAAGGAAAGGAAATTTTCTATCAATTTTTAGAGTTTTCATCTTTGGAGGTAAGATTCCTTAACATTCTAAACCTAAATTACTTTTTAAAATTGTTAGAAATTGCTAGAATCATATTCATGATAGAAATTAGGGTTTATCTCTAACTTTTATGCTGAATACAAATTGATGGGAATTTGTGTAAAATTAGTTGTTAATGACCCTAGGGTGTTGAGAACACTATTTGTTGTATAATTATGGTTGTTCATGCTAAATAAAGTAGAATACATGGGTTTAACAGGTAGAAAACCCTAAGGTGATGAACTAAGGCAAATTTATGGTTAAAATTGATAGTTATTGATTCCAAATGGTCGAAAATAAATAAATAATTGAAATGAGTGTGTAAATTTGTTGTTATAGATCAAGAAAAGGTTGAAAGATAAAGGAAAGATAAACTTATGGCATTGAAGTTATTCAAGCAGGGATTGAGGTAGGTTACAGTTTATTTATATCAACTAGACTTACTTTTCTGCATGCTTACATGTAGATTGAATATTTATAATTACTTTCAGGTACTGCTTGTGATTATTGTTTGCATTTTCATATTCATACATATTGATGATGATTTGTGATGTGTTGCAGAGATGAGTTGATGATATTGATCATGGTAAAGAGATCACAATGATACTGATATTGATAATGATATTAATGATGATGAGCTGATGATAATGATGTCTATATTATTATAATTATGACATGATAGTGGTTATCGATATAGATAAGAAAAAGAGCCATATGCATCTAGCATACATACATTCATCATATGCATTTAAATGCATGTTTATACTTATATGACATAAAGAAACTTGTTGATGAATTTGGCTAAGTGTAAAGGTATAAATCTATGCTTGTATCATCTTTGAAGTGAAGTGTTAAAATTTATGATTGGTTGTCATTAGTTATAAGTTTTTCTATGATCTTTGTTGCTTATATTTGGTTTACTTATTCATATGGTGTTGAGTGGAGTCGGCCTATGATGCTTACCAGTACTTATGATGTACTGATGTTAGCTATGAATTTTTTTTTGTTGAGCGCAGATCATGTTCCAACATTTGAGGTGAGACCTATACTCTATCCATTGGTTTTGTAATTTCGTTCAAGGGTGAGCACCATGATCGGGAAACCAATGGATCATCTAAATTTTGTTCATGACCCTTATGTTGGACTAAAATATTTTCGTATTTCTCTAGAATTCTGTATATTTCATTATTACAGTTTTTTGATATTCTTAATTGTTCTTGTATGGTGACTTCAAGTCCTAGGGTTGTAATAGATAGAGAATTTCCACACTCTATTTTGGTCATAATGTTTGCTTAGGGTGAAACTTTAATTATTTTAATGAATAAAATGTGAATTAGTGACTAGTTGATTTGATTGACAAGGGTTGGTTTAGATGATTCTTCTGCCATAATTTTAGGGTGGTTACCAATTATGACCATTTGGGTCATGAAAATAACTTCCTAGAAAAACTCATCCCCAGTGGTCCAATCGACGAACATTCTTATGAAGTAGTTGTAAAATCTCTGCAATTAGCATACAAAAAACAAAAACCATTACTTCTTAGTTAGCTCCTTTCATCTTTTATTGAGAATGCTTTGGCACATGTTATGGGATGTTCCTTAGCCGTGGAAGTCTTACAAATATTAGAACTTATGTTTTCACCTCGATCAAAGATGTGACTTATGCAACATCATATTTAATTTCAAATCACAAAGAAAGGTTCTTTGTCCATGATAAATTTTCTTCAAAATATTAAGTCTATTGTGAATAATCTTACTACAACAACATAATCAACCAAAGATAATGATCTCATTCTCCTTATTCTTAGTGGACTAGCCCTGGATTATGATGCTTTGGTTATTTTAATAACCTCTAGGGAAGAAGCTATCTCAATTGCTAATCTCCATGGGCTGCTCTTAAGTCATGAAACTATGTTGAGAGTTTGAATATTATAGAACAAGGTCTTGGTCAATATAGTTTAACATTGAAGGATTCTAATACTCTTCAAATTAATGAGAGTGGTTTTCATAAGAATAATTCATCAAATAATAAAAAACGTAGAGTAGGATAAGGGTGTGGTTGTGGTGATCGTTATAGTACTAGTCATGGTCAATCCCAAAATCCCATATGCTCTTCTCAATGTCAAGTGTTTATATAGACACACTACTTTAATATGATATCATAAATATGATCATGCTTATCAAGAAAGTTCTAAAACTCAAATGACAGTCATTATATCTCAACAAAATATGGTCTTTGACCTAGTTTTGTATAGTGATTCTAGGGATACTAATCATCTCACCAATGATTTTAATAATTTGACAATCAATGTATAATACAAGGGTTACGGTCAAATAATAGTTGGAAACAAAGCAGGTTTGCTAATCTCTCATATTTGTGATTCTAAATTGCTGTCTTTGTCCTCTTGTCACTTAAAGAATATTCATTTTGTGCATGAAACTACTAAAAGTTTATTAAATGTAGCATAATTTGATATTGAAAATAGTGTGTTTTTTAATTCTATCCTTATTTTTATCTTATAAAGGACTAGGCAATAGGGAAAGTACTATTGGAAGAGAGACTTAAAGATGGCCTCTACCGACTTCTCTTCATTTGAAGATTTGATCTGTGCTTAGTTAGTAAACCTCAAGTTTTTCTTGTGATGAAACCAGCTATAGATGTATCGTATAGTTGTTTAGGTCATCCATCATGAAAGATTGTTCAAAGTGTTAGTAAAGTACTCAATCTAGAATTTAACGTGAATAGAATTTTAGGTGTTTGTGCTTCATATCAACAAGGGAAACGTCATAAACAACCTTTTCCTATTCATTGTCGCTCAGTATTTCAACCTAATTTAGTCTGATGTATGTGGTCTTCTCCTTTGTTAGCAAGCAGTAAATTTTGTTATTATGTTGTGTTTATTTATGATTGTACCATATACACTTGGATAAAAATGAGGTATATATTGTCATTTTTTGTTCCAAATCACAAGCTGAAAACTACTCTAAACATGAAAATTTGATTGCAGAGAAGAATAAAAAAATTGCTCTATATATTTAGAATAAGATGCTTCAATAACTATCTTTTCCTTATATTCATGAATAAAATTACTTCAGTGAAAGAAAACATCATGCTATAGTTGAGACATGCTTAACCTTTCTAGCTCATTGTAACACTCCAAAAATCCAAGCTAAGATCAAAACCTTACTTCAAGTACATATAGACTCAAACATAGTGATTTTGTAGTGTAAGAAGTGTTTCTAATGTAAACTACCATAAGTAACTGCTAGTTCATATTTATATTGAAACCTTTCTTACCGATTGAATTCTATTAATGGATTTCTCTAGAGTCAACTTCAAATGAGTAAAACTCTTAGATTATGAAGCATTTTGAAGCCCAAGACCTAACTAATTAAAGATATTTGAGTCTTATTTCCAACACATCTAATTTCTCATTAATACAATTCAATAGCAAGGATTTATAACCATTTTAGTGAAGCAATATCTAGAAGTGAGAGTTGACAATGACCATTTTAGTAAAGCACTGTCAAGTAGTGAGATACGACAACCGAACCAATGACCATTGGTAGATAAGACGATTGTCCTATGTTCTCATCTATAGGAAACAACTCTAAAATCCCAAAGATTCACAAGTATACCTCCTTAGCAATGAAAAAAAACCAATGACCATCAGTATAACAAATGATCATTGGTATAGATCATAGGTACAAGGTTGGTTGAGGGAGAGGATCCAATAATCAACCAAGGAGAAATCATTGGAGAATCCAATGATCCATTCTTTTGATATTCTTATGAGATCCATAGTACCATCAAAATCAGTCCTCAACCAATGAACCAACAAATGATCATTGGTATATCCAATGAGTATTAGAAAGTTCTTTCATCACGATACCTAGATTTTTTATTACTTTTATGTAAGGGAACATCAATCTTTTCCCATTATTTAAACTCCTAAAATTTGTTGTGTAACCAACCCTATGGATTATTAATAAGTATAAATTGACCAATTCTCTCATTAAATAAAAAGTATCAAGTAACACTAAGAATATTCAGAACAAAGAGGTGATTATCTTCTCCAAAGTATGAAACTATGGTTCCTCATTTTTAGGATCAAATTCAATGAATTTACCAAGGTTTTCACCTCTATGTATGTAGGATTACATCTATAGGTTCCTTTTTACCCGTTTAATCCCTATGTGAACCCAATTCCTTAATTTAATTCATCTTTTATGGCTTAGGATTCCACAAAAAGTATGAATTCCTTTATATTTCAGGGCCTCTTTAGAATGATCCTTGTACCTCTGTTTCCAATGAAAATTCGATAACCTTACATGTTTAGACATGATTCGTCAGTGTATCGATAACTTTATGATTTTAGACTTGTGTTATGAAATTTCATATCCCATTCAGACTACTGAAATTGTCATGAATATTTTCATTGTTCTAAGATAGCGAGTTATGAACACCTGATGACTTAGGTTCTCTTACATCAAAGTTGAATGTTTAGTCCTTTAGTTTCATACGTGTTTAGGATTCTTTTACATAAAGTGTCTATATGTTAGTTTCAAACTTTTGTTTAAATGTGCCTATCAATTATCAATATAATTTAGTGAAGATTAGTACTCTACAATGAGCAGATGCAGGGATGAAGGCTCACCAGTTAGTTAGGTTGAGACCCTTAGTAGAAGCTACTAAGTATAAAAACTACTGTGCCAAATAAGTAGCATTGAATCTTAGTACTTTTGGACATGAGTTTAGTAGATCCACGTCAGTTAGTATTCATACCCTTGGCAAGGTATAGAGAACTATTTTAGTTGGGGTTATAAGTTAGGTCCCATTTACTCGGATAAGGTTTTATTGGTTAATAATCTCTCATATAGTTCATACTCATATATTTCATAACTAGCTATTCAATTTATTCATTATGTTATTGTTCAATTACATGTTTATTTACTTTGTCATTGCATTGATTTACATGTCTGAGTCTTATGCTTCGTTTATCCTTTCATTTTTAACATATGTAATATAGTACATATCTCACATGCTTAGTATATTTAAAGTACTGACTGAATACTTTCTTGTATGATATATTGTATTATAATAAAGGTTTAGACGCTCAATATCCAGCTTGTAGTTAGCACAATCCCAAATCATCTCAACTAAAATGTTTTGTGAGTCCTCATTATTTGAGAAATAGTTTTCAATATCATTATTTCACTATTAATTTACCTTCAGATAGTGAGAGTTTGCTGGGGATTTGTCTCAACAACACATCTTAGTAGATTAAGTTCATATTGGATATCTCCCGGGATATGGTTAAGGACTGTAGAACTGCTATGTTGGTCAAGGAGATAGACATCTCTAGGTTGATGACTTATGACTAACAAATTGAGAAGAAAAAGATTATGTAAAATGAATGGGATAGTAAGTGGGTGAGAATAGCTAGTTTTAACTTTTATCTACAGAGGTCGGGTGGTGGTGATCATTGTCAATTTTTTCAAAAGTCTTCAACTCTAGCCGCATCCTTTTTTAATGCCCAGTGCTGTAACATCTTAGGTTTTTGGTCCTTGAAAATTCCTAAAATTTTGTACTCACTGACTTGAATATTACTTGGCCTATGAGTTGTATGGTGTCTTGACGGGTCATTGGGGCAAGTCATAACCAAATTAGTAAGTTTGTGGCTAGATTCTACTCTTAGTTTGAGTGGCTCACTATGAGCCGTAAGGATTTGTTACAAGTCCTTTAGCTGTAAATCAAAGGGTGTCTAGTTTATGCCCTAAATTAGGTTATGTGTTGACTACGACTGGACCCTTTGAGTCATAGGGTCCTATGACGAGTCATTTTATTAAGTCATAAGGTCAGCAGCGTATTGTGCCTTGGTTTTTCTGACTTGGCTACGATGCTTTGTGATGAGTGATAAGGAGGCTATACGAGTCGTACGACAACCTGTAGCCATTGATGACTAAATTTTAGGTTTTAATTAAAGGGCACTTTGGACAATTCCCCATTTATCTTATTAAGTCTTCACGTTCATAATGCACTTTAGAGAGGTTATTCCTCATTCATATCATAATCAAGACTTTAAAAGATTCTCTTATCCTCTCAAGCCTCCGTACTTAGGGTTTCTAAGAGGTAGATTATCCAAGGGCTCTAGATTTAAATTCAATCTATGAAACTTGGTATTTTAGGCATATGGCGCTACCCTTAAAATTAATATCTCTATTGCATGAACGTACACGATTATTTATGTGATTAAAAGCATTGGTTTTGATATGATTGAGAGTTTTGACTTGAATGGTTAATTAATTATTTTCCCATGGTTTTATTATGCATTACTCAAGTCTTAAGTATAGTTTTGAACTTGTGGCTGCATGGTTATGATGAATAAACTAAGGGATTGTGATTTCACAAACTTATGACTTTTGAAATGGTTAAGACCCCAGTCCAATATTATGAAATTTTTAGTTATAAAAATATAGAAATTTAACTATTCTGGAACTATTGTATTATGATGTTGAATTTCAGCTTGTGGGGTTGGTATTTTCAAAAACTATTGCATAATTGAACCTAGAGGGTTTGTGAATTCCACAAGTAATGAAATTATTTTGGTATTCCGTTGTTACCTTACAAGTGTTGTTGGTATGACGATACCAATAATGTATGCCTAAATGTGTATTATGGTTCAATGAATGGGACCGTGTGATGATTGTTTTAATTGGGTTTTAAAGAGGGTTGTGTAGCTGATTCGTGAAAGTGGAGGTTCGAGAGTCCAATATTGGAAACTACGGTTGCTGATGCGGGGGGTCTTTTTGATCTGGTGGTTTGAGTCCCCCTATTATTATTAATATATTATTGGGAGGTTTAAGTCCCCCATATATCATTATATTATTTGGTTTTCGTGTCACCTTGATATGCAAGGAGGTTTGAGTCCCCCATATTATATATGCTTACCCTCTGGGTCATGTGGCTATATGCACTAGGGACTTACTAGTTGGGGGAGAGCTGGGCACATATAGCCCATGGGTGCCTTGTATGTTATAATGGGTGAGATGTAAAATACAGTCCAATATTTTAAAATGCATGTTAAGCCTCATTCCCTATCTTGGCATGTGATATATATATATATATGCATTAGATGATGTGCATGGAAATCTTGAATGATTTTAAACTATTGATCATGTCATTATGTTATCCTATATTCCTGAGTTACATGTCAGTGCTTCAACCGCTAATCATCTTTGGACACTGTATCACCATGCAACACAGTAACAAGCTGTACTTCTACTTCTTCTACTCAGTAATTAGGATTCAACATCAGCTTATGAGTTGACTTTGAAGTGGTGAGCTTTCATACATCGGAAGACTACATTTTATGTTTTGGTCTCTTATGTTTTAGACGGTTTAGTCTTATTTTTTTGTCTATAGTCGGGGGTATGTATTGACACTTTATTGATATACAATTTTTGTTCATATATAGAAAGATTTGTTAGACTACTATGGACTTAGGTAGTGTTCGTAAGTTGTTTTGTCTAGTGGTTGGTTGTTAATAATAAAAGTATTAATTTTTATTCCATATATCTTATTATATGTTCTGAATTCATCCGACATTGAGAATGTTATTTTACTTGGTTAGGTATAGGGGGTGGTCTCTGATCCGTGTAGGACATGAGACGCCCATCACAACTAGGCCCTGGTTTGGGTCGTGGCAAAGATAGTATCAGAGCCTATGTTTTATGTCTTTAGGTGTCCAATAAAACTGTGCCAAGTAGAGTGTCATTTATGGGTCTGTAGCGTGCAATACTTATTAGGGAGAGGCTATGAGATATTTAGAATGTTTCCTTTCTTGTTGCTCTATTTTTCTGCTATAGAGTCTAAGGTCTAGTATCTCTCTAATCTCGTTTGTTCGCCTTTCAGATTATGCCACCTACAAGATCTGACAATCGTGGAAACTCTTCTATCTTTTTTTAGGAAAATATGGGTGGAGCTCATCCTAGTCCATGAGTTCAGATCTGTTCTAGGGTCATTGCTTTTGATTTCCCTGATGGAGCTCCATCCATTCATTCTATCCCTCGTTAGGTACCCTAGATTGCCATGTTTAATCCTAAGTTTTGCTAGTCGATTCATTTGATTACCCAATTGGTGGCCTCTCAGACTGAGCGGGTTACTTCTATTGCTCCATTCTCTGAGGCCACTAGAGTTGGCAATTCGTGAGATTGATTCCTCTTTTTTCACTATCTCCAAAGTTGAGGAATATCCTCAATATTGATGAAATGGAAAATATCTTCCATGTGATGCATGTTACTGAGGTAGAGGCTGTAGAATTCACAGCTTATCAGTTGAAAGATATAGCATACCAATGGTATAAAGAGTGGGAGCAGCTTAGGAGAGATAATGTTGAGTCTAATTTGTGGGACAACTTCTCTAGTATTTTTCTTGATTGCTTATTTCCTTAGGATTTGAGGGAGGTAAAGGCTGAGGAATTCATAAATCTAAGGCAAGGCAGGATAAAGTTAAAGGTTGAATTTCCATTAGTTATCTTGAAATTTCATTATTTATCTTGGTATGCTCCGGAGTTGGTGACTATCATAAGGGATAGGATGAGGAAGTTTACTTCAGGGTTGTCTTAAGACTTGATTCTTAAGATTAAGGCACCTTGTTAAACAAGGACATATATATTTCTTAGCATGTGATTTATATGCAGCAAGTTGAAGAAAAAAAGAAGCAGGCTGAAATTGGGTCGTAGGGTGTCTTGATGGGTCATTGGGATAAGTCAAAACTAAATTAATAAGTTTGTGGCTAGATTTTGCTCTGAGTACAAGTGGCACACTAAGATCCATAAGGATTTGTTATAAGTCGTTATGTGTACATCATAGGGTGACCAGTGTTTGCCCCAAATTGGGTTCTGTGATCACTACGACTGGACTCTACGGGTTGTAGGGTCCCATTATGAGTCATGTCATTGAGCCATAACGTTAGCAGTGTATTGTGCCTTAGTGGTTCTTCCTTGGCTAAGACTATTTGTGATGTGTCGTAAAGAGGCTATACGAGTCGTATGGTGACCCATAGTCACTGACAACTAAATTTCGGCTTTTAATTAAAGGGCACTTTGGACAATTCCCCTCTTGTCTAATTAAGAACCCAAGTTCACAAGGCACTTTAGAGAGGTTATTCCTCATTCACAATATACTAAACACTTCCAAAGATTATGTTGTCCTCTCAAGCCTTCATACTTAGGATTTTAAAGAGGCAGATCTTCCAAGGTCTCTAGAGTTAATTTTTCTCCATGAAACTTGATATTTCAGGCTTGTGACTCTACCCTTAAACTTAATATCTCTATTGCATGAAAGTACATGGTTATTTATGTGATTAAAAGTAAGGGTTTTGACATAATTGAGGGTTTTGATATTAATGGTCAATTAATTATTTTCTCATTATTTTATTGCGCGTTACTCATGTCTAAAGTATGGTTTTGAACTTGTAGGTACATGGTTATGGTGAATAAACTAAGGGATTTATTTCCCAAACTTATGATTTTGGAAGTGGTTATGACTCCAACCCCATATTATGAAATTGTTTTATTTATGAGAGATATGAGAATTTAACTATTCTAGAACTATTGCATTATGACATTGAATTGAACCTTATGGGTTGGTGTTTTCAAAAAGTATTTCATAATTGAACCAATAGGGGTTGTGAATTCCTCATGTAATAAAATTATTTTGGCATGTTGATGTTACCATGCAAGTGTAGTTGGTATGACGATACCAAAAATGTATTCTTTAATGTGTATTATGGTTCAATGAATAAGACTGTGTGATAATTGTTTTATTTGGGATTTAAAGAGGGTTGTGTAGCTGAGTCGTGAAAGTAGAGATCTGAGAGACCAATACTAGAAACCGCAGTTGACGACGCGAGGGTCTTTATAATCCTTTGGTTCGAGTCCCTTATTATTATTATTATATTATTGGAAGGTTCGAGTCCCCCATATCTCATTACATGATTTGGTGCTTGTGTCACCTTGATATGTAGGGAGGTTTAAGTCCCCCATATTGCATATGCTTACCCTGTGGTTCTTGTAGCCACACACACTGGGGCCCTACCAGTTGGGGGAGAGTTGGTCCCATATAACCCATGGGTGCCTTGTATTTTATGAAGGCTGAGATACATAATCTAGAAATGCATGTTAAGCCTCGTTCCCTATCCCGGCATGTGATATATATATATATATACATTGGATGATGTGCATGGAATATCGAATGATTTTGAACTATTGATCATGGCATTATGTTGTCCCGTATTCCTGAGTTACATGTTAGTGCTCTAACCGCTAACCATATTTGATGTTGTATCCCCATGCGATGCAGGAACTAGCCATACATTTACTTCTCCTACTCAGTGATTAGGATTCGGGATCAGCTATTGAGTTGACTTTGAATTGGTGAGCTTCTATACATTAGAAGACTACATTTAATGTTTTTGCATCTTATGTTTTAGACTATTTAGATTTTTTTATATATTGTCAGGGGCACACTTAATAGATATACAATTTTGGTTCATTTCTAGAAGACTTTGTTGGAATATTGTGAACTTAGGTGGTGTTGGCCGATGGTTGGTTGTTGATCGTAGAAGTATTAATTGTTCTTGAATCTGTCTTGTTATATGTTTGAAATTTATTCGACTTACATAATGTTATGTTTAATTTATTAGGTGCAGGGGGTGGTATCCGGTCTACATAGAACTTGAGATTCCCATCACATCTAAGAGCTGGTTCGACTCGTGACAAGTGCCAAAGTTCAGATAGGAGAATTAGGATAAGGCACCAGGATCTACGTCCCAGGATAGTGTCACTAGTGGGCATATTTAACTATTTTGTAAGAAATGTGGCAAGAACCACTAAGGTGAGTATATGGCCAACAATGGTAGTTGTGTTTGGTATGGAAATCTAGGACACAGATCCAAGAAGTGACTAGAGGCCTCACAGAGAGGTATAGGTACATGTCAACAAAATCAGTCTAACTCTTCAACCACTTTAGTAGGTCACCCATCTCAGCAGGGTGCTTCATCTAGTACAAGTGGTGGTTTGTGCTAGAATATATTTTATATACTTAAGACTTGAGTAGATCAGGAAAGTGTCCCTAATGTATTCACTGGTATATTACACGTGTCCCATATTAATATCTATGTCGTTTTAGATCCCAAAGCCATACTTCCTTTCATGACTCCTTATATTGTAGTAGACCTTATTGTATGTATCAAAATAATCTTAGAACCTTTCTCAATCTCTACTCCTATTGGTAATTAAATCACATGCAGAAGGGTATATAAAAATTACCATATCACAGTTTTCTAGAAAGTCACTTTAATTAATCTTGTAGATTTAGACATCCAAAATTTAAAGTCATTCTTTGCATAGATTGGCTATATTCTCTTTAGGCATCAATCGATTGTAAAAATAGAGTAGTCTAGTTTAGTTTTCAAATGATCCAATTTTAGAGTGGAAGGGTCGTACCTCAATGCCTATAGGTTAATTTTATCTCTTACCTTAAGTATGGAAATTTAATTTTGAAAAGGTGTATCTATCATCATTCAGATAAAGGATTCAAAGTTCGAAACCTCAAATTTTCATTCATTCCTAATGGTTAATGAATTCCCAAAAGTGTTTCCCAAAGATCTTCGCGGAGTTCCTCCCAAGACGAAATTTGACTTTGGAATAGATCTTATTCCAAATACCTAACCTATTTAAACTTCACCATACAAAGGTCTCTAGCTGAGCTTAAGGAATTTAGAAAAATAGCTAAAATATATTTTAGATAAAGGTTTTATTAGACCCAATATCTCCCCATGGGCTACTCTAGATTCTTTCTTACATAAGAAAGACAGTTCTCTCAGAATTTTCATCGATTACTGTCAATTGAACAAAGTTACCATAAAGAATGATCCTATTACTGGAAGTGATAACTTCTTTGACTAGCTTCAGGGAGCTAATTTTTTTCACTATCATCAACTCAGACTCAGAGAATGTGAAATTCCGATGACAACTTTCAGAACATGATATGGACACTTTGAATTTATTGTTATATTTTTTTGACTATGAATTTTTATGAAAATTTTATGGACATGATGAACAAAGTGTTTAGGAAAAACTTAGACATGTATGTCATTATTTTTATAAATGACATCCTGGTTTATTCTAGAAGTGAGGATGAATATGCAGACCATTTAGGAATTTTATTGCAAGCTACTAAAGATTGCCAGTTATTTACTAAGTTTAACAAGTGTGAATTATTATTGAAATCAGTGGCATTTCTTGGTCATATCATTTTTGGTAAGTTCATTCAGGTTGATCCTCAAATGATCAAAGTTGTTAGGAATTGACCTAGACCCATCTCTCCATCAGATATTTCTTGGGTTTAGACAGTTGTTACAAGTAGTTTGTTGAAGGGTTTTCACTTATTTCTTTTGTTATGACCAGATTGATTTAAAATAAAATAAAGTTTCAGAGTTCTAATTTTTGTGAGAAGATTTTAGGAGTTGAAGGCTTGATTCACCTCTTATCTAGCTTTGACTTTGCTAGAGGGTTCAAATAGGTTTATGGTTTATTATGACATTTCAAGAAGTAGCCTTGGTTGTGTGTTGATCCAACATAAAAAGGTAATAGCATATGCCTCTAGACATGTCAAGCCTCATGAGAAGAATTATCCAACTCATGATCTTAAGTTGGCAGTGGTTGTCTTTGACTTGAATATTTGAAGGCATTATCTTTATGGGGCTTATGTAGATGTGTTCATGGATCACAATAGACTTTAGTATGTGTTCAGTCAGAAGGATCTGAATCTTCGCTAGAGAAGATGGCTAGAGTTATTAAAGGACTATGATAAGAGTATTTTGTATCATTTGGGTAAAGATAGCTAGTAGTTACTGCTCTTCACAAGTTGCCTAGGGTAAATATTGCTCATATGGAGGATGAGACAATACATTTAGTTTATAAGGTTCATAGACTCACTAGATTGGGAGTTTAGTTGGTTAATTCAGTTGAAGATAATATCTAGGTTTAGAGTAGTTTAGAATCCTCTTTAATATCCGAAATAAAAGAAAAACATGATATTTATACTATTTTACTTATAGTGAAGGAAGCTATCTAGAGTTAGAAAGTTGATATTTTTTCCCAAGAGGGAGATGGTATTCTTTATTCTCAGGACAGACTTTGCATTCCAGATGTTGATGACTTGAGACAAGGATGTTGATAGAAGCTCATAGTTTTTTGTATTATATTCACCAAGGAGCCACTAAGATATACAGTGATCTAAAATAAGTCTACTGGTGGAATGGCATAAAGAAGGATATTATGAAATTTATGGGTAAATGTCCAAATTTTCTGCAGTTTAACATTAAACACCAAAGACCTGGTGGTTTAACCCAGGATATTAGCATTCCTACTTGGAAGTGGGAAGTAGTGAACATATATTTCATTACAAGGTTTTCTCATACTCACTCATTATTTTATTTGGGAAATTGTAGGTCGAATGACTAATCAATGCATTTCTTGCTAGTTAAAACCTTAGGTTTAGTTGAGGATTATGCGAGACTCTACCTAAAAGAGTTAGTAAAGTTGCATGGAGTCCATCTAACTATTATCTTTGAAGTGGTACTCTGTTTACTCCTTAGTTCTAGAAGACATTTTGGAAGGGTTTTTTTTACCTAAGTTCATCTCGGTATGGATTTTTATTCATAGATAAATGGTAATGCAGAGGGACTATTCATACCTTTAAGGACAAGATGAGGGCTTATGTGATTAATTTCAAGTGTATTTGGGATGATCGCTTTCCTTTAATTTAGTTTACTTTTAATAATAGCTACCACTTTAGTATTTATATGGACCATTTGAAACAAATTATTGTAGGAGGTGTATATCTCTTATTAATTGGTTTAAGGTTAGTGAATCCATTATGGTAGGACCTTATTTAGTCCATGAGGCCATGGAGAAAGTTCATTTGATTAGAGAAAGTTTGAAAATAGCTCAAAGTCTCCAGAAATCCTATTCAGATGTAAGGAGAAGAGAACTTAAGTTTGCAACTAGAGATTTGGTTTACTTGAAAGTTTCACCCATGAAAGGGTGAAGATTTGGAATGAAAGGGGAACTTAATCCCCATTAGGTTAGACCTTATATGATTTTGAGTCTCATTAGCTATGTGGCTTATGAGTTAGACTTTCCCACTGACTTAGAATCAGTGCATCTGTTTTTTATGCCTTAATTGAAGAAATGCATGGGTTATACAACTTTAGTTGGGTCGTTAGAGAGTGTGGCTGCGAAAGATAGTTTTTCTTATGAAGAGATATTGATCGAGAATCTTGATCATCAAATTCATAAGTTAAGAAATAAGGAAGCTACTTCACTGAAGGTTCTATGGTGGAATAATCTAGTTGAGGGAGCTACTTTGGAAGTAGAAGCATATATTATTACCAAGTACCTATATTTTTCCTTTCAAAATCAGTTTCAGTTTGAGGTAATAGTTTTATCTTTATTAATTCTCTCAGTATCATGTCACTCATTTACTCCCTTGTCATAACATGTATTTATGAGTTCAATTTAGTTTATGTTTTAGGTAAAGGTTCAATTATCATATTATATTCATCTTTTATAACTCAGTGCTGGGATCACAACTCTTTCCTTACCCTCTCAACTTAGTTAGATTTCATTCAATTGTGAATGACCCCAAGGGGAATATACTATAACATCCCAAAGATCCAAGATTAGATCGGAACCATACTCCAAGTATATATATAACCCAACTTAGAAATTTTGTAGATAAGAAGGTTTCTCAAATATGAACTAAGTCTATAAGTAACTCCAAGCTCAAATTTAAGTTGAAACATTCCTTGCCGAAAGAATTCCTATAAAGTATTTCTCTAGAGCCAAATTCAAATGTGTATAACTCTTATATTATGAATATTTTTAAAGGTCTAGAACCACTAAATAAAATGTCGATGAGTATTTTTTCCAATGCATCCAATTTCTCATTAATCCAATTCTAGAGCAACGAGTTATGGCCATTTGAGTGAAGCACAGTGCAGCAGTGAGATATAATGAATAAACAACGATCATTGGTACATTGGACAACCATCATATGTTCTCTTCGGTAGAAAAAAGCCCCAAAATTCAAAAGGTTGAAAAATATACCTCATTTGCAACAAAATTAACCAACGACCATTGGTAGAACCAACAATCATTGGTATGGATCGTGGTTGCGATGTTTCTCGAGGGAGAAGAACCAACGACCAACCAAGGAATGACCATTGGAGGATTCAACCAGCCATTCCTTGTCACATTTGATGGGGTCCAGTGAACTATCAAAATCAGTCATCAACCAACAATCCAACCATCATTGTCACAATACCTATATTTTCAGTTACGTTTAACCACTCCTAACCATTTAGGGTTCCATTACCAAACAATATCATACAATAGTTCCATTAAAAGTCCAACAATATAGTAAAGACATTCTTATAGACATTTGGTCAGACATGTTGGGGCATAGTGTTTCCAAAACCAAATCTAATTACCAAATAACCATTCCCATGTAACCGATTGTTCAAACCACCATTAACACATCTAAGAACATAAATAAAACCTAGGAAAACCATAATTAAACCATTATAACCAAAAACCCCAACATATAATTGAAAAACCAAAACCATATAATAATTGTGCCATGAAAACATTGTATAAAATAGTAATGCCTCGAATCTAGTACCCGGAACACTACACAGTGCCCATGACCCCAAAGGACCACAAGCTAACCCATTACTGATATCTGTAAACTGAGCACTGAATAATACTAATAATATCTTGAATGCGGAAACATAAACTAAAAGGCCATAAGGTTCAATACTAGTACATAACTGAAAAGTATGGTATAACAATGCCAAAACAATTGACATTTGATCACTGAACTGGAATGCTACTGGTTCTCTGGAGCTCGTGCTACTAAAACCATAGTATAAGACACCATAGCACAAATACATCAGTACTTTGAATGTACTGGTATGCAAGTGAGGTAGGCTGAATACAATAGGTTCATATGCATGAACAATACTAATTGACTGACTAACATGAACGAGAGAATACATGAATGTATACGTAACTGTAACTGAGATCACGATAGGACTGAATACTGAGTTCTAGCTACTGAGTCTACTAATACTGACATCTGAGTCACTGATGAGTGAAAAACTCATACTGTATTACTGAATAATGAGGGACTGATACTATGTTACTGATACATGGATAACAGTGTTTGACAGTTCTGATTATGAAGAACTAATTTGGTTGAATATATCTGAAAATTCTGAAGCTAAATGCTAAAAACATAAGTTCTGATAACTAATATAACTGATAACATGAATGACTATATCTAACATTCCTGAACTTGATGGAACTAGCTGAGTTTCATACTGTATCTGAGTAACTAAATCTGAGATAAGTCCTATCTAGCGGGTAATCTATACATCTGATGATACTGATACCGATTGAAAAAAGTTAAGATCGGTCCTATCTGGTGGGTGATCCTAGGGTCTATTTATAATGATAAGGATTGACTATATCTGATAGTCCTAAATCTATACTACTGAGCTGAATTGACTGTATCTGGTAGTCCTGATTCTGTAACTAAAATTGTGGGATGTAATCATTTTACCGACATTCCCCATACTAAGCTAACTGGGGTCCAATATGTAACCCTAGTTAGAAGGGTGTCAGTACCGCGCCACTGGTAAAGACAATTGCTGTAGAGTCAGTCCTAATCTAGAGGGTGACCAATAGGATCAGTCCTATACATTTAAATATGCTAATGAGTGATCCCTGAGTATGTCAGTCCTATCTAATGGGTGGAATCTCATACCTACACTGGCTATATAGTTCTGGAACTTAGGGATTTCTTCTAGGGATCTCAGTCCTATCTAGAGGGTGAGTCCCCATCCCTACGTTCGCTCGGTGCTGAATTCTACTCCTATCTGAAAGACACTGAACTGATTAAGTGAACTAAAGTGATTATCTAACTGAGCTGATACTAATGATATTATTTAGCAGAGCTAAACTGAGTTTACTGAGATCCGTTGACTGACGAAATGTACTGATTTCTGAGGACTGACTGAGAGTACCAAAGTTACTGAGATTGACTAGGAATATTGAGGTTTCTGAGATTACTGAGTACTGAGATCACTGAGATTACTGAACTACTGAGATTATGGAGATTTCTGGATTTTCCTGAGTCACATGATTAACTGAGTTCTATGGATCATAG
>JAPEIP010000007.1:90517200-90536456 GCA_026120095.1 Capsicum chinense
TGACTGACGAAATGTACTGATTTCTGAGGACTGACTGAGAGTACCAAAGTTACTGAGATTGACTAGGAATATTGAGGTTTCTGAGATTACTGAGTACTGAGATCACTGAGATTACTGAACTACTGAGATTATGGAGATTTCTGGATTTTCCTGAGTCACATGATTAACTGAGTTCTATGGATCATAGCTTGACTGAGGGTATCTTGAAAAATGACATGGCTCTAGCCACACAGCTATATTGTCGGGTATAAGTACCCCTAGGACTCGATGGAAAGAAACTAACATAGCACGACTTACATGAACACATGACTAACAACACAATTCATAATTCATATGTTGAAACACTCCATCAAATATGTGGTATGCATAAACTTGTACAAACATGGGGATTTCATAATGTTATATAGGCATTTAATCAAACACATGGTAGGCATAATATATGTAGACAACACTATACAACAATCAAACATCATGATTCGTATCTAATTTCATCATCCAAGGGGTTTTAATCCTAGGTTTACATAAATCTAGATCTTTACTAGTCAATTCCACATGAAATTTATCACCAAACATGGATTAAAACTCAATTGGTCATTATAAACATGAGCAACACACACCTAACATAGAATTCATACAAAAATCCATACACTTGAATTTGAAAAGAGATTCTTGGATTTCATAGACGAAAGGAGTCCCTAAATAAACACTATGCATACCTGGGATATGATTTCTTGAGGATTGACGGTGAAACCTTCTTGAATTTGAATGCCCAATAGAAACCCTTGCTTGTACATGAGAGAAACTAGTATATTTTGGGTGAAGAATGGCTACATCAAGTGTTATTGGATTTAAATAGGGGTAGGAAATTAACCCTTTTAACCCTCGACACGTCTTAAATTTTTGAGAAAACTTTCTAATTTCATCCTTAGGATGATGCGCCACTATCGTGCCAAGTCACTGGAATGTGACAAATGGGAAATTGCACGGTGGCACGATGCGGAGCTATCGCGTTGCCACCTTGTCTGTGACCTAGAAGTTTAGCGCGACCCGCCACTATTGCGGACCAACACTGAAAATTGACAATTGCCAGACGCGCTGAAGGCTCAGGTGATACACTGTCTCACTAAAAAGGCTCTAAATCTTCACCCAGGTATCGGATTTGGGCGGATTTGGTATCGATGGAAAACTTATTTGATTCCCCACATGATAACAAGTGAAAATCTTGCAAATACCACGTGTACAAAAGTGGATTCATCTTTCAAATAAAGCTTCTAACATTCTTGGGAAACTTTTCTAGCTAGGAAAAGTATAGGGTATTACAAAAACATGCATTTAGTTAAAACAAACAATGATGGAGGAGTTAATGCCTTGTATTATAAAGATGATGGAGAGAAATCATCCGTACAAGCCCCAAATTGACCCTCTTTGGAGAAACTCTAGCCTACCTTTACCTAAGAGCCTTTAAGAGAATTGAGAGAGAGTTTTAAGTGTTTGATTAGTTTCAAATAAGTTAATGAAGCCCCCAAAAGGTGTTTTAGGTAATAGGGTCCCAAGGAGTTATAAGGGGAAATATCTAGAATACCCCCAACTTAACTGCATAGGAAATCCGTAGGAGGGTACGACCACCCCGGCCTAACTATACCCTAGGGTATAGGTGGTACCATAGAATCGTACCCTATACCTCACCTGGGGCCTCCATATTGTCCATTATACGACCATCTAAACCAAACCACACCCAAGCATACGACCTATACCCTTGACCCATACCCAATATAGAATAGAATCAAAGGAGATATCGTACCCGATCTTATGGCTCATAGTGAGCCATTCATACTCAAATCCAAGTTAAGTTACTAAGTTTTAACTTAAGTGAAGGAAGAACCAAATGAAGTAACCCATCACCTACCATATGACTCATACCCACCAAGTCGTACCCAAACCTGGAACCAATCCAACCCACCAACCAACATTTGTAAACATATGATAAGACCATACCAACCGTACCCCATCATATAACTAGTACCCCCTATTCGTATAATGTCCAGAAACCAAAAATTTAGGAAATTTTCTAAGGTTCCAAACCTAGGGTGTTTCAGTCTCCCCCACTAGGATCATTCGTCCCCGAATGACAGGTAAGGTAAGCACAAGCACGAGTCATTGTATTATCATACATCAATCTATCCGTTATCCAAGTTAGAAAACAAATATGTGATCAAGAATACATACCTTTCACATGAATATCCAAAGCAGACAAGTAGTGCGGATACTTGTAGTTTATGTCCTCTTCTACTTCCCACATAGCCTCTTCCACCTTATGGTTTCACCATAGAACCTTAATCGAGGCCATATCCTTGGTCTACAACCAACAAAACTATTGATCCAAGATCTTAATTAGGATCTCCTTATTAGATAGAGAATCCGAGATACCTAATCTATCCAAAGGAATAACTGAAGAAGGATCACTTAGACACTTTATCAACATTGAGACATGAAATACCTGATGAATGAAGCTAAAACTAGAAGGCAACTCCAATTCATAAGCCACGTTATAAACCCTCCACAGAACCACATAAGGTCCAACGTACCGGGCACTAAACTTTCCCTTATTACCAAATTTCATTACTCCTTCATGGGAGATACCCTTAGGAATACCCTATCCCCAACGTTAAACTCTAAATCTCTATACCTCACATCTGCATAGTACTTTTAGCAACATTAGGCATCCTTAAGCCTCTCCAGAATAACCTTTACCTTTTTCATAGCCTGATAAACCAAATCTGCGCTATATATATCCGCCTTACCTATCTCAAACCAACAAATAGGAGATCTACGCCTCCTTCCATACATTGCCTTAAAAGGATCCATCCCAATCCTAGATGCTCAACCCAATTACCACTATAGTCAATCACACATGCCCAAAGCATATCCTCTAAGGTATGGATTGTCCTTTCTGCTTGGCCATTCATCTACAGGTGAAAAGCAGTACTCAAACTAACCTTAGTACCCAACCTCTTATAAAACACTACCAAAAGTGAGATAAAAACTGTGTACCATAATTTGATATAATCAAAACAAGTACCCCATACAACTTTATAATCTCATGAAGATACAACCTCACATAATCCTAAGCTGAAAAGTTTGTCCTCACTGGCAAGAAGTGAACAGAATTTGTCATCCTATCCATGATGACCAAAACCAAATCAAATTGACTCTGATACTGAGGAAAATTGGTAACAAAATCCATGTTTATCACCTTCCATTTCCACTTCTACAAATCTATTTCTTGATACAACAACCAGGCCTCATGTGATTAACTTTGACTTGTTAGCACACTATGCACTTGGACACAAAATCCACCATATCCCTCTTCATACCATTCCACCAATATATCTCCTTGAGATCATGATAGATTTTCATCAAATCGGGATAAACAACATAGCGTGTGTAACGACCCAAAATCACAACCTGAGATGTCACACGGTGCTTAGGGCTACAAGTATCCCCAAGCAACCCTTTAAGTCTATCACTTCTCATAATAACTCATTCAAGAAGAAATATACAAAATACTATCACTATCATATCAAATGAAAGAAAAAACGAAGGTAATACTCGGTCCAAATGACCATAATACTGGAAATCTCAACACAACCACAGTCTGATAACTAGTCTGACAAAGCCTCTATTACTCCATCAACTCAAGAGATATTGCGACAGGTCCCCAAATGACTCAAACTAAACTGAAAGTAATAACATAAACACTTGAATACTGAAATGTATAAAGATAGGTCCTCAAACCATGAGGACTCACCACTATAGAAATATAGATGAAGGTACTCGAGAATCACTGATGAGCCTGGGACTGAGCACCTGAACTTATATTATAAGACCATGTAGCACATAGATATATATGTGGTTCAGCACTTGGGAATGTACAGAGTATATGGGGGTGTATGTATTTACATAAAACAATATCAATACTGTTTAATCAAATCATGTATGCAAATAGGAATGACTCACCTGGCTTGAATAAGTATAAAATGTAAAGCTCATAAATCATGTATGAAGCATGTAAAACAAATCTCATAAGTCATTATACTTTGGCATTAAAATTTGTGCTCTCCTCTTATTCTCATTACTCATAGGATGAAGGAAGCTTTAAACAATACTTTCAACTCATGCATATGTCTCATGGAGAGTAAACCTTCTTTATTGCTCAAGAACTTATAACTTTTTTACCCAAACACTTGGAACTTGGAATCATATGAATTTGGTTTAAAAATTGATGATCAACTCTAATTAGTAGAGAAAACTACATCTTTCTTTGGAAAATACACGAAAGTAATTTGTTCACTATAGAAAATATCTCATCTCAAAGATTTAGGGAAAATATTCTATCTCAATGGAAAATACTTTAGTTTAGGGAGGTTCTCTTAACCGACATAAACCATGCGAGCTAAATGGATTCCAACGTCTTGTCCTCCTAAGAAAGAAACCTCACGTTGGGGAGAGGCATCATACTCTTTCCAAGGAGTATAACCTTAACTCAGTGATAACTTATCTCGGCCTCGGGCCCAATCATCTCAGCCTCAAGCCCAAAATCTCAAACCTACGGTGGCATGTAGTTCTGGGGTAAGAAACTGTAGTAACTTACCCAAATCGGTGCTAAATACTACTCCCTTTATTTTTTCTCGCTCATCTTATGGAGATCCACTTTCAAAATAATTTCATGGTTCATAAAAACCCAATAATCAAATTTGTAATCTCATGTGGTAGAGTGGATTTCAAAACTTTATGACCATTAGGTCAAAACATTTCTCAATAATCTCAAAATACTCAAATCATAGGTTCTTATAGCATAATAGTTCATAAAATTGCAAGTGTCAAGTAGGGCTTAATGACCCATAATTAAATCTCAAGTTAAAACTCATCATAATGAATAATAGATAGCATAAGATTCATAATTCATGTAGAAATCTGAAAGTTATAGAAATTTGTCTCAAAATATCATCAGACTCATATACTTTAATTTCTAGAACGTTGGAACTCTTAAATTCTCAAGGAGTAACAACATAGGGTATAAACCCAGCTTCAATTTCTTAAGAAAACATGCAAAATCATATTATTTGACTTTTAATTCATGGGAAACATCAAGATATTGCAATCAATAACAATGGGTGAAAAACTCTAATTCAATATTATGTCAAATCTCATAGATTGCAAAAAATTATAGTTTAAATAAACCTTTGGGCACAAGGGTGAAAGGATTACCCTTGTTCAAAATCCCACATACGTTGGATTATGAAATTGGATGAACAAGCTTGCTTCAAACCTTTCTTCTTACTCTTGAGAGAGCATTCTTGCAACCCTCGAACTTGGGGAACTTAAATATCAACTCAATTTGTAGAATCTATGGTGAGTTCTTGGATTTCTTGGAGAAGGGTTTTAGATTTGATCTTGAGGGAGAAACCCTAGCTCTCCTGTATTTTGGATGATGAATGAAGTCATTTGCTTTATTTGGAATATATTTGGTTGATAAAAGAGTGGAAAAGACCGAAAAGTCCCTTTTAAAAAAGACTTAAATACTGAACGAGGGTTGCGACGGTTGAAGCAATGGTCCATCGGATCATCCATCGCACGTCGATAAAAAAACATTACTTTGATGTGACGGTCTCAGTGATGGTCCATTGTAAACTTGATGGTCCATTGGATTGTTCATCGCAAGTTGGCCAGGATGAGGCCACACTGCCTCAGCAGTGACGGTCTCAGCGATGGTCCGTCGTCCTGGCCGTCGCACTTAGGCCAGAAAAGGGAGTTACGGCCTTGGTTGTGACTGTACGGGCAATGGTCCGTTGTACACTCGATGGTCCATCAACCTATCCGTCGCACCTGGGCGGTTCCGACAAATCTTGATTAAACGACCATAACCTCCCACCCCGATGCTGGATTTGGACAAAATTGGTATCGTTGGAAAGATAATTCAATTCTCTACACTATAGGAAGTCATTTTTAGGAAAATTCAACAAGATTAAAACACTAATCACTTGGGAAGTCTCTTCTCAATCTTTTAGAGATGGAATTACACTACACTTGATGTACTTAAGGCTCAAACTACAAAGGAACTTTGCAGTCTTACAATATCTCCCCTTTGGAAACAGTCGTCCTCAAATGTCGCTAATTAGACTAGGAACACAGGAAAATAGAGTACACATAGCTGAAGCAAGTTGCTAAATGGGCTCAAAATCTCTCTAAACTTTTGAATACCTCGGAAACTGCAAGAATTCATGCAAGAATAGATATATATATATAGCTGAACTTTAGCTTAGAAGGGATGATTTAAGGAAGAATAATACCTTTGGATCGATCTGAACTTGCAAAAAAGAGGTGTGGATATTTCGCTCACATATCAGCTTCTGCCTCCCAAGTAGCACCCTAAATTGGCTAGTTCCACCCGAACACTTTGGCCAAGGGAACCTCTTTATTCCTCAGTCTACAAATTTGAAAATCTAGGATCTCAATAGGAATCTCATCAAGTGAAAGACTGTTCTTAATATCAACACTCTCTGAAGTGTCTACTACAACAGAATCACCAATATGCTTCTTAAACATGGAGACATGAAACACAAGTTGAACGTTTAGCAACTCTGCAGGCAACTCAACCTCATAGGCTACTTTCCCAACACGGCTCAAAACTCTTTACGGGCCAACATAACGGGGACTCAACTTTCCCTTCTTACCAAACCTCTTCACCCCTTTCATAGGTGAAATCTTTAAGTATACCAAATCATCTACTTCAAACTCAAGATCTCTTCTCCTCACATCAGCGTAGGACTTTTCACGACTTTGGGTTGTCTTCAATCTCTCCCTAATCACCTTAACTTTCTCTATAGCTTCAAACACTGCATTAGGCCCAATAACGACAGCTTCACCCACTTCAAACCAACCTATGGGTGATCTACATCTCCTACCATACAAGGCCTCAAATGGTGCCATCCTGTTGCTAGCATGGTAACTATTGTTATAAGCAAACTCTATCAATGGCAAATGCTCATCCCAACTACCTTTGAAATCAAGAGCACACGCCCTCAATATATCTTCTAGAGTTTGAATGGTCCTCTCAGCCTGACCATCTATCTACGGATGAAAAGCGAAATTCAAAAGAACTTGGGTACCAAGACCCTATTGAAACGCCCTCCAAAACTGAGAATTAAATTAAGAACCCCTATCCAAAATGATAGATGAGGGAACTCTGTGTAGCCTGACTAACAACTAGATATATAATCTAGCATAATCCTCCGTTCTATAAGATGTATGCATGGGCAAGAAGTGCGTGGTCTTAGTCAGCCTATCTACAATAACTCAAATAGAATCATGATGACGACGCAAAAAAGGTAACCCGATCACGAAGTCCATATTCACCACCTCCCACTTCCAAGTGGGTATACCAAACTCTTGTATCACACCATAAGTTCTTTGGTGCTCTACCTTAACCTGTTGTCATGTTGCACACTTCGCTACAAACTCAACTATATCCTTCTTCATACCATTCCACTAATAGATTTCCTATAAGTCGCGGTACATCTTGGTAGTTCCGAGATGAATAGAATACCGCGCGCCATGCACTTCAGCCATAATCCTATACCCCAAATCATCAACACACGAAACGCACAATCTATCCTGCAATCTCAATACACCATTTCTCCCTTGGGAGAAAACCTCTACCTTTTGGTCCTGAACTGCCTCCTTCAGTCTGACCAAACTAGCATCTCTGTCTTGCTTCTCCTTCACTTCCAAAACTAAAGAGAATTTGGAACTTCTTTGCACTAAAGTACTTACCTCAGCTGAATCAAGCAACCTAACACCCAATCTAGCCAGACAATGCATATCACGAGCTAACTTTTTCTTACCTTTCTTTATATGAGCAACACTACCCATAGAAAATCTGATAAGGGCATCCGCCACTACATTGGACTTGCCCGAGTGATACAACACACTCATATCATAGTCTTTTAACAACTCTAACCACCTCCTCTACCTAAGATTCAACTCCCTCTGAGTAAACATATACTGTAAGCTTTTATGATCAGTAAACATATCAATATGAACACCACAAAGATAGTGTCTCCAAATTTTCAAAGCAAAGACCACAATAGCTAACTCAAGATCATGGGTTGGGTAATTCTTCTCATGCGGATTTAACTGTCTAGAGTCATAGGCTATAACCTTACCTCTTTGCATCAACATATAACCCAAAACAACTCTAGAGGCATCACAATACACCACAAAACCATCTGTACCATCATGCAAAGTCAACACATGGGCTAAAGTAAGTTGAGTCTTCAACTCCTGAAAATTCTTCTCACGGGAATTTGACCAATGAAACTTAACTTTATTTCGGGTCAACCGGGTAATAGGAGATGTAATAGAAGAGAAATATTCAACAAAATAGCAATAATAGCCTACTAGACCCAAGAAAATTCTAATATCAGATAGAGAGATAGGTTTAGGCCAATTTCTTATAGTTTTTATCTTTTGGGGATCAACTCTAATACCTTCGGCTGAAATAATATGACCCAGAAAGGCTACAGACCTTAGCCAAAATTCACACTTACTGAATTTAGCAAACAACTGGTGACCTTTAAGAGTTTACAAGACAATTCTAAGGTGATCTGCATGGTTATTCTCAGTACCAGAGTACACAAAGAAATCATCTATGAACACTATGACAAACATATCAAGATATTACTTGAACACTCAAATCATGAGGTCCATAAAAGTTGCTAGGGCATTGGTTAGCCCAAAAGACATGACAAGAAACTCAAAGTAACCATAGCGGGTTTAGAAGATTGTCTTTGGAATTTCACATTCCCTCACTTTAAGTTGATGATAGCTGGATCTAAGGTCTATCTTGGAGAAATAACTTGCACCTTGGAACTGATCAAATAGGTCATCAATTCTTGGAAGAGAATATTTATTTTTTATTGTGACCTTATTAAGCTGATGATAGTCAATGCAAATATAGAAAGAACCATCTTTCTTCTGCACGAATAGAACAGGTGTGCCCCAAAGAGAAATACTGGGCCTTATGAAACATTTGTCTAAAAGATCTTTGAGTTGCTCTTTTAACTTTTTAAACTCAGCAGGTTCCATACAGTATGGCAGAATAGAAATTGGATGTGTGTTGGGAAGAAGGTCAATCCTAAATTCTATCTCTCTATCGAGAGGTACCCCTGGGAGATCAGGTCAATCCTAAATTCTATCTCTCTATCGGGAGGTACCCCTGGGAGATCTTCCAGAAAAATACCTGGAAACTCATTAACAATATTGACTGACTGAATAGTTAGAGCCTCGGACTTAGTGCCTTTGAATCTAACTAGGTGATAGATGCAACCCTTGGATATTAGCTTTTTTGCTTTGAGATAGGAGATAAAATAACTCTTGAGAGATACAGAACTCTTGGACCACTCAAAAATTATAGTTTAAATAAGCTTTTGGGCACAAGGGTGAAAGGATTACCCTTGTTCAAAACCCAACATACCTTAGATTATGAAATTAGATTAACAAGTTTGCTTCAAACTCTTCTTCTTACTCTTGAGAGAGGGTTCATGCAACCCTCTAACTTGGGGAACTTAAATCTCAACTCAATTTGTAGAATCTATGGTAAGTTCTTGGATTTTTTGGAGAAGGGTTTTAGATTTGTTCTTGAGGGAGAAACACTATCTCTCTTGTATTTTGGATGATGAATGAAGTCATTTTGTTCATTTTGCATATATATGGTTGATAAAAGAGTGGAAAGGACCAAAAAGTCCCTTTTAAAAATAACTTAAAATATTGAACGGGGGCTGCGACTGTCGAAGCGACGGTCCGTTGCTAGCCTGATGATCCGTTGGATCGTCCATCACACCTTGGTCAAAAAAAGAGCACACTGCCTTAATATAACGGTCTCAGTGATGGTCTATTGCAAATCAATAGTCCATTGAATCATCCATCGCACATTGGCCAGGATGAGGACATACTGCCTCAATGGCGATGGTCTCAGCAATGGTCCATCGAAGTCTTGATGGTCGGTCGCACTTAGTCCAGAAAAGAGAGCTACTACCTTGGTTGCGACGGTCCAGGAGATGGTCTGTCTCACATTTGATGGTCCATCAACCTGTCTGTCGCACCTGGGTGGTTCTAATATCTATCGGTAAAACGATCATAACTTCCCACCCTAATGCCGAATTTGGATAAAATTGGTATCATTGGAAAGATAATTCAATTATCTACCCTATAGAAAGTCATTTTCAGTAAAATTCAACAAGATTAAAACACTAATCACTTGGGAAGTCTCTTATCAATCTTTTAGGACCAGAATTACACTTCACTTGATGCGCCCAAGGCTTAAACTACAAGGGAACTTTATGGGGTCTTACAGCGCGACTCATGTACCTCATCCAATATCCTTTGTTGCAAAACATCGACTTCGGTAACATATAATCTCCCTTGGTACATCAAGGTACCATCACCACTAATCTCAAATATCATAACCTTTTATCCACCTACCTCACCCTTAATCCTCAACAAAATAGGATCTAACATTTGTTTCTCCTTGATCTATGCACTAAGTTATGACTGAACCACTTCCTATATCATCACACCTCCATTCTCAAAGTCCAAGAGATGAACTCTAAGATTTGCCAAGCGGTGAATATGCTTCACCAATTTCCGTTTCTCCTTATCCATATGAGCTAAACTCCTCATGGAAAACCTACTAAGAGCATCAGAAACCATATTAGCTTTACCAGGGTGGTAGTAAAGACTTATATCATAGTCCTTGAGAAGCTCAAGCATATCCTTTACCTGACATTAAGCTCTTTGTGGGTGAACACATACTGTAGACTCCTATGATCATAAAAGATGTCCACATGCACTCCATACAAATAATTCCACCAGATTTTCAATGCAAGTACCAGCATTAAAAGCTACAAGTCATGAGTAGGATAGTTCCTCGCATATACCTTTGACTGCCTAGAAGCATAGTCAATCATGTAACCATATTGTATCAACACATAACCTATCCCATCCTGGACAAATCGCAATAAACCATAAATCCCTTATTTCCTTCAGGAAAAGTCCAAACCAAAGTCAAAGTTAGCATATCCATCAGCTTCTCAAAACTACCCTCACAAGCATCTGACCAAAATAATTTTACCTTTTTCTTGGTCAACTTAGTCAAAAGGGCAGCTATCATCAAAAAGCTTTCCACAAACGTTATATAGTACCCAACCGAATCCTAGAAGCTCCAAATATTAGTTAGAGTCATGGATCTAGGTCACCTTTTAACCACTGTCACATTTGGTGGATCCGCCATGATCCCCTTACTAGAAATAATATGAACACAAAAAGTTACAGCGTTCAACCAAAATTCATATTTTGAGAATTTGGCATATAACTGCTACTCTTTCAAGGTCTGCACACCACATAGAGGTGATTGGCATGATCCACCTCACTCTTAGAGTACACCAAGATGTCATCTATGAACACAATGGATAAAAGATCCAAAAATTAATGGAAGACCCTATTCATTAGATCCATAAATACCGTTGGGGCATTAGTCTAACCAAATAACATAACCAATAACTCAAAATGCCCATATCGAGTACGGACAGCTATCTTAGGGATATCTACCTCCCTAATCTTAAGTTGATGACACCGAGACCAAAGATTTATCTTAGAAAAGAATTTGGCACCTTACAACTGATCAAACAAATAATCTATCCAAGAAATAGGATACTTGTTCTTAATCATCACCTTATTCAAATACTGATAGTCAATACACATCCAAAAGAAACCATCTTTTTTATGCATGAATAACATTGGTGCACTCCGTGGGGATACACTAGGATGGATAAACCCTTAACTAAAAGATATTTAAGTTTCTTCTTGAGTTCCCTCAACTCAGTCAAAGCCATTCTATAAGAGGAATAGATATTGGATGAATATCTAAAACCAAATTAATACCAAAATCAATCTCCCTATCTAGAGGAACACTAGGAAGATCGTCTAGAAAAACTTCATGAAACTCTTTTACCACTAGAACTAAATCCAAGGAAGGACCTTTTGAGTTAAAGTCTTTAACCCGGACCAAATATTAAAGACACCCTTTAGATATTAACCTCCGAGCTCTAAGATATGATATAAAATTACCCTTAGGAACTAGGGAACCACTCTCTCATTTAATAACTGGTTCACCAGGGAACTTAAAGACAAACTTAAAGGTCCGACAATCTAAGGATGCGTAGCACCAATGTAACCAGTCCATAACTAGAATAACATCAAAATACACCATATCTAATTCATACAAATCCACCAAAGTATCCTTATTACAAATAGATATAATACACCCCCTATAGACTCTCTTAGTAATCACAGAGTCTCATACTAGGTAGAAATAAAAAAGGATCTAAAATAACCTCAAGATCAAAACCAAAATACACAACCATAAATGGGATCACATAAGAGAGAGTGGACCCAAGATCATATAAATAATAAACATCCTAATAAAAGATTCGTAATATTCCAGTTGATGTTGGGTGTATTGATACACTCTAGGGTTACTTTTCTAGCTTATTTCGCCTTGTATTGAGGATAACTTGAGTGCTTAAGGTGTTTATATTGATATAAATAAGCATATAGGGGATAATGTGTGTTATTAAAATGTGAAAAGTGTATTTCAAACAAGTTTGGGTTTAATTGTTTCACTTACAGTTCAACCCAAAAAACTGGCGTTACTAGCTTGAGCTAGGTGCTTGTTCTGTTGGCCGTTAGATTCTAGTGTGTTTAATGTTTATAAATGGTTTAAATGGTGTTATTATATATGTAACAACTTGTTGATAGTGTACAAATTTCAAACAATTCAAGTAAAGAGTTGAAACATGAAGTGAAAGATCATGGAAATTTGCCTTGTCTTAGCTTTTGTTCTTGATTCGTCGTGATGGATCTTGTGTTGTTTGAACCTCTAATTCGTGTGATGTGTTCATGTAGGATATTTTTTGAGCTTAATATAATGATATAAAGATGCTTTAGAGGATGGAAAATGATTGGAAAGACATCATAAAGACTTGTGTAGAAGGAGGAACGTTCAATACTTAACCAAATTTTAAGATGCAATTTCCAGAGAGGTCTCACGATGAAGTCGCAACACAACTTCCATAGACGTATCCAGAGCTTGTGACATGACTTCCACAGATGTATTCTGAACTCTCAATGTGACTTCACACACGTCTATAGCTTGTACATCTCGAGGTCCAATCCATACACAACAAAAAAGTGCAATTTGAATCCTATACGGCTTGGGACTTGTTGTCCACTATAAATACATCTTTGTACTTGTTATTAATCATCTTAGAACGAATTGCAGCATAAAGGAGGCTGGTAAAACTTCATAACTTAGGTTTTTATCATTTTAATTTAGTTTATACATGTTCTTAGTCATTAATTACTACCTTGTGATTACGATTATGACTATATGTGGCTAAACACCCTCTTTTCTTGGTTGAAATGGAATACATGAGGACTCTTGTTTTGATTTTAGTTCATTGATTTGCTTATCATTGTTTGTTATGTGTTCAATAATATTTTAACTATTTTGAGGCTTGATCACCCTTAGAATACACCGATTGTAAACCTTGTGAACTCAGGAGAGGGAATAGGGAGATAGAACATGGGATTGAACAAATTATGATTCGTAGTCTTTTATGAAATAAGGAATATGAATTAGTGTCTATGATAGGGATATACTTAGATACCGTACTTGATTCAAATGTAGGATGATAGCTTAAACAACTTAATTAGATTATTACATCCCCGTTCAATGATGTAGTTGTAATATCCATATTAGGTAATTGGTTATAGGTCGGGAGACCAAGATCATATGATTAACCCTACAAATCGACAACCAAGATAAGTGAAATGATGAATGAAAGTGAATAACATAGTACAACTGTTCAAAGTGCTTCAATCCTGTGTTTTAATCCTATTAATTTTCCAAGATCTTTACTTTACGCACTATTTATTTTACTTGCAATTTATAAAATCCAATCTTTCTTTTGGTTACTTTTACACTAAACTAATATCAGAAGTTAAAATGAAATCAAATCATTGTTGAATCAAGTCCCTGTGGGATCGATACTTGAATTTTTGAAGGCCACTTCACTACTTGATAAGACCACGTACACTTGCATGTGCTCCTGGGTGCTGTTAGGTTTTTGGCGCCGTTGTTAGAGACTTGAAATAGGCAATTGTTTTATTTTAGTTTTTCTCTTTAGATTTTTTTGGTGTTTTTACACTTGGTCTTAATTTTGTGATAGCAAGAAACAGATTTTAAGGTTAGAAAGCTGGCAAGAGACAGGGATTTGGTTGAACCAAGCCCCGAACCCAAACAACACTTCCACCAATGAAGGAGAGGCACAATCCGTCTCACTCAATTTCTGAAAATAGAAGCAGACCAAGTAGTTCCTGCTCTAATGTTTGAAGAACAAGCAGCCCATAGGATAGTTAGGGAAGTGGCAGTCCTACTTCCAATGGACTTGACTTCCCTAATTCAAAGACGGGATGCTGGGGGGAATTTTGAGTTAAATCACAACATGGTGCAGCTTCTCATCAGTAGTGGATAGTTTGTAGGTCTTTCACACGAGGATCCATAAGTCCACTTGCAGACTTTCATTGAGCTTACTGACATATTCATTCCAACTTGGGTGAGTACAGATTATGTGAGGCTGATACTTTTTCCCTATTAACTATTAAGGGAAGCTAAAAGGTGGTTAAATGTAGAGTTGGCCAATTCAATGACATCATGTGATGCTTATCCAGAAAGTTCCTCATCAGATTCTTTCCATCAGGTAAGACTGTGAGACTTCTCAGTGAGATAGTGAGCTTCAAATCAAAGCCTGATAAAAATCTACGTCACGCTTGGGAATATTTTAAAGCCCTTCTTTGAGATTGTCCATATCACTAATAATCCAATAAGTTACTTGCTCAAACTATTGTGGAAGCACTTGATCACAATACAAAGATTTTGCTAGATTTATCCATAGGTGGTCAAGTGTTGGAGATGACTTATGATGAGTTGTACACATTGTTGAACCGCATAGAACAAGGAAATATCGAATGAAATTCATATTCTAGAAGTTCTATAAAAAGAATTGCGGGTATATTAGAGGTAGACCAGTTCACTGCCTTATCAGCTTAGGTTGTAGCATTTTAGAATATGATAAATACTTAGTTCATTAGCCAAATTTAGGAGATCCAAAACCTGTAGACATACTCAATACCATCAAACAAGATGCGGGTTGGTGTGAAATGTATGGTAATAGTGGTCATTTAGCGGCCATGTGTGCATCTAATCTAGAATCAGTAATATGTTTAGGTAATTATCAAAGGCCAAATTATGGTAATGCCTACAACATGAAGTGGAACACTTAGCCATGGAATGCCCAACAACAATAAATTCATCAAGCACAAGCACAAAGGAATTAGTCAACTAGTAACATGGAAGAAATATTGAAGCAACTCCTAGCTAGTCAGACATAATTGGCTGTAGATATGAAAAATTTGCAAGCTGCTCAGAGAAGCTTAGAGATTCAAGTAGGGCAGATATAGTAAGCATTAAATTCTGGGCCACAAGGTGGTTTGCCAGTAGATACAGAAAATCCAAAGAAGATTATGGCAATCACCTTGAGGAATGGTAAAGAGCTTCAAGAAGAACCTCCTAAGGGAACAAAAGAGATAGATACAGATTTGACTCTCCAATAGGTTTCTCAAAAAGATGTTGATAAGTCAAGCAAACCTAAGTACTTGAAAGCGACAGTTGTTGCTGAACCAGAAAAGAAGCAAGTGTTGCCACTATTATTTCCTCAAAAGCACCTGAAATCAAAGTATTATGCAATGTTTAAGAAGTTCTTTGACATGTTCAAAGGGCTTCACATTAATTTACCTTGGTTAGATATTTTGTAGAGTATGCCTAAGTATGCAAAGTACTTGAGAGATGTGATTTATAATAAGGTAAAATTTAAGGATGTGGTGGAGATAACATTCACTGAAGAGTGTAGCACGGTGAAGACAAAGAAATGCCCTAAGAAATTAAGGGATCCAGGGAATTTTACTCTCCCTATCCAAATTAGGAGTAAAGTGGTCCATACATTGAGTTACTTAAGGGCTAGCATAAAGTTGAATCTCTGTTTGGCACATTAGGCTTGGGAAAGCCTAAATCAACCAAGGTGGTTTTGCAGCTGGCAGACGGATCCATGACCTATCCGGTAGGAATCATTAAGGATGTTCTCATAAAGGTTGGTAAATTTGTTATTCATGCTAACTTTATTGTTCTTGATTTTATGGAAGACGAACAGGTACCGATCATCTTGAGGTGTCCATTCTTAGCAACTAGAGGAGTGTTAATTGATGTTAGAGAAGGCATGCTCAAAATGAGGATAGGGGATAAAGAGGTGGTATTTGATGTATACAAAGCACCCACACTAATTTCCCAAAATAAATATTTATGTATGATCAATGTGAATGAAGTGAATGAGTGTGAGGTGGCTAGTCTACCAAAAACCTCTTTGGACTACTTGATTAAGTAGCCTAAGCTTCTACCACTTAAACCTAATTTGATGCTAATTAATGAGCCTAAAAAAGCTAGAATTAAAAAATCTACTGCACTTGAGAATTCACACCCAAGAGGGGTGAAGAGAATAAGAAGATGGAGACCAAGTGAGAGAAAAAAAGGAAAGAGAATGACTAAGTCGTTAGTTGGGTCGTGCCGTGACACTAAATCAAGTGTTGATTAGGAGGCAACCCAAGTTAAGTAGGTATGTTTTCTTTTTAGTTTTTAGTTTTTATTTCATGTAGTTTTTGTTTTTGATTGAGCCACAGGTTGATGGGAAGTCTAAGTATCGAAAAGCTGAGCTAAGAAGCATGACAAAGACTGAGTGTGGGGTCCCACATATCTTATTTATGTTTAAAGATGATACTAGCTAGGCCTAGAGGCCTTAGGGAGTATTTCTATCTCTTACTTATAAGTTTACTTTGAGGACAAAGTAGGTTTATAAGTGTGGGATGGGAAAATTCCTAAATTTTGGCTCAATTTAAAACAAAAAATTGGTGCAAGATATTCTTATTGGTGCTATTTTTGGATTAAATGGTGCAGGAGTTTTGTTTAATAAAACCATGTGGAATAAGTAAATTACTAATTTTTGAGACACCTAGGCTCAATTTTTTGACTCTTGTACATTTTGGCTTAAATTTGTATTCATGATATTGTTTGGTTAGGTGTCTATGATGATCCTATTGAGTTGAGCATGTGCCATGTACGTGTGAGATTTTTGTATATTCCTTGTTTCATGGGATGTCTAGAACTTTCCCGGTGTGTGTGTAAAGCGAAATAAAGATTGGGAGTTTAGGAGATGATTTAGGCATTTCTTTGATAGCCTTGTTTTATACCTTCTATTTGTCCTACCCTTTGTACGTTATTCTAGTTAACCCCCATTGAGCTTTTAACCTTTTCTTTTGTAGCCTCATATGTATCCTAATCCCCTTCTTTGATAGACCATAATTTGATCCAAAAAGCTCCTAAGTACTTTAATGAAAAATTGAATTAGTAAGGAGTTTGAGAAATTAAAGAAGAAAAAGGTGAAATTGATGCCCCAAGGTAATAGTTATTGGTGTTTATATTTGATGTGTTATGGCTAGGAGTGATATAAATGGTGTTAGAAATATTTCCATGATTTTAGAAAAGGATAAAAAATGAATCTTGAAGAAATAAACAATACACCCACCATGTGTTTGTGAAAATGCCTAAAAGAGATGGGGTAAAACAAAAGATAAGGGAGGATGAAAAAGTGTAACTTAGTTGTTGGAGATTGATTTTAAAATGAATAATGTAGTGTATTAAAGCACTTAAAGAGGTTAGTCACTATTCCTAAATTGTTCCTACCCATCCCTTATTCTTCATTACAAACCCGAAAAGACCTAATTGATCCTAAGTTCATCATTCTGATATTAGTGGTGCATTACACTAAGGGCATACTTATGGTTCATTGTGTAACTTGTGAATTCCTTGTGAGAGTGAGCGTAATTTGATTATTGTACCCATCATGTTATAAATTGCTTAACTGTGAGTAATTATGGGTAACTCTCTTTTTGTGAGGGGCACATGCTTTATTAATATGGGTGATTTGTATGACATCCTTGATTGAGTGATAAGCAGGAGTTTGCCAACTAGGTGAGTCAATTCTTGAGGATAGGATGTTTTAGAGTAGTGTTCATGAGCTTTAAATTATATATATAACATGTTTCATGGAGAAACTTGTATTCTGTGTAGTCATTGTAGTACTAGCTTGAGTGTCTTGCATTTTGTAGAAGTATAGATTCTCCTCAGGTTATGATGCTTGGATTAAAGAGTTGTCCATGGACGAACAAAGGTTTAAGTGTGGGATAGTGATGCTGGGTGTATTTATACACTCTAGTATTACTATTCTAGCTTATTTTGCCTTGTTTTAAGGATAACTTGAGTGTTTAAGGTGTTCATATTGATATAAATAAGCATCTAGGTGATAATGTGTGTCATTACAATGTACAAAGTGTATTTCAAACAAGTTCGGGTTTAATTGGGTCACTTAGAGTTCAACCCGGAAAACTAGCGTTACTAGCTTCACTACAAAAAACTGATCGAATTGTAGGGGTTAATTTTAAGATTTGCGGGGGTTTAAAACCCCCATAAAATATAATTCCAGTGGTTCCCAAAACCCCCAGAATACGAGCTATCACAAACAAGTTGCGGCAGCTTTTTCCAACCCCTATAACTAATTTGAGGGGGTTATTTTGCGACGGTTGACCCCCGTTACTCTAAATTTAATTTTTTTATAATAAATTTTTATTTAAAAATTGCGGGGATTTAAAACCTCCGCAATTTATTTATTTTTAAAATAAATTAGTGAAACCCATCAATTTTCAATAACAAATTATAAATTCTAATTTTAGCTCAAATTTAATTGTTCCTTCTAGGCATAGCCTACAATCCAATATTTATTTAATTCATATATCATTAACACAACATGATTGATTAAACATTGTAATTCACAAACATCTCAAAAATACATTGAACATTAAACTTCAAAATTAAATTTTCAACATTAGCATCTTCAAACTTCAAATTTTCAACATTAACTAGTATCTTCAAATTCCAACATCAAATTTAAACACAAAACCTTCAATATTCTAAG
>JAPEIP010000007.1:90536556-90548236 GCA_026120095.1 Capsicum chinense
ATTGTAATTCACAAACATCTCAAAAATACATTGAACATTAAACTTCAAAATTAAATTTTCAACATTAGCATCTTCAAACTTCAAATTTTCAACATTAACTAGTATCTTCAAATTCCAACATCAAATTTAAACACAAAACCTTCAATATTCTAAGATTCCTCCAACCACAAAATACATCATCATAATTGAATATCCAAGACAATTTGCAAAGAAATCAACGACTATCATTAGGTTCACCATCATCACGTGGTCTTCTTTGAATCCAAGGGCTAAATAGGTCCACTAGCCGCATCACTTGGCTACATAAAGATGCAAAGTATAAAAATCAATCAGATAAACTTTCAGTCATTATTACATTTATATCTGCGTACAACTAAAAACATCATAATAAATATAAATAGACCGATCAACAACTACTCCACGCTACAGTTTCAAACTACTCAATCAGTTGATCAAACTAGGAACCTGAGTACCATTAAACATACAAGTAATATCAAACTAGGAACCTGAGTACAATTCATCATACAGGTAATAACACTCAACATACAACAACACAATCAAACACAAAATAAGTTTCTTACAAGATTAGGCAAGAAACTAGAGTAATGTGTTGTGGAGGACCATCAAGCATAAAAGAAAAGACTATACTAAATAGAGCGGCAGGTATTATATGACCAATGTCAGACATATTACATTCCAATACTAAAGTATTTTGTCTTATAAACATAAAAAAGAAGAAAACTTAATATCTTTTTCCTATTCAAATAAAATATTTGAACTAAAACATACAAATACCATTAAAGTTACAGCGAACATAACTAATTCTAGATGAATTTAGTACCTTGTGATGTAGATACCGATGAATATAATTTTTGCTTTTTCTGTAAGTGCTTGAAACTTGGTATATCAGCAATATATTGGCAAACATCCACATTTTAATTACAATGAAAAGAAATTTAAAATAATTACTAATACCTCTGCTGATTTTGGAATTTGAAATTTCTCCAATCCTATATGTATGCTTATTAAGTTAGATGCAAAATATTGATACATAAATGTCCAGAGTGGCATGCTTGGACTAATAAACATGTTACAGTCTACATTTCATACGCTTCTCTTGGGGAGTATCTGTTATATATGGAACAAGCCATTTATTCTGTAGTTGGCTTCATAGAGATTGTAAAGAAAGTCCCTGTTAATATATGGTTCCTCTATTTTCTTTTCATAACTTCTACCCATCCCGTGTTCATAAGGGAATTTACTGGTTATAAAAAAGATAATGGTACTAGTTGGCTTACAAAATTAACTTTGTTCAATGCATTAGCACAACCATGAAAGAAATCAATTGACCCTTATTTAAGATGTATAAAATCAAGATATAGCACCTGAGAAGCTGCACTAAGCTGCTGATTGCTACAATGGCTAGATTATAAATTTCAATCACAACACACATTGTGGCTTTAGTATCGAAGATACTATGAGAAATATTTCATTAATGCTAGAATTATTTAGAGAAAGTAGTTGCACTTACTATGTCAAACTGCTAATGTTATAAAATAAAAAACAAGTCAATTGGATAAAGTACTACTTACTCATTCTCTTCAGCCACTTAAACTAGAAAAAAGGCTGAAAATTGTATGGAAATAGTTAAATTTGAAATATTATTGTAGCTCAATTGACTGACCTGGCTTGTTGAAAGTGATTTCCTACATAAGGGTAGTCCACACCTCTCAACCGCCCCCTGGAGATGTTCTCTATGGTTTGGAATAGAAGAGGTTGATGCTGGGTATACACATTCTCAACCTCCTATGACAAAAGACAATTGTAAACCACTAACATCTTCTTAAGCCCCGATTTCCTGAACCAGAATGCTACACAGTACTTATGACCCCGAAGGACCACAAGCTAATCCATGATTGATAATTGTACCTGTACACTGCAATATATATCACAATAATACGGAAAACATAAACATGTAGGCGATAACATTCAACGGAATAAAGAATCTGGTAAAATAACATCCATATGGGTAAATGATACCCAAAACGACTGAAAACTAAATCAAATCTGAACTAAATCTGAAAGCCTCGAAGTACTGACAGAATAAGAAGTTTAAGGAATATGTCTCCAACTAACTTCGAAAATTGATAGCTAACTGAAATAATAAATAAATAAATCAAATCATATCATCCTCAAATGAAGAGGAATCACTATAACTCTATATACTAGAATGCGACTGCTACTGCTGGTCTGGAACTCATGTCTCTGAACCTATGGTGTAACATAAAGAGAAAGCACCATAGTACGAATGCGTCAATACAACTAGAGTACCAAGTATATGAGTGAGGTAGGCTGAACATAAATAGGGTTACATGTATGAACAATGCTAACCAACTGACTGATATGAACGTGAGAGTGTAAACATGCATACATAGAAACTGAGATTGCAAATTTGTAATAGCAAAATCTGTAAGCTAATACATAGTTTACTAATAATTGATCATGACTAATTCTATATTTTTGAATTCATGGGTGACTGTCTTAGACAGTCCTGCATCTAATGGAACTATCTGAGTTCGGTACTAAAACTAAATTTGACAGTATCTGGTAGTCCTGGTATACTGATATCTGAAGAACTATCTGAGTTCTTTTACTGACACTAATCCTGGAACTGAGGGTGGTAGTTGTTTAATCGATATGCCCCAATAATGCATATAGCAATGTTGGGGTCCAATCTCTGCCCCGACTGGAGGGGTGTCAATACCAGGCCACTGGTAAGGATAGTTGTGAGTGACCCTCAACTGGAAGGTACTCAAATGAGAATGGTAGGAACCCTAAACTAACAGGTTAAACCACCTCATCAACCCTAGTCTGACAGGTTAAGATTTCTCAACCTATGCTGGCTACGTAGTTTTGGAACACAAGGATGACTATTAAGATTCACACCCTAAACTTAATATCATGTTCATTGCATAGTCATACTAGCAACAATATCAATAGCATGGAAGTTCATGTGGAACCATCTTAAAAGTTAACATAGCTTGTTATTTAAATACTATGGGGTCATGGGATCATGATTTTTAGCATTCTGGGCATTTTAACAAACACCTTGCATGCACACTTTGAGGCATAGGTTTTCTCAAAAATTTTAATCATCTTAAACCACCCAAATTCATGAGTTTTAACTACAAGCATGCATATATCATGAAATTCAACTTAAATTAATATCTTGAAGCTTAAACAATGATCATTAACATGAACAACATCACATAACAACAAGGAAATCAACGTTTCTCATTTAAAAGCATGGTTCTTGAACTCTATGAATGAAAGGGGTCTATAGATGAACACTACGCACACCTGCCTCAGGGTTCTTGACGTTTTTGAACTTGAAGGGTTTGAAATCCTTTGATTCTTAAATAATATTGGGTCTTAGTCTTGGAGATTTAATTTAGAGAGAAACCATAGTTTTTGTTTTTGAAATAATAATGAGCATAATGGCTGAATTCGGACTCATCTAGGTATATGCAGGCAATTGATAAGTGACCAAAATACCCCTGTTAAAACGACCTGGAAATAAACTGAATGTGGCATGTGACGTCCCAACTGATGGTCCGTCAGACACTTGGTGGTCCTTCACTTAGCCCATCAGACGTGGACCAGAAATGGGGTTTACTGGATAAGAGTTGACGGCCTGGATGACGGTTCGTCACCACTTTAACGGTCCATCAACTCATCCGTCAGTCCTTATCTAGTACGTGGCTTAAATGCCTTGGCGGTGAAGGTCAAAGTGGTGGTCCGTCACTTATGTGGCGGTCCGTCGACTTGGCCATCATACCTGGGATTTTCCAACAGTTCCAAGTAAAACGTCCATAACTTCCTCATCTGAAGTCGGATTTGGACAAAATTGGTACCGTTGGAAAGCTAACTCAATTTCCCATATGGTAGAAAGTGAAAATCTCAAAAATACCACCTGTAAAAAGATAGGTTTTCATTTCAAAGTAAGTCCTAGCATTCTTGAGATGATTTTTAGCTAGGAAAAAGGCACAGGTATTACAATATCTCCCCCTTAAGAACATTCATCCTCGAATGGAATTGACTGAGAGGGGAAACATTAATCTGAACATGAGTATCCAAAACTAGATCTTATGACTGACAAACTGAACGCATTATACTGAACATGCATATCTGGTTCACGTGTAAATGATTTATGAATGCATGACTGAGGTTCTCTCATTGAGAATGAATATTTGATACATGATTATTTACTGGACTGATACATGTATACATGAATAAATATACAATGGTAATTGATACCAAATTTGTGATGGAACATGAACATAAAATGAAATATCAAGTTGTATTGAATGCTGAATGGGAAATTAAATAAGCTTAAGAGGGACCGTTACCTTGAGCTTGATCTGGGTTGGTGGAGGAAAAGTGAGGGTACTTGGTATGCATGTCAGCTTTTTCTTTCCAAATAGCTCCCTCAACGGACTAATTTCTCCAAAGACCTTTGACTAGAAGGACATCTTTGTTCCTCAGCCTACGAATCTGATAGTCTAAAATTTCGACTGGAACCTCTTCATAAGAGAGGCTGTCCTGAACAACAATATTTTGAATAGGGAGTACAACTGCTGGGTCACCTATGTACTTCTTGAGCAAGGAGACATGGAAGACCGGGTGAACTGAGGATAGATCTGAAGAAAATTCAAGCTCATAAGCTACCTTGCCGAAGCGACTGAGAATCCTGAAGGGACCAACATAGCAGGGATTGAGTTTTCCTTTCTTGTTGAACCTCTTCACTCCCTTCATAGGAGAGATATTTAGATAGACATAGTCATTGACCTTGAACTCGAGATCCTTTCTATGAAAATTTGCATAAGACTTCTATCAGCTCTGAGAAGCCCAAATTTTCTCTTTGATCAACTAAACATTCTCTAAGGCATCGAATACCAAGTCAGGATCGATGACTGAGGCCTCACTAACTTCGAACCAACCGACTGGAGATCTACACCTCTTACTATAGAGAGCTTCAAATGGAGCCATTTGAATACAGGAATTATAGCTATTGTTGTATGCAAACTCAATCAGAGGCAAGTGGTCATCCCAACTTCCCTTGAAATCAATTGCACACGCCCTTAGCATATATTCAAGAGTCTAAATGGTACTCTCTGCTTGGACATCTTTCTGAGGATGAAAGGTAGTATTGAGATAAACTTGGGTACCAAGACCCTTTTGGAATATTTTCCAAAAGTAAGAGGTAAACTGTGAACATCTTTCAGAGATAATAGATAATGGAACACCGTGTAATCTGACCAACTCCCTGATATAGAGTTTGGCATAATCCTCGGTTGAATAAGAGGTATGAACTAGAAGAAAATAAGTTGAATTGGTTATTTAGTCTACAATAACCCAAACTGAATCATACTAATAACGAGTTCGAGGCCAAACCATCACGAAATCCATGTTCACTTCTTCCTACTTCCAAGTAGGAATGGTGAACTCCTACATGGACCCACTAGGTTTCTAATGCTCTATCTTAACCTGCTGACATGTAGAGCACTTAGCCATAAACTCTGCAACATATTTTTTTATCTCACTCCACCAATAGATCTCCCGCAAGTCGTGGTACATCTTAGTGGCCCCTAGATGAGAAGAGTATCGTGCACCATGCCCTTCTAAAAGAATTCGTTGCCTCAAGTCATATACACCTGGAACACATAGATGACCCTAACAATGAAAAAACCATCTCCCCCCGGGAGAAAGCCTCTATTTTTTTATTCTGAACTAACTCTTTTAGCTTGACAAGGATGGGATCCCCGTCTTGCTTTTCTTTCACCTCAGAAACTAGAGATGACTCTGAACTACTCTGAACACATACACCACCTGAAGAGTCGACTAAGCGAACGCCTAGTCATGCAAGCTGATGGATTTCCTGGGCTATCTTTTTGTTGCTATCCTCAACGTAAAAAACACTACCCATGGAGAGTCTACTGAGAGCATCGGCCATAACGTTGGCCTTGATCGGGTGATAAAGAAAACTCATGTCATAATCCTTCAAGAGCTCTAACCACCTTCTCTGACGAAGATTGAGATCTTTCTGAGAAAAGACACACTGGAGACTCTTATGATCTGTGAAGACATCTACATGAACTCCGTATAGATAATGCCTCTAAATCTTTAGGGAAAATAGTACGGCTGCTAACTCAAGATCGTGAGTAGGATAATTCTTCTCATTGGGCTTTAGCTGTATGGAGACGTAGGCTATGACCTTACGATGTTGCATGAGGACATAACCTAAACCCACTCTGGACACATCATAATAGAATACAAAACCATCCGAACCATTTGGAAGAGTTAGAACTGGGGCTGAGGTGAGTTGATTCTTCAACTCTTGAAAACTCTTCTCATAAGAATCTGACCACTGAAACTTAACCTTTTTCTGAGTCAATCTAGACATAGGAGGTGCAATAGAAGAAAATCCCTTGACAAAACCGTCTATAATAGCCAACCAAACCCAAGAAACTCCTAATATCTGATGGAAAGATAGGGAAAGGCTAGTTTCTTACCGCTTCGGTCTTCTGAGGATCTACTCTAATGCCATCACCGAAAATAATATGGCCAAGAAATTCTACTAATCTTAGCCAAAATTTGCACTCACTAAACTTGGCGAATAATAGATGACTCTGAGAGTTTGAAGAACAATTCTAAGATGGTTTGAATGATCACGATTTATGGGAGAATAGACCACAATATCATCTATGAAGACTATGATGAACATGTCTAAGTACTACTTGAACACCCGATTCATCAAGTCTATGAAAGTTCCAGGGGAATTGGTAAGACCAAAGGACATGACTAGAAATTCAAAGTGACCATACCGAGTATGAAAAGCTTTCTTCAGGATGTCACATTCCCTAACTCTGAGCTGATGATAGCCTGATTTGAGGTCTATCTTGGAGAAATAACTGGCACCCTAAAGTTGGTCAAACAAATCATCTATTCTAGGAAGTGGATACCTATTCTTGATCATAACTTTGTTAAGATGATGTTAATCAATACACATCTTGAGAGAATCATCTTTCTTGTGCACGAATAAGACTGGTGCACCCCATAGGGATACAATGGACCTGATGAATCCCTTATCTAAGAGATCCTTAAACTGATCTTTCAGTTCCTTGAGTTCTGCTGGTGTCATTCTGTATGGCAGAATAAAAATAGGTTGAGTATCTGGGAGAAGGTCTATGTCGAAGTCTATTTCCCTTTAGGGAGGACTGCCTGGAAGATCTTCGGGAAACACATCTGACTATTCATTAACCACTGGGACTGATTCAAAACTAGGAGATTCAGAACTAGAATCTTTAATATGCACAAGATCATACACGCACCTCTTAGAAATTATTTTCCTTGCCCGAAGGTAGGAAACAAGCTGACCCCTGAAAGATGAAGTACTACCCTTCCATTCTAGGATGGGCTCATTCGGGAACTGAAACTGAACTATCCTATTTTTGTAGTCGACTATGGTATAGCAGGAATGAATCCAATACATGCCAAGAATGATATCAAAATTAGTCATCTCTAACTCGAATAAATTTACTGATGTGGATTTCTGAAATATCATAATCGAGTAGTTTCTCCATACCCGCCTAGCCATGATGGTTTTACCCACTGGGGTAGAGACTGAAAAGGACTCTGCTAAAATTTTAGGACTGATTCTAAAATTTCCTACTATGTATGGAGTGACAAAAGACAAGGATTCACCTGGATCTAGCAAAGCATAAACATGAACATGGAAAATCTATAACTTACTAGTAACGATATCAGGAGAATTTTCCTGATCCTGTCGAGTCTAAAGAGCATAGAGTCTATTTGGTCATTGCCCACTACTAGGACTGAGAGTGGCACCCTACTGGTTCGAGCAATCGGACTGAGCTGTGGGATAATTTTGCTGACCCTGATAACTAGACTAAGGACAATCTTTGACTCTGTGGCTGGCTTGACACAACTAAAACAAATATCACTACCGGCTCTACAAACACCTTGGTGGTTCTTACCACAAGTTTGAGATAGGGGATTAGTTTGGGTATTGCTAACACTTCCCTGAGATTTAGAGCTGGGTGCTCTATCTCTAAACTTAGGAGCTGAAGCACTGGCTAAAGACTGAACTGGAGCTGATGACTTGGGATGAAACTGGGAACGATTTCCTCCCTCTGAATTGGGCTGAGCAAAACTGAAACTGCCTGATCTTGCTCTCTTATTCTTCCTCTCCCTAGCCCTAACCTTTTGCTCTTTTATCTATTGAGCATGGGTCATGAGACTGGCTAAAGTCATATCACTATTTAGCATTGCATATCTATACTCATTTACTATGCTATCGTTCACTCTCGACACAAACTTGCTCATCTTAGCCCAGTTGTCTGCAACCACATGTGGAGCATATCTGGATAGCTGAGCAAATCTTAGAGAATACTCCCTAACTGTCATATTTCTCTAACTGAGGTTGATCAACTTAAGAACTTTAGCCTCCCTCGGCTCTTAGAGAAAGAGTCTATCTAAAAAAGCTATGACAAATTCCTCCCACTCTATAGGACCTATATCTTCTAACCTCTCAGACTTTCACTGTTTGTACCAAGTGTGAGCAACATCCTATAACTGGTATGCGGCTAACTCAGTGCTCCGAATAGAAGTAACTCCCATGATGTCAATGATCTTCTGGACTTGGTCAATGAACTCCTTAGGGTCTTCATCAGACTTAGACCCAAAGAAATATGGAGGGTTCATTCGGGTAAAGTCTCAAATTCTAGCTGCGATAGAATTGGCCACTGGATTAGCTGGAATAACTAGTGGACATTCATTCTGGGCATCCACAGACTGAGCAAGTTTGGTGAATGTGGCTCTAAACTCTGCATGAGAAACATACTCTCCCAAAGGGTCTTCGGGCTGAGGAACTGGTTGGTTTCTTCTCTTTGGAGGCATATTCTAAAATAAGAGAAAAACGGATTAGACTGAGAGTTTAACTTGAGATTATGGTCACTAGCATGACATGAATACTGAAAGAAGGGAAACTATTCCTAAAACATCTCATACCCTCCTGTACAAAAATGTGGCGCGTAACACACCCATGCACAAGACTCTACTAGATGCGACTTTCAGACTTTCTAGGACTCTACTGAACCTTTGCCTCTAATACCAAGTTTTTAACACCCGAATTTCCTAAATCAGAATGCTACACGGTGGTTATGACCCGAAGGACCACAAGATAACCCATGACTGATATCTGTACCAGTACACTACAATATATATCATAATAATGCGGAAAAAATGAACATGTAGGCCATAAGGTTTAACTAAATAAAGAATCTAGTAAAATAACATCAATATGGGTGAAAGATACCCAAAATGACTGAAAGTTAAATCAAATCTGAACAAAATCTGAAAGCCTTGAAGTACTGACTGAATAAGGAGTTGAAGGAACATGTCTCTAACTAACTCCGTAAACTGATAGCTAACTGAAATAATAAATGAATAAATCAAATCATATCATCCTTGAATGAAGAGGACTCACTGTAACTCTGTATACTGGAATACGACTGCTACTGTTGGTCTAAAATTCGTGTCTCTGAACCTATGGTGTAACATAAAGAGAAAGTACCATAGAAAGTGAAAATCTTAAAAATACCACATGTACAAAGATAGGTTTGCATTTCAAAGTAAGTTCTAGCATTATTGAGATAATTTCTAGTTAGGAAAAAGGCACGAGTATTACACATCTACATCTAGAAAGTATTGGGAAGTAAAGTATGAATCATTTAGGTGGGGAGGAGAGACATTATAACTCTAGGAATGGGAAGTATCATAAATGATATATTTGTGTTCAACTGTTCATGTGATACCCCGAGAATCCCAACCGATAGTAGAACCATGTTACAAGATCATGAGAAATAAATTTTTGTGGTTTGGTAGTTTTATTATCAAGTTTGATGTATATTAAGGCCTCAAATACGTCTTATCTATTATACGAATCAAAACATTCCTTACCAATTGAATTCTTGAGAAGGATATTGTCATAGTCAAATTCAAATGATCATATCTCCTATTCCACAAAATAAAATTTATCTCATGATAGATCAACAGATATATAATTGAATTATCTTTCCAACGATACCAATTTCACCAAAATTCGGTATCGGAGTAAAATATTACGGCCATTTTACTGAGAGCTGTCCGACTTTCCCAGGAGCGACAGTCAAGCTAATGGACCATTAAGTCAGCGATGGACCGTCGCTCTAGCAATCACAACTGAGGTAGTAAGGCCATTTTCTGGCCTAAAACTAATGGTTGGACTGACGGTCAGTCACCAGAGTGATGGTCCGTCACCCAGACCGTCAACTTTGTCTGAAACAGTGCTGAAATGATGTTATAAAAGGCTTTATGGGTCTTTTCCACCCTTTTTAACCCGTAATTACATCAAATCAAAGCACATAACTCCTCATTCATTCATAATATCAAAATTAGTATTTCTTTCGAGATCAAAACCCAAGAACAAGATTCAAACCCTTCTTCAAGAAAACTCAAGAATCAAAATGTCACCATTCAAGAACCTTCAAGAAAAGTTAACCTCCTTCAAGATTCAAGCTTTTGAGGTATGTTAGATATTGATTCTTGAGTTCCTTCCACCCAAGAAGTTCAAGAATCCTTTTTAAATTATAAAGATTGTAAATTTATGAGTTTTTATGATTTATGTGAGTTGAAGTTTATGTTCATATTATTGTTGAGTTTTGATTCATGTTCTAGATTATAAGTTACATGATTTAGTCCTAGTTTGTGATGATTTGCATAATTTTCATGATAAAACCTTCAAGTTGTATGTTGATTTATGTAACCATGTTAATTAGATATAGAAATTGTTGTATAACCAAAGCATGATCCTCATATGTTTGATAAAAGGTCTATGTGAAGAAGATAGTGCCATTATAGCATGTTAATATAAAATCCCCTTTTATGTAAAAGTTAATACATGCTAAGTGTTTGTCGAAAGGTATTAGTGAATGAATTATGATATATTAGTATGCATGCCTATTCATGTACAAGTTTATGACTTTCAAGTGCTTGATGAACTACCTCATTGATTGTATTGTGACTTGTTAACCATTGGCACCGAGCTTGAGAATGTCGAGCGCATCTTCCACTGTATTTTGTGATAAAGATTTTTGATATTGTAAGTGCGGTCATGAAGCTCTATTGAAGACTTCTTGGGCTCAACAAAATCCAGGTTGTAGGTTTTTTACATGTAAGATTTCAAAGGTATATTTTTTTTATTTAATTAGTTGATTAATTATTAACTTGTTATTATTTTGTAATTGTGTTCTTGTTTTTATAGAAATTGGGTGGATGCGATTACTTTGATTGGTATGAAGAACGATACCCTTCACAAGAAAATCATGTAATCTGGGGTTTGTTGAACAAAGTCAAGGCTTATGAAGAGAAACAAAATCGAGCAAGAAGATGCTACATTATTGTCGTTGTTGCTACTAGTTTGGTGTTGTTAGGCAAATAGATATTCAAGCCTAATTGCTAAAAATTTTATGGTGGTGTATTTGCTACTGATTTGGTTTTGTCGAGCACATGGATATTCAAGCGTAATTGTTGGAAAATATCAAACAGATTTAGCCATATG
>JAPEIP010000007.1:90548336-90565249 GCA_026120095.1 Capsicum chinense
TTTTGTGATAAAGATTTTTGATATTGTAAGTGCGGTCATGAAGCTCTATTGAAGACTTCTTGGGCTCAACAAAATCCAGGTTGTAGGTTTTTTACATGTAAGATTTCAAAGGTATATTTTTTTTATTTAATTAGTTGATTAATTATTAACTTGTTATTATTTTGTAATTGTGTTCTTGTTTTTATAGAAATTGGGTGGATGCGATTACTTTGATTGGTATGAAGAACGATACCCTTCACAAGAAAATCATGTAATCTGGGGTTTGTTGAACAAAGTCAAGGCTTATGAAGAGAAACAAAATCGAGCAAGAAGATGCTACATTATTGTCGTTGTTGCTACTAGTTTGGTGTTGTTAGGCAAATAGATATTCAAGCCTAATTGCTAAAAATTTTATGGTGGTGTATTTGCTACTGATTTGGTTTTGTCGAGCACATGGATATTCAAGCGTAATTGTTGGAAAATATCAAACAGATTTAGCCATATGTTGTAAAATTTAGGTCATCTGTTGGAAATTATCAAATAGATCTTTCTGCTGTTGCAACAGATTAAATTGAAATAACATCGGCATAATGCAACAGATAACCAACCTATTGCAACAAATAAACTATCTGCTAGAACATATAGAATATATTTTACAAAAGATTGACAATCTATTGCACAATAAAAAACTCAACTTTCATCAAAAAAATTATTGCCACTACATGTACATGTAATTTAAAGTAAAGTGAAGTGCGACTTGAAATAAAAAATTGTTATTTCATAGGCTCTTCTATATACATAGGCTCCAAGCATCCATTTAGTACCCTATGAGCCCAGACCTCTTACAGGTTTATCAAAGCGTTGTCGTACAAAAAGGTCATTGGCTCAGTCATTTCTGTGCCGATCAGCAAACATTCGATATGTACAAAAGAGTGCGAGCCGTATCCGTAATCAGTATCATTTTTTGGAAGGTTCATGCCCTTTTTTTTACCTTCAAAATCCTATGATTTCTTTATGAATACTTTATTTGGCAATAATTCATCAATTTACTCTCCCTCAACAAGATGGGGAACAACCCCATCAATGGCTGCACGTGGAAAAAAAGATAGACCTCATCGATGGCAGGTAAGTTGCAGTTATAAACTTTGACCTTTTCCTTCTCGAGTAGTATCTCAACAGCCTGATAATGTATGTCGTTCACGCTAATGACTGTAAGAATTCTCTTTGCCTAGGTCCAGCTCTTTCCGTATTGATTTGGCCTCTCCCCTATAATATATTTTATCATTTCTTCTTCATCCCAGTCTAATGTAGAAACTAAGAAGTCAAATCCTGTGCCATAGGCTGACGCATCATTATAGAGTTGATCATAATTATCCTTGAGCTTCTTGAAGAAGTCGAGGTCTATTATCCTATCGGCAACATCATAAGCTTTTGGGTACATTAATAGTCTTTTCCTCATGAGGTAGAGAATTTTATCAATATGCTGTGATATAAGAAGTCAATTTTTAAATAGGTTAGTAATTGTAATGATGCAACGGATTGTCCATTTGTTGCAAAGGGTTCTCCGAATCAATAATCAACGTACCTTATGTAACATATGGATAATAAGTTGCAACAAAAATACTATCAGTTGTACTAGAATACCCAGCTATTGCAACAGATTTCACATCTGTTGTATAGCTTCTTCTTCATGGGGTAGATTAGAAGGCTAGGTTAGGAAAAGTAAACTTGTCTTGTCCTCAAACCGCATATGCACATATGTCATAATCTGGAAGTCTTGGGGGAAATGGGATACCTGGGTAAACTGGTGTGCCTGACTTGGCATTCTTGGCCTGTCCCAAACCTCTCTTCTTTTTGGCACCAATTTCCGCGTATATGTCTACTTTTTTTAATGGCCTCTGAACTTCAACAGCTTTTGGAGAGGGAGGAGTTGCAATCTTTTTTGGTTTTCCACCGAAGAGTACATCGCTAATTGCTCTTTTCTTCCTCCTAACTTCCTCGACAACTTTTGAGATAGTATCTACTTTTTCAAAGAGTTTATCCTGGCTGTCCTTGCACTCTTTGCATTCACAATGAGAACACAAGGATAAAGAGGGGTGAGAGGGACCTGTGAAAGGGTGAAAAATGGTATTTTCAAATATGTTTATTTTTTCATGAGCATCAAAGTGCTCATTATCACGAGTGGTAGCAGCATCAGCATGCCTTCCACCAACACCAATAACTCCACTTGAAGAAGCACCCGGATATGCCTTAGTAGGTTGGTTATGAAGAGACTCAACATTAGGCTAACCTTGCCTAACTTCTCTTCTTATGGCTGTTGCTCTTCTTATCATCGACTCCTGCTCAGTAGGCACGATCCGTGGATGCACAACCTATTAAAAAGACAGATACATTTAAATCATATAATATAGTATTTTTCACAGTTGGGTTATACACATCCAACTTTTGTAATATATTAACAATATGTTGCATCAAATTACCCATTGTTACTTAGTTTGCAGTAGATGGTTAAAATCCATTTGAGTCGGGTTCAGAGAACCAGAGCTACACATAGATAATTTGATGCAAAATATCAATCATCTGTCACAATAGATTACCAATCTATTGCACCAGTTGCACAAAACGGGTAATCTGTTGGGTTACATGTTATGCAATAAATGATTTGTATGTCATAATAGATTAATAATATGTTACATCAGATTATACATATATTGCATAATTTGTAGTAGATGGTTAATCTGTTAGGAGTCGGGTTTGGAGAACCAAAGCAACAGATGGATAATCTGATGCAAGATATCAATCGCCTGTCACAATAAATTATCTATATATTGGACCGGTTGGCACATGACGGGTAATCTGTCGCAACAGATATCCCATCTGATGCATCAAATATAACATCTATTGCACTAGATATAACATCTGTTCAATATTTTTCACTGAGTAAAATTATTTTACTTGAAGAAGATGTAGTGCATTTCCGGAGGGTTAAAGAGATCAGCCTCCTTAATTTTGGTGTTGTTCTTTGCAGCCAACCACCTAAACATCCTTAGATGAGAAACCTCATCTGGGTAATCCATTACCTACTTTCGGAGGGAAGGAATGGCCTCAAATGCCCAAGCCTAAAAAATGTAAACATGAAGCAAGCAAAAAAAGTTATAATAACTATATTTAATGTAAATTAATGGATGAGTAAAAATAGTAATTAGTTTTACCATGAAATTCTAAGGAAATCCGTATAATATACTCATCCCAGAGGATAGCTTTGTTAGTAAATATTGAACAGTCAAGTAGAAGCTGATATATCCCTAGGGATAATTGTTGAATTTATCAAAATCCTCAGCATACGCCAACAAATCATCTTCTATGACCTTGTTGACATCTCTTGCCAATATAACCGAATGGGCAAACCAAACTAAGCATAATTGCTCCCTGTACTGCTTTGTTATGGTTTTATCCATGAGATCTATCAACAAATCCGATGCTTTTTAGCCACATCGAGCAATGTCAAACAACCCATCTATTTTTCCTTGCATTTTCTTCCCTTGGATGTTTTGCGGGGTGTTCCCTTAGAAATAGGTGGTTCTTCTAGACGATGGCATCTCAAGCACATCACTATGGCAAACTCTTACAAGCCAAAACAAATTGGCAAGCCACAGTAGTTGATCCACATTTCATCCATCTCTCCCCCCTTCGAATCTTTATCATCCCCCATATACTTGATCCTGCGTTTGAGAAGACCATATACCATCCTTATATGGAAATGGGCAGGGGGTCCTCAGAAAGCTTAAAAAGGCATCCAAAGAAGCCCTTATTAAAAAGTCCGTCTATGTTTTGGTTCTTCATAATTTTCCTAAAATAAATAAAATTTCTCTCCATCTAACATTTAAGTACAAGTTCACTAGTTAGTTCTTCTTTTGCTTTTGGGTCATTTATTAGCATCAGAACTTGAAACCTGTTAATACTAAAAGTTTTGACAGGATTATACTGGGATGTTGATATTAATTCACACCCTATTGGTGATCTATTATCATTATGTTAATGGTCATTTTTTTCTCTTTCTCACTCTCGAATTCCTCCTCTACCTCACTTTCATTTTCTTTATCACCATCTATAGACCCTTGTCCACCTCCCTCAATGTTGTTTTTATATCTCTCCTTAGCTTTACTTTTCCCTCTGTACTGTAGCCTTTTTTTGGGTGGTTAGACGTTGATCCACTTTCACTTTTTTTTCTTTTGGGAGACATATTTTTCCTATAAATAATAAAAAAACAAAAATTACATTAAAATTGATGTATGCATAAATTTTAAAAAATACATTACAAATAACACCAATATCGACACACCAACAGCCACCACCACCACAAACACCACAACCAATGCCACAAACATCACGAATACCGACACCAGCGAGAGCCACCACAAAGACCACCAACTAATGCCACCACAAACACCACCAACCAATGCCACCACTAGTGCCACAATAAAGATGACGACGACCACCACCACCAACACTACAAACACCATCCAATAATAAAACGACAGTCAACAGAACACTATGACAGAAACTAGGGTTTTCTCAAGTTCTTCCTACGATTTTACCATTAAAACTCAAAATTATAAACTCATTCTCAAAGATAATAAACTAAAAGTTTTATATTTCATCAGTAACTTTAAATTCCTTATTTTTAGAAAAAATTAACAAATATAGAACTCTTATCGAACTTTGTTACCTATGAAGAAAGAGAAAACAACTAACACAAGCAGGAATAAGGTTGAAAATAACACTTATGTGGTCGAAAATTAGAATAAAATCAATCTGTTATGGAAGGTAGAGCAATTTGTTGAGTAGTTGTTGTCTGTACTATATAATTGAGTGAGAAAGATAAAAGAGCGAGAACTTGAGATTTGAAATGATGAAACATTTTTCTCACAAATAGATGATTTGAATTTTGGAAAAGAATGACAAGTTTTGAAAATGTTAATTTGGTCAGAATTAATCTTAATTATTTTTTTTAAAATTATAAAAGACATGTGTAATTTTTAACCCTCTCATTATGTAGTTGCCAAAAGACTCAATTGAAGTTGTAGTTGACCCTATGAACTCACCCCTGGTCCTAGATTAATCAATTTAGGTATTAGACTTTAACATATGAACTCAATTAAAATTGTATAAAAATAAATGTTCAATTTGTTGTATTAGATTACCCATCTGTTGTAAAATATCAATCAAATTAAGTTATTTGTTGCAACAAATTAAGCATCTATTGTAAATAATCAAACAAATTAATTCATCTATTGCGACAGATTACCCATCTGTTGTAAATTATCAAATAGATTGTCATATGTAATAACAGACTACCCATCTATTATAAATTATCAAATAAGCACTGCCATCTGTGGTAGTTGACCCTATGAGAAATCACCCATGGTCCTAGATTAATCAATTAAGGCATTAGTTAAACATATGAGGTAGTAAGAATCGGTTCAACTCAGAGTGATCGATCGACGACCCTGGTTGGGAGAAACACAATACTATCTCATCATGCAATTACCAAAAGACTCAATTGAAGTTGTAGTTGACCGTATGAGAACTCACCTCTGGTCCTAGATCAATCAATTAAGATATTAGTTGGACATATGAGGTAGTAAGAATCGATTCAGCTCAAAGTGATCGATTGAAGACTCTGATCGGAAGGAACGTAATATTTTCTCATCAAGCAATTGCCAAAAAACTCAATTGAAGTTGTAGTTGAACCTATAAAAACTCACCCCTGGTCCTAGATTAATAAAATAAGGTATTATTCTAATATATGAACTCAATTGAAATTGTATAAAAATAAATGTTTAACCTATTACAACAGATTAACCATTTGTTGTAAATTATCAAACAAATTAAGTCATTTGTTGCAATAGATTAAGCATATGTTGTAAATAATCAAACAGATTAAGTCATTGTTGCGACAGATTACCCATCTATTGTAAATTATCAAATAGATTATCTTATGCCGTAATAGATTACCCATCTGTTATAAATTATAAAATAGGCGCTTCCATCTGTTGTAGTTGACCCTATGAGAATTCACCCCTGGTCGTAGCTTAATCAATTAAGATATTAGTTAAATATATGAGGTAGTAAGAATCGGTTCAGCTCAAAGTGATCTATCGATAACTTTGGTCGGAAGAAATGCAATACTGTCTCATTATGCAATTGCCAAAAAACTCAATTGAAGTTGTAGTTGACCCTATGAGAACTGACCCCTGGTCCTAGATTAATCAATTAAGGTATTAGTCTAACATATGAGGTAATAAGAATCGATTCATCTTAGAGTGATCAATTGACGACTCTGGTCGAGAGGAACGCAATACTGTCTCATCATGTAATTTCCAAAAGACTCAATTGAAGTTGTAGTTGACCCTATAAGAACTCACCCCTGGTTCTAGATTGATTAATTAAGGTGTTCGTCTAATATATGAACCAATTAAAATTATATAAAAACAAATATTCACCTTGTTGTAATAGATGAACTATCTGTTGTAAATTATCAAACAGATTAAGTCTTTTGTTGTAATAGATTAAGCATCTGTTGTAAAAAGTCAAACATATTAAGTCATCTATTATGATAGATTACCCATCTGTTGTAAATTATCAAATGAATTGTCATATATCGCAACAGATTACCCATCTGTTGTAAATTATCAAATAGGTGCTGCCATCTGTTATAGTTGACCCTATGAGAACTCACCCCTGGTCCTAGATTGATCAATTAAGGTATTAGTTAGACATAAGAGGTAGTAAGAATTGATTCAGCTCAGAGTGATCGATCGACGACTCTAGTCGGGAGGAACACAATACTGTCTCATCATACAATTGCCCAAACACTCAATTGAAGTTGTAGTTGACCCTATGAGAACTCACCCTGGTCCTAGATTAATCAATTAAGGTATTATTCTAACATATAAAATCTATTTAAAGTTTATAAAATTAAATGTTCAATTTGTTGTAACAAATGTCTTTTCTATTAAATTTAATCAAAACATTAAGTCATATGTTGCAACATATTACACATCTATTGTAAATTATTAAAAAGGTGTTGCATCTGTTGTGACAGATGATCGAGCTTAACAAAAATTGTCGTCTGTTGCACTTAGATATTTTAAGACCTTTTTTAAAGCAATTTAGGTATTTTATGTCTGAGATTAAAAAGTTAAAATACTAAGGTGGTAAAAAATATTACTTGGATAACTCAAAAACTCCTGAGTGAGTAGTCTTATCCAGTCTTTTCAATTTCATCGTCTTGTCGTGCCCTTCAAAATTTATTTAATGAATATTTAAAATCCATATCTAGAAGAATACTCTCTCCTTCAGCCATGAAGTAAGACTCAACTCATCTATCACACTTCTTTATTCTCAATTCTCTTTATTTCCTTTTTCCTTCTCTTTTCTCTCTTCTTTTGGATGAGGATCCCTTCGAACGTCAACTAATCAATATCTTTTCTCGACTGAACTGGATGTTCTGATCCCTCTTCTTTTTTCATATTTCAGGCATGATTCATTATTGCTCTTTTCATCTCATCTTCTTTTTTGTATGTCATTTAAATTAGATATTTATATTTGCTGCTATTAATGATTTACCTATTACCAGTTTCCTATTTATTGAGAAAATTGAAGGAATGGTGAATTTTAAATCTTGAATGAACGAACCATTTTTTATTAAAATATACAAAAAAAGGTCATCTATTGAGAGAACTTAAAAGGCCTTGTTGTCAGTATAGTTTGATGAATCAGCTGTTAGAATAGACAGAGCAACTATTTGAAGAAATCAAACCAGTAGCAAGGCTGGTTTGATTTATTCCAACAGATGAACCATTTGTTGTAGAATGTCATCCATCTGTTGTAACAATGCCTCATTGGTTGAACAGATGGGTAATCTGTTGCATCAGATTGGTCATCTATTGATTCACTCAATTTTGTGTCACCCTTTTATACAGATGGGGAAACTATTTGAATAAATCAAACCAGTAGCAAGGTTGGTTTGATTTATTCTAACAAATAAACCATCTATTATAATATGTCATCCATTTATTACAATAGATACCTCATCGGTTGAGCAGATGGGTAATCTGTTGCATCTGATTGGTCATCTGTTGATTCACTCAATTTTGTGTTACCCTTTTGTAATGTTATTTTTGTTCTTCTTTTTTTTTTAAAATCAAATGTATTTCTCTTATTTGCAGATAAAAGAAAATGAAACTGGATCCACCTTTGCTCAACCAACATTAAAGGCAAAAGTAAAAATGGGTTCGTTGGAATAAGCTGTTTGCAGATGAAACTACTTTATATGTGGGAGGTATGCATTACTGATCAACCTATCGTAAAAACACACATCCAGTACAATGATTTAGTGAATATTTTTTATTTACCTATTCGGCATTTATCTTTTAAACAAGATATTGCATTTTACAGTTAAGATTGTTAGGTAAGAATTGGTAAGGCTAAGGGACCAAGTAGCTGGTGTCGATACCCTGTTACAATTTAATGACCATTTATGCTTATGTTTTTGTGTCAAGTTTAGGGAAAGGTTTAAGTTTTTGGTGGTAGTGTAAATATCCAATAGTGATTGGATCAGTTTTAATGGCTCAATGGACTTCTTGAGAGGCCTTCGAAGCCTCGCACTGTAGCAAACAATGGTGGAACCAATAGAAATTCCTCTGGTCCAAATTTATATAGATGGGTTACTGGAGGAGACTAATATACAATAATAAGTGCTTGGAAGAATACCTATGTAGGAAGGGGGAGGTTAAGAATTCCATATACCATCTCATACCTTGTTTAAGAGGAAACACAGGGTAGGAAGAAAAGTGTAGCAAAATTGGCTGATGAAATTGACATGAAAAATTAAAAAACTAGATGAGATGCGAATGTGAAAGTGTATCCAAAAAAAGAAAATCCATTAGTCATTAAAAAAAAAAAGAATGGTCAAGAAGACTGGTTCTGGTCACTTTTCTAGAGACTACAACTAGCGAGCATGTCCTCAAAGAAGACCCATAAAATATAGGACCAAAACTCTAAGGAAGTAGCTTCATTAGCACAGAAGGTGGTAAGATTGTCGGTCCAAATTGAAACCTGAACCAACTACTTCTGAATTAAAAATATGGGATTTATCCAAGGTGGCAATTTCTTAACTTAAACTTGCATCCCATTCCTTCTATTTATGGGTCTGGTCAGGTCAAAGGCAGTGGAAATAACAAGGCATGGGATTTCTACCCAACTTTAGACCTTTTTGTTTCTACTACCACTGACCCAATCATAGCTACAAACTAAAGGCATGGCATGCAAGTTAGACTTCATAAATTGACGCCTTGGATTTCCTTATTTTTAATTTAGGAGTTGTTAGTTCAGGTTTCAATTTTGACCGATAATCGTACCAATTTTCTATGCTCGTGAAGCTTCTTCCATAGAGTTTTGGTCCTGCACTTTGTGAGAGAGAGTCTTCATTGAGGCCACGCTCACTAGTTGCATTCTCAAACAAAGTGTCTAGCTCCAGTCCTATTGACCATTCTTCTTTTTCTGAACGACTGATGAATTTTTATATTTGGATACGCTTCCACATTTGAAGCTCATCCAGTTTTTTGGTTTCTCATGTCAATTTCATTGGCCAGATTCGCTTGAATTTTCTTACTTGCTTCCTTGTGTTTCCTTTTAAACACGGTCTAAGATGATATATGGCCTTCTCCACCTCCCCTTCTTGCACAGGTATTCTCCTAAGCACCTTCTATTGTATAAAAGTCTCCTCCAGCAATCCATCTATATAAATTTAGACCAAGGGAATTTATATTGGTTCCATCATTGTTTTCTACAGTGCGAGGCTTCAAACGCATTTCAAGAAGTCCATTGCATCATTAAAATCAGTCCAATCACTATTGGATATTTACACTACTGCCAAAAACTTGAACCCTTCCCCAAACTTGACATAAAAATATGAGAATAGACCGTCATTAAATTGTAACAGGGTATTGACACCACTGTCTTGGAACCCTTCGGCCTTATCATTTTGCACCTATCAAACTAAACTATACACTGCAAGAGTTTGTTTGGAGAATCAGTGTCTAATTGGTAAAAAACTGCATTCACAAAATTATTGCACTTTATGTGTGTCTGTCACAATAGCCTGATCAATAATACATAACACCCATGCATGAAAGTGGATCCATTGCACACACCTTATTCTTCCTACCCCATCAAGACATGTCAGACAGTGTTATTTATTTATCTGCATGCATGTGATGATTATTAAAAAAGAGGTGTGAAGAGTCATGACTTTTTATCTTAACACATTCAAAATAGCTAATGAATCGAAATCTCTATTTGTTGCAACTGATGAATTAGCTGTTGGAAGAAATCAAAATATCTCCTTCAATATATGGTCCATCTATCTCTACAGATAATCCATATGTTGCAATAGATGATAAATCTATTTTGACAGACTAGACATTATTTATTCATCTGCAAGCATGTGATAACTATTAAAAAAGAGGTGAAGAGTCATGACTTTTTATCAAACACATTCAAAATAGCTGATGAACTGAATTCTCCATCTGTTGCAACTAATGAATCAGCTGTTAGAAGAAATCAAAACATCTCCTCCAATATATGATCCATCTGTCGCAACAAATAATCTATTTATTGCAATAGATGGTAAATCTGTTGTGATAGACTAGATAGTGTTTATTCATCTGTACGCATGTGATGACTATTAAAAAAGAGGTAGTCGTGACTTTTTATCTAACACATTCAAAATAGTTGACGAATCAATTCTCTATCTATTGCAAGTGATGAATCGGCTGTTAGAAAAAATCAAACATCTCCAAAAAATAGTCCATCTATTGTAACAGATAATACATATGTTATAACAGATGTCTCATCTGTTGCACATACAAACCATCTGTTGCAACAGATGGTAAATCTATTTTGACAGACCATCTGTTACTTATACAGATAATCTGTTGCAACAGATGGTAAATCTATTGTGATAGATAGATGATCTATTGCAACAACTCAATAATAATAATTATTATCAAGTTTCAAAATCATTTTGAAAGGGTGAGAAGTATTAATGTAAAAGAAAAAGTCATGACTTTTCACAGAAAATAAAATACCATCAGTTTGAATGTAATTAATACAATGGAGCTTAACAGTCGTGCCTTTTTGCCTAACACATCCAGATTTAATCCTCTATAAATAGGTCCCTCCTTAATCTTCATTCTACTAAACTTTATATATTTATTGCATTAATTCTTTTTGTGTGATATCTTCAACCACTTTTCTTCAAAGAGCATATTCCTTTCTCGTTGAGGTAAGTTTTTTTTTCCAGTGTAAATCTACCAGTTGTTTGTATACGTTGTATTATATTTAGACTCTTTTTCTTTATATTTTTCAATTTATATGTGTTCTAGATATGGCTGATCCTGTTTGAGACATTGCTATTTTGTGCGACACAGTGTGGGAACTTTAGAGGCAGGTTAATAACCTGCAGAGAGAGTAGGTCACCGAGAAAGCGACAATGTTCAGAGAGATGCAGAGGCCGATGAGGGCCCTTCTATGAGTTGATTGACCAGCTTTCATTAATGATGATGATGATAATAATAATAATTAGAATATATTTTTTCTTTTAGCGTATGTATTTTAATTTTTCTATATCGAATCTATACCTAATGTATTTTATTTTTCGTTTGGTGAAAAATTTATTTTTAGTCGACTTTGGCTTTTTAATTCTTATTTAATTTTTATTCTGTCTATTTCTTCTAAATATACATGTTAATATTAATATATCAACGGTTGGAGGTAAGGAACAATTTTGAATCCAGTAGTAATAGCAATTTTGGCTTTTGAGTTCTTTCAACAAATGGACCATGTATTGGAATAGATTGGTCATCTGTTGGGTTTCTGTCAATAGATTATCCATTTGTTGAGACAAATTTGTCATCTGTTTGAGGAAAACATTCTATTTTGATGGAACTGTGTTGTGTTCTTCCGGCTTATGTCCATCTGTTGCCACAGATAGCTAATCTGTTGAGAATAATTGTGGTATGTTGTATTATTTAGTTCATGTTTTACCTCTTTTTATTGATGCACAAGTTATTTAAAAAGATATTTTATATATAATAAATGATAACATTACGTTCGCAACAATGAGTTAAATATTTAAAAGTCCACAACAAACAACAACACAAGTTTCTGTAATTACAACGATCATGGTGGATTACAATCTGGGCATGTAGTTCTTTTGTGGCCAGCGCCCTTACATACAGAGCACTTATTTCTGCTTAATGAAAATAATTCTCTGACTCTACGCCTTTTCTTATATGGCTTTCTTTCCAGTTTGATAGTTCTTGGGTCAATATATGGAAGAGGTATTAATCTCCCCAAAATCTCTACAGGAACAACCCAAGATTCTTCGGAAGGCACCGGAGTGATATACCCATTATATGTCATTTCATATTCTTCCACCAAATAATATTGAGAGGAGTGATTGTAAAATTTAGATCCATATTTTGGGATGTATCGAGCTTGAAGCGCTGCCATGGCATGCAGATAGGGTATTTTGTCCAAGCCAAAAACTCTGCATGTACAAGATCTTATTTGAAGATCGACCGTGGCAACATCACCATGACTGGTGATAGTGAATTTGTAACCTGGTATTTTATTATATAATAACCTATTCCACAAACTAATGTTCGTTGATATTATTTTTTCAATTTTGAGAACAAATCGAGTTCTTTTTGGGCCCTTGTACTGTACACACCTTTCGTTAAAAAATCGGTCATACTTCTTGTTTATTACTTCAAACATAGCCTTGATGGGAAATTCTCTTTCATCGCCAAACAATGAATTCACCGATTCAACTATGTTAAATGTCATAATATTGTACCTATACAAAAGAATCACTTAGTACGATATCATACTAAAATTGTAACTCAAACAAGACATTAAATTCATAAAAATGTACCTATCTGCCGAACAGAATGTCCGGCTCCATCTCTCGAAATCAACACATTCAAGAAGTTTTTCTACCTTGGAATTCACATTCGTTATTTGATTGAAAACGTCTAAAAACTCCTCTCTACTATATGCTTTAGCTGCTCTATAAAAAAGGGTCACAACCCTTTAGTTGTGATAGCTGGTTCGAATATTCTCTCCAAGATGCCTGATGCAACAACCAAAGTAAGTTGAAGTGAAAAACATTAAACCCACCTTTGGAATACTTGGATGCCTATCTAAAACAAAACACAACTCTTCGGTATCTTCGACGCAGCTTCGTAGTTTTTCAAAAAAAAATCCATAAGAGACATCACATTTCTTGTTCGCTACACAAAAAGAGAAAGGAAAAATATGGTTCTCCGCATCCTGAGCCACCGCCGCTAGTAGAACTCCATTATAGATGATCCTCAAGAAGGTACCGTCAACGGCTATGCCTTTCCTCAAATGTCGAAAACCTTTAATCCAAGCACCATAGGATACAAAAAAGTGCTTGAAACTTCTATTTTCATTAACGTGCAATGCCGCCTTACTTCCGGAATTTGTGGACTCAATCATGTAACAGCAGGCCTCCAAGACAGCATACCATGCTCGTGTGTCCCCCTAACTAAGTCCTTGGCAATCCCCATGCAGGGGCGGAGCTACTCTTTGTCGAGGGAGTTCATTCGAACCCCCTTTGGCAAAAAATTATTCTATATATGCATGGTTATGATTATTTTTTATGCATATATATTAGATGTCTTCGGTTAGTTTGTATTTCATTTATGAACCCCCTTCGGTTAGTTTGTATTTCATTTATGAACCCCCTTGGTGAATATCCTGGCTCTGCCACTATCTCTATGGTCGTATATTTCTTTTAATAACTAACCAGGACACCCAATTCCATAAGGAGTTTATTGTCCATAACCCTTGTTGAAGGGCTTTTGCCATCGGGAAAACTATTCCTAATATATTCACCGAGGACCTTTGCCATGACATGAGGATTTTGGCCCTAGATGTGCTTTGAACCACATGTGTGATGCTTTTCATTTTTATGATAGACGAATCTTTTAGAACTTGTGTACTTTACCGCTCTCAACCACCACTTGTAGTTTGGATTAGCACATTTGAAGCAAAGACACTACTTGAATTAATCACCTTCTTTAATTCTGAAATCTTCTTTCAAGTAAGAAATAAATAAAGTGGTAGATAGTTCATTATTGTCCTTGAATAATATTCCAATAAAAAAGTCGGTCCTGCCGTCTTGAATATTTCCAGTCTGTGTCGATTGAGAAGAACTACCCATCGTATTGTCGAATCAACGGGCGTAGGTGTTTGATCATCATCTGGAATATTCATGTGTAGATCATCCAATCTATTATCAAAGATGTCCTGTTGTTGTTCTTCTACTACATTATTGTTCTCATTCTCTTTTATTTTTTCAACGACGTACACCTTTAACACCGGCCTAGATAAATTACTAAGATAAGCATGCAATCGAACCTGATCAGTTATCTTGAAAAGCAGTACCCTCTGATTTTCAAAGGAGCTGTTTATATAGCTAATGACGAGTCCTTCCGATTGATGATTCAGTCCACAATAACTAATGATTAAGTTCACAAAATCTTCATACGAAACAACACTTTGGACTGTTATAGCTATTATCTTTATCATTTCACCCTCGTTCCAATACTATACATATCGATTGCTCTTATCGATCCATTGACCATGACAATCCACTCCTATTGTTATTGATCCCTCCATTAGTGGTACCTAAATAAAGTCATTTATTAAATTAAAGTTAATAGTGATTTCATAGTACCGTAAATAAATCCCAACAGATATTTAATCAATCACAACAGATTACTTGCTTATTGGGATTCATGTTACGCTCCTGAAGCTGATTTCAACAGATGAGTCATCTATTGTAACAGGTGAATCATATGTTGCAATAGACTATATATCTGTTGCAATAGATGAAACGCCTATTGGGATTGATGTTATAGTACTGAGGTACCTTTAAAGCTAATTCCAACAGATGAGTGACATATTGCAATAGATAATTAACTTGTTGCGACAGATGACTTACCTATTACAACAGACGATGATTTATTAGAATCGAGGTCAGGTTCTATCGCAACAGGTTACTAATATGTTGCAACAAATATTTATCGTCTATTGAAATTGAGTTTAGGTTCTGTTGCAACAGGTTAATAATCTGTTGCAACAGATATTTACCGAGTTGCAATAGACAACACGTCTGTTGGAATTGAGTTCAGGTTCTGTTGTAACAAGTTACTAATCTGTTGCAATAAGTTTTTATCATGTTGCACCAGATAACTAATCTGTTGCAACAGATGGGTCATATATTGCAATAGATGACCTATCTGTTCGATTCATGTTATGATACTATAGAGCCATAAACATGAATCTAACATATGTGTCTTTCTTTGAAATAGATCTGTTTAAACAAATGGCTCTTATGTTGCATTCATGTTCACGTGCTATCTATTGTTGAAAAAACAGCACAATAGCAGTTACCAAGATGACAAATTCAACTAAAAATCATAATTTGACTTACCAAAGTCTCCTATGAAGTAATACCAAAGTGGAAAGTGATGTACAAAATAAAATTTGACCTAAGAAATTGGTCAAATAGCAACAGTAGTGGTAACAATAACAACAACAACGACATGATCAACAAGAAGAAGATGAAAATGCTAATGAAGTAGAAGATGATGCTAATGAAGTAGAAGATGATGAATAAAGAAGCAACAATAATGAACAACAAAATCGCTAAGAGAGAAAACAACGATGGATGAAAAGAGAGAGAAAGACGTATTTTTTCCCTCCATTTTTCATTTTATTAGGTAAACAGTTGGATCAAAATATAAATTTAAAAACTTGTGGGCTATTCTCAAACTTGCTAAACTTTCTTAATCTATAATAAAGTAATTGTCACCTCCACTCAATAATTAATACTTGTGTCACCTACACCTTATTTTAAAACTCTTTTGTCACCTACAACTCAAAGCCCCAATTGTCTATACATCTATATAATAATAACTAATCGCATTTGACACGTGCTAAGTTTATATTTGTAAACTTTTTTTTCATCTTATTATTCTTTTATTTTTATTTTTATTTTATTTTTGTGACATTATATTAGTTGTAAAGATAGTTTAAACATATCTCAATATTTCTAATATTAGTCAAATAATTTTTTTATAAATTAAAAGAATAACTTTTTCTTAGAGTTTGCAGATTTTTTTTAAACAAAGAGGAAAAAAAAAGAAAACAAAAATACATTTGATGATCGTGACTTGGAGTTCGAGTTTGGGTTTGTTCAAGTTATTGATGATAACCTACGTGTTTCTCTTTTAATTAATTCATTACATAGATTTTTATTTATATTTATTTTGTTATAAATTTATAATCGAATCATGAATGAAGTTATTCAGTGATTTCATGAATTATTGGATGTTCAAAGTTTGTTTATATATGAGAGATCCAATTTTACCTGATCTCATTAATGTCAGTGCTTAAAGAATTATATATAACGTGGAATGAACTTGTCATGTACTAATTTTGTTTGGTTCTTAGTTTGGTTAAAGTGGTTATTTGGAAAAACACATATTTTTATCTTTTCTAATTTTTTGGGAAAAGAAATGAAATTTGTCTCGGGCAATCAATCAATGTTTGGCAACAATAGAATGAAGTTGTAATATTTACACGTTTAATTTCGACATTAACCTTACGGATAATCAAAATTAGTAGATATAAAAAATGAACCACGAATTTGTACTGTGTTTATTGTTTATTGTTTATTGTTTATTCGAAGACTGTCAAGTAGTGTGTTTGAATATATATCTATATCTATATATATATATATATATATATATATATATATAAAATTGTTT
>JAPEIP010000007.1:90571634-90602630 GCA_026120095.1 Capsicum chinense
CCCCTGATATTAGACATTTTATGCTAAGCAACGACTTAGATGATATACAAAAATTGTTAGAAGAAAAATTCAGTGGATTGAAGATTAATTTGATCCACAATGAGAAAAAAAGGGACAAATCAGGTTCTAGTGAGGTCAATAAAATCTCAAAAAAATTTGCAAGGAAACCAGTCCAAAGGATATTTTATTATCCTATACTAACTCCCCAAGATGTTCTATTAGAAGAGCAAGAATTGTTCATTCCTAATAGTTTTAGGGGAATTAAAATCTATGGACGGAGCATTAATGGTTTCACTGATAGACAAATTTCTACTGTAGTACATTGAATGTTGATGTACATTACAATTTGCAAAGCCCATAATGATAATAATGATAAGTCCATTCATAAATGATTACTGCAGGATTCACTGGTCAACTGAAAGGTTGGTGGAATAATTATCTCACTTTAGACCAATGCATAAAAATTTTACATACGGTTAAGACAGAAGAGGGTCAACCTGTTCTAGATGTGGTTTACACCTTGGTTCTTAATATTATAGCATATTTTTCTGAAAGATAGTCTGATAATAGTGAGACTATTAGGACTATGCTCCAAAATCTGAGATGTAAGACTCTCACATCTTTTAGATGGTACAAGGACGTATTCTTGTCAAGAGTCATGGAATTATCAAAGAGTAATAGCTTTCACTAGAAGTCCAAATTTATAGAGGGTCTTCCAATATTAGCGAAAAGAGTTCGAAAAGCTCTTAGAAGACCTTCCTTATGTATTAACTATGATGAGTACACTTATGAAAAGTTGATCAATGTTTGTACTCACGAAGGTTTATCCTTATGTAATGAGATAAAGTTGAATCAGAAAGTTAAGAAGTATTGTCTTAATGAAAGACAACAACTAGGAGAATTCTGTGAATAATTTATCATAGATATTCTTAGAAGTTCTAAAGAGCCTTATAGGCATAAGAAGAAAAAATTCTCTAAGGATAGAAAGCTAAGAGATTGAGAAAAAAAAATATAAAAGAAAAAAGGATTATAAAGCCAAAAAAGATTTTAGGAAATACGAGAGGACTAATGCTTGCTACAGATATGGTAGAGTAAGTCACTTTGCCAAAGACTGCAAAGTAAAAGAAAAAATAAAGAGTCTTACATTGGATGAAGAAAGTAAGGACTCTTTGTGTAAAATATTTCTCAATTCCTCTCCGAAAAATTTGAGTCCAGACCATAGTGATAATGAGGAAGAATATTCATCTATGGATGAAGGTCTGTGAGTCCTTCATAATAAAGATTATATGTCTTTAGAAGACGAGTGTCTTCCATGCCAACAAGGACAACCTTGTAATAATAAGGAAGATGATGAAAACATATACTCTCAATTTCAAGATTTGGAAGTTAATGTCTTAAAAGAGGACAGACTAACAACTCTTTTAGAAATGTTAAAAAATCTGAGCCATGAGGATGACCAACCCTCTGATAGCTCTTCTAAAGAATTGGAGTAAATTTTTGTCCTTATACCATGACGGAAGTCCGCAACCTTCTCAAAGAAAGATAGAAAATGGTTATTGTCCCAACAACAACCCAAGATCTATAGGTTGAGATTAATAATATCAAGAAAGAGATATATTTAATTAAAGATCATAATATGGATTTGGACAAAAGGGTTTCTATTTTAGAAGACCCAAGTGCCAAACCTACAGAGATAAGTCATAATCCTACCCCATCTGAAGAAGAATTTCTCCGAACATTACAAGCAATTACTCAGAAATATTTTTATGCTAAAGTAACTCTTTTAATTAATTATAATTATAAAAGAGAATTTACTGCTCTAATTGATAGTAAGACAGTTTGCAATTGCATCTAAGAAGGTCTATTACCTTCAAAGTATTTTGAAAAAACTACTTATATCTTGAGAAATGCTAGTGGTCATAAGATGGGGGTAGAATACAAAATTCCAAGGCATATATTTGTCAAGATAAAATATGCATGCCAGAAACTTTCGTACTGGTACAAAATATTAGTGACGAAATCATTCAGGGAAAACCATGGTTTATCCATATGTATCCAATTACTCAGTAGGATGAAAATGAACTAATTAGCACCTTTAATAATAAGGAAATTAAGTTTGAATAGTGTGAGCCACCTTATACCAAATATATAAATTTGATTAAGGAAAAAATACTTTCCAAAAATAGGCAATTGGATTTTTTAAAAGAATGAAGTTTGTAGTTTGACAAATAGAAAAAACTTTACAAAACCCGGAATTGACAGAAAAAGTAGATTTTCTGAAAAAACTTTTTTCTCTAAAAATATGTGGAGATCATTCAAATGCTTTTTGGTAAAGGAAAAAACATATGGTTAGTCTTCCATATGAGGACATCTTTCAAGAGGGTAATATCTCCACTAAGGCAAGACCTTGTCAAATGAATTCTGAATATTTAGAATTGTATAAAAAAATTGATTCTCTTTTGTATAAATGTCTAATACGACCTTCTAAATCTCTATGGTCATGTACTGCATCTTATGTCAATAAACATACTGAACAGGAAAGAGGGGTACCAAGGTTGGTTATTAATTATAAACCTCTCAACAAAGTCCTTAGATGGATCAGGTATCCAATTTCTAATAAGAAGGACTTACTGGATAGAATATATGATTCACTAATATTTTTAAAATTTGATTTGAAATCAGGTTATTGGCAAATCCAAATATTAGAGGAAGATAAATAAAAGACTGCTTTTAATGTTCCTATGGGACAATTCGAATGGAATATCATGCCATTTGGACTAAAGAATGCTCCTTTAGAATTCCAGAACATTATGAATGATATATTCATGTCTTATAGTAACTTTATAATTGTCAACATTGATGACATCTTGGTATTCTCAAAAAATATAAAGACATACTTTAAATGTTTGGATCTCTTCAAGAAGATCATCATACAAAATGGTTTGGTTATATCTAAACCAAAGATGTTTCTCTTTCAGACAAAAGTCAGATTACTGGGTCATACTATTGACCAAGGGAAAATAGTTCCTATTACCAGAAGCATAGAATTTGCTTCTAAGTTTCATGATATTATTACGGATAAAACTCAACTACAAAGGTTTTTAGGTAGTCTAAATTATATATCTCCTTTTATAAAATATCTTGCACAAGATACAACTATCTTGTATGATAGACTAAAAAAGAGTCCAAATGCATAGACAGAGAGTCATACTCTTGCCATAAAGAATATCAAAGCCAAGGTTAATAACCTACCATGCCTTACATTGGCCAATCCAAATTGAAAAAAAATTATAGAAACTGATGCTTATGATATTGGCTATGAAGGAATTTTAAAATAATATTTCCTGAAAGATAAGCACACTTATATTATCCAATTTTATTCTAGTAAATGGAATAATAGCCAGAAAAATTATGCAACTGTGGCTAAGGAAATCCTTACAATAGTTAAATGTGTTTTAAAATTTCAAGGTGATTTATACAATCAAAGTTTTTAATAAAAACTGATTGCCAGACGGAAAAATTCATCTTTAATAAAGACTGTGAGCATGATGTTTCCAAACAAATATTTGTTAGATGACAGGCTTTATTAGCTCTATTTGATTTTGAAATTCAATATTTGAAGGGATCTGAAAATAGTTTTCCCAACTTTCTCATCAGAGAATATTTAACCTAATGTCTTTTATGTTATGTAGGATGGCATTCCAAGGTTCAACCTGCTCTAATAGAGGCAGAGGCAGAGGCAGAGGAAGATCCAGCAGAGGCAGAGGAAATATCCTTGCCCATATAGGAAACCAAAGGCTAATAGCTACAAATATTGCAAGTTTATCTGATCCTAATATAGATCAACAACTGTACAAGGACTTCTTGGAATTTATAAAATCCAAGAAAAGCAAGAATGTTATCCCTTCATACTCTAGTGCTCTTACTGATGACAATAATGAGAGTATTGAGCTTTATGAGTAGAATAAAGTAGATGAAGTTATACTCATTTTGGAAAATAATGATCTTAGATGGAGAGATAATCCATGACAATTGATGTAAAGATATTTGGATAATACATCCTATGCCACAACTACATACAAATATCGTACGCATTATGAGACAATATTATCTCAAACAGGGTCAGCTGAAATTCAACATTTTTATATGACCAACAATATAAAGAAAGACTATAGTTTTTATAAAATTATCATCAAAAGATTTTTACTCCAGAAAAGTGGGGAATAAGTACTCTTAAGGAAAAAGATTATATGTATTCGAAACAGAAAGTCTCGGTAAAATTCAATTATTGAAATTATGTTGAAAGCTTTAATAAAGCATTATTATACAAAAATCCTAATAGGAAACATTCGTGGTTTATCAATATCTGTGGAAATATCTACAAACAAAGCATTCCAAATTAATTTGTGCAATGGTGGATGTATTAAGGTCCTTCAGCAAAAATTTTGCTAGAACCTTTTAAAAGTTTATATACTGATTGGATAGAAGTGTCTCTAATGCTTCTCAAGCTACAAAGAGATGATATATGCTTTAAAGGAATATCAATAATGTATTTCTTTATTGAATTTTCTATCCCATGGATTATGAAATGGTCTGTGGAAGTAAAACCTAACCTTGACAATTTTTAATATTTAAAAAGAATTTTTTATACAAAATTTTGGAACAAACTTAACCAAAAAACAGCTGATAGACATGCCTATGATACATAACTTATTGATTCTATTAAAACGGTCATTGTCTAATACAAAGAACAAAGACATATGGCCTCATTACATAAATAGGATGAATTCAGTACGTTCAAAAGCCTTGCCCAAAAATTTCAAATGAAGAAGGGGATACTATCAAAATCCAGAATGATTGCCTCGCATATGAAGGAAGTCAAAAAAGATTTAATGAGAAACCTAGACAGAGAATGTGTCAGATATATCCATGGCATCTGCAGGTCATACTACAGATAACTAAGAAGACTGCTTAGCTGGGGAATCCCAAAGCATCCAGAGTAATAAAGAATTAGACCTGGATGAATATTTGAAAAAGTTTCAAGGCATATTGGAAGAATCTTTCAAATCAACAAAAGTCAAAGAAAAGATATGAAATAATTGAGAAAACCCCACTACTAATTGCATTATTGGGGACAACACCATGTAGATGATATCTTTTATTAAGCATTAATAGTAAATACCACTTTCTTTTATAAAGTAAAGGCCATTTGTCTAATAGTAAAGGCCAACTAGGAATAGTAAATACCATTTTCATTATTATCTTTTCCTTGGAGTATCTTTTATATAAGGATCTCATTTTTATTTTGAAGAGGCAGGTTTTTAGAAATCCCCCCTCTCTCTCTCTACTATCCAAAACATCCTTCTCTTGTAATATATTTATCTGGAATAAAATTTTAGTTCTGGTCACACCTATTCAGCTTAAGGTATTTTTATTTTAAGTTATTTATTTTATTTTCTTTATTCTGAATTAGCCTAAATGATAGGCTAAACACTTAAGCGTTGAACTATAACATACTAAATTATTAGTATAATATGGATTAAGTTATTTAGATAAGAATCAAATCACCCAATGATATTAAGGTCTCAATACATAGACTTGTAGTATTAGTTTTGATAGGTCCATTCAAAAGGCCTGTTAGAAGGAGCGTGCGTTAAAGGCTGTGTTTTAGATCCGTTTTTGAATTAAAGATTTAACTATGAGTTTATGCTGTGCTTGTAAATGTTACTAGAATATCATTGAAGTGATCCGGTTCTTTGGTGAAAAGGCCCCTATACCATGAAGGAAGTCAGCAAACTTCTCAAAGAAAAACAAAAAGGTTTATAGTAAATTCTATAAAAAAAATACAAATAACCTCAGTACCTAGCATATAATTGTAACCATGTAATTTAATGCTCAATATTAGAGCATTTAGAGAATTCTCATCACTTAGATATATCTACAAATTAGGATAAGCATTAAAATAAATAGGGCCATATGCCAAACTTGTTTGAAAAATCCCTATAAGAAAATTTTTCCAATCTTGATTTCTATCATCTCTTAAAGCTGCTATAAAGCTTTCAGGTAGACCTCTTAAAGTAAGTGGTTTAAAAGAAACTTGAATTAAACCAATATGCATGAATCTATAAGATTCTCTATAAGGAGCTAAATCATTTTTAGATAATAACTTGAAAGTAGCATGATCATTGTCAACTATAAGAGTTTCTTCAATTGTTTTAACAATTTGTTTGAACCTAATTTTTCATACTACCTTGATAATCAATCTATCTATCAATACTATCTCAAAAGCATAAACTCCTAAATTTTACAGAAAAATTGCTAAAAAACCTTCCTCATTAATGTTTAATTAGTTTAACCAATTTTTAGTCAAAATTAACTAACATAGTTGATTTTGAAGTGTTGATCTCCTAAATATGTCACGCTTAAAACCATCTAATAAAGTAACGCTGATCTCAACCAAGAATTGCCTATTTTCTTTGAAAATCAAATCTCTCGATTATCTTTTTCGCACTATTCATCTTCACGTTTGGCTCTTAATACTTTTTCACAACATATGCATCTTCTTTCTTAACTCTTCTTATCCAAATTTAATACTTTATCATGAGAGTTTGGTGCAATTACTATTTTTTCTATCTATTTTTTTAGCAGTGATATCTATGATCCAAAAAATAAAAATGGCTTGTAAGTTACTCTTCAATTTACTATGCATAAAAAATGTTCTTATATTGAAGTTTTTTATGATTCATTATGCACTGGCTAATAGTTATCAATTACAGTGTATTTTTATGGCCCAGATAGTCGGTTATTTTTGTTTGTTTAGAGGGTTTTTATGGTTTATTTTCTAAAAGAGAAGGACAGTTTTGCGAGTAAATCATTTATACAGCTTTGCTGCTTTAAACATTTGTCACATACTTATTAGATTATTACTTATACAAAGGTTTGAGTATACGGTAATTATGGCTTTAAATTTGCTTTCGACCCCGAACTCTAAGTCCTGAAAGTCAAAAGCCTCATGTTAGAAATTGGAAAGTCTTGATATTAAAAAATTGAAAGTTTACCTTAAAATGACTTTAATCTGGTAGTGTGCAAAAATTGAATCGATCAATAAACTGAATTGATAAAAATATTATTGGTTTATTGTTATTGGGTTATTGGTTTAATGGTTTTTTAATGGTTTTATAAATAAATATTAGGTTATTGATTCGGTTTTGGTTTTTTCTTATATAAGTATGACTTATTATATATTTCACTTAATTTCTCTTTAATTTCAACAAATTAACAAACCTATTATTTCAATTATACAAACTCTTAATTTCTCCTAACAAAATTTAGTTCAAATTTTAAGATTCTTGTAAATTAAAACACATCATGTAGGATTTTTTGTTGCAACTAAGAGTTAGTTACTACTATTTCTATTTTATGAGTATTTTCTTTTCGGTTAAACCGAAAATCGAACCATTAAGGACTAAAAACTGATAAACCAATAAAAAATATCTTATTGATTTGGTTATTGGTTTAGCATATTCAAAAATCAAAAAAAGACAAATCGAACTGATAATATATAAAATCGAACCAAACTGACTGATGTACACCCCTACTTTAACCTGTACATATGATTTTTTTTAATCTTTTATCACAAGAAATGTTAAGGATTTGCTTGGAAAGTGAACTAGTAATTGGAATTTGTGTAATTACTATGGTAGTAATTATCAGCTTAGTAATTATATAGCCTAGTAATTGCAATGATTTATTTATTTGCCACAATATAATTATAGTGTAAATTGCATCTATATTATTTGGTTTCATAAGTTTAATTAGATGGTTCTATTAAAATTATGTTGTTGTTCATTTTGGTGTTGATCCTGAGTTCATTTCCGATCCCTTTTCTGTGTCTACCTCGGTGGGTGATTCTATTGTGGCTTGAAAGGTCTATAATTAAAATAAAAATTAATTATTCAAAGTGAAAAATTCTATTATATGTATATGCATGCATGTGTGTGTGTGTGTGTGTGTGTGTGTGTATATATATATATATTTGAGCGTGTGTGCGTGCGCCCGTGTATGTGTATGTATATTGTTTTTTTGAAAATGTATTAATTAATAAATATACATTCTTAACTAATATTATAAAAAAATAATTGATTTATATTTTTTAGTTAATATATTTTAAGTAAATTAATCATAAAAACTAGAAGTACATGATGTTTAAGAATATCACAAAATGGATGTTTGACAAAAAAAATTAATATTATAAATATAATGTCATAAAATTATTAAAATATTTGATAAAACATAATCTATCAATTCTGACTAGCGATGTAAAATATCAAGTAATACTACCAAAAGAAATAAATTAAAATTGAAAATATAATATAAGTCCAAAATTCAAAACAAAGTTATTATAAGATTGTTATGTCAAATTTTAACATAACATACATAAATATGATTCAAAAGAAAAGGAAAACATAAGTCTATAACCCTATTTAATAATGCATTCTCCTTTAATTTAAAAATTAGAATAGTAACAAATCATAATAAATGCACCTAAGGGGTTGCGGCGGAAGCTTAGTGCGCACCCTAGGGGTTGTGACACAAAACAACTTTTGGACATGTCATTTTGCTTAGTCTTGTGTTCTTTGTGTTCCAAGATCTTCCTATGTCTACATATGTTTCATTTACTCCTGAAATAGGATTAATCACATTGATTAGATCATTTACATCGAAAATAAGATAAAACATATGAATCAAGACACTTTGCTCTCAAAACTTAGCTCGAATATGGGTAAAATATGGTACTTAAGTGTATAAATACACCCAATATCATTATGCTCCTCAGCCGAAATATAAGTCATAATTTCTCTCACAATCCTTGGGTAAGTAAAGCAATTAGCCAAATAAATGTTATAGATCCAAAAGACTAATTTAAGCGAGGCATAAGTCAATAAAGCGACCGTGCTAGAACCATGGGAATCGAGGGATGCCTCACACTTTCTTCTTAGACAATAAAATTCCTTATCCAAATTTCTAGTTCGCAAACCAAAAAATAAAAAGGCATTGCATTTTGACTAGGGATTCAATAAAGTGACTTGAAACACCATAACTCATTTTCAAGTGTCGAATCTGTAAATAAAATAAATAATATTCAAAATTGTCACCATAGTTGTAAAAATCCTTCGACCCCATGAAAAAAAAGTGTGACATCTCTGGAGAATTTGCTGCGGATAACTAGAATTTGAGCTTTCATATTGACTTGTTTGGCTTTATTTAATTTTTATATGTTATATTTGTTGCCTAAATGTTCTATTTGTCTATTTGATTACCGCTTTGATATTATTTTAATTGAAATATAAACTGTCTTCTCTCGCGAACCCCTTCGAGTCTCGAAATGTACCTACCACTAGTTACTATGTATGCAGTTATGCTCCACATAACCTTCTATCTGAGATGAATCAATTTTTGGCTACACTCTTGGTTTAAGAAATATTAGTCACACATATTAGTTGTGGTGGACCACTAGTGGAATCAAAATAGTTTTGCTACTAGTAAACTGGCCCTCCCCGATTTAAGTTATCTGCTCGAATAAGCCAGTTTAAACGCCTATCTCTATCAGGGTAAATATAGTAGAACTAAAACTTAGATGTGGTTATTCCTATTAGGCTCCACTTTATCTGTATCATATACATTTGGCCTAGCGAGACTCGGCACCGGGGATGAGTCTATCTAAGACAGGCAAATTATAAATACCACTATGATCATCTTTACGTACTATTTGAAATGCATTTATTTAGAAGGCTTTTGCATATTGACTAGATTTAAGATGATCAATTTTTTAAGGAAAAAAGAAAAGATTTTTCCTTTCATTTCAAAAATAAAAAAATATTTTATGCAAAATCTCAAAAATCCTTTGATTTTTTTATTTTCTTTTTTGACTTTGTAAGGAAAATTTAAATTATTTCTTTTAACATTAAGAACTATGCACAGCCAATTCATACCTTGATGAGATATGTAGGAAACCTTTATCGGGTTCGGTGATTTTCTTAAGAAAAGTTGTGAAATGAACCCTGGCACATTCGTTATGTCCAAAGTGAAAATAGTATTAAGGTGGTTGGTTTGTGGTTTAGATGGCATCTCATCGATGCGATACCATGTCCAAAGAAAAAAGGAAATATGACATGTAAAGAGAGTATAAAGTTTAACAACAAAGAAAACCAAGATCAATTAATTTTGCAAAAACTTGAATTAATTAAGGAGAATAGGTTATTGAAACAACAGATAGCGGAAATATATCAATCTTGGATAAATAGGCAAGCCCCATATTCCTCAATCCCTGTACTTTTGAATATGAATAATTCATGTTCCACTCAAGCCAAAACTAGCGATACACTTTACCCACCTAGATTCGGCCTATGTACTAATATGTCTAGCACTGCTTGAACCTAGACCATGCTCCTTCCAAATTCATATCTCACAATAAACCCATTTTTTATTCCTGTAGTGCCAACTATTACAGGCCCTCAATTAATGATGCAGAATCCTGATGGTGAGCCACTTCATGATCAATTCTATCCTCCTGAATTGACATTCAAATCCCCAAATTTATATTATCCCGCCCATCAGCATAGTTTCTCTATTGTGATTGAGAAGTCTATTAAGAATGAGGAACAAGAGCAGATATCCACAAAAGTGAGAAGTCTAGAGCAAAATATAAGAAATATGCAAGGACTAGGAGGGAAAAAGAGCATTTCATATAAAGATTTATGTATGTTTCCTGATTTCCATTTTCCTCTAGGTTTCAAAATACCTAAATTTGGCAAGTACGGAGGGCACGACAATTCTTTAGATCATTTGAAAAGTTTTTGTGATCAACTAAGAGGAGCAAGAGGAAAAATAAGAATTGTTGCAAAGTCTGCTGGGGATAGCTTTGGAATGGTTCATTGATCAAGATATCTCTTGTTGGAATATTTGGGATAGCATGGCTTGAGATTTTTTCAAACAATTTTAATATAATATTAATATAGTGCCTGATCATATCACACTTGCCAACATGAGAAAAAAGACCACCGAAAGTTTTCAAGAATATGCTGTTAAATAGAGGGAGCAAGCTGCTAGAGTTCAGCCATCAATAAAGGAGTCTGAGATGGTTGATATTTTTCTCCAGGCATAGGAACCTGAGTACTTCTATCATTTTCTCTCCACTTTAGAAATATATTTGCCGAGGTTATTGAGATTGGCAAAATGGTAGAAATGGAATTATGTTTGATAAAGTCATAAGCTAAGCTGCTTTAAAAGTAATAACACAGGAAATTTAAAATGGTTCGAAAAGTTTCGAAGGAAAGAAAATAAAGAACGATATGGCTATTGTTGTGTCAGGACCGCGACAAAGTTTGAGAGGTCCGTATCACCCATACATGCAATCTCAGTCCCAAATTTGTATCCAAGACCTATGTAAATATCCATGATTCCATGTTCATCTCCAAAATCTATTATATTTTATTCCATCCCATATATATCTTATTTATAATGCACATCCATATGTGTGAGACCCTTTTTACCTGCAATAACATGAACTAGCCCCTCAGAATCATCCTCCCACATGTAGATTTGGGTGTGATTTTTGGACTTGAAGTACAATGGTGCAACATGGGTATCATTAGTCTTATATTGATGTGTAGATTATGATTTTTATAGTGTAGTGGCATTTTGGGACCATGGAGTGAGGACAAATATCTTGTTGATGATTAAAGGATCTATGGTTTAACTTTAAGGTAGGATTATATCAACTCTTATTCTTAAGATGATGTGTGTTATATATTGCATGTGAATGTGAATGTTAAGATTGATTATGGGTAGAATGAGTGTTAAGATTGATTATGGGTAAAATGACTTAGAATTAAGTATTGAAGTTTAGAGATTAGATGTGGGTTTGGACCAGTAAGGTGAAATGCTTATTACACTTTTAGAATCCTAGTTCTTTCTCTTTATATGGAATTAATTAATAGAATGGATATGACAGGATGCTAGGTTTGGGATGTGGCTTAAGCATTGGAAGCATGGTTAGTATGATTAACCTTACTGGACTATTCTAGTGATCTTGACACCATAATTTAAGTGGAGTTGACTTAGTTGCTCTTGTTCAAGGTGAAATTCTTATATTAGGTTTGATTAGGACTTATGTACCATCAAGAAGTCAATTTAGACACCTTAGCCTAGTACGGGCATAAATGGACTAATTATAGAATTCAAGGATTAGAAGTGGATTCTTTTGGCCCACCTTAGGCCAAGACTTAGGTTATACATTGTGGACTTATTTATGAATGGTAGGCATAGTTGAGACTATTGAACCTTTGGCATAAAGTTACTTCGTGACTTGATGAATGGTGATGGTTTTTCCCTAAATTATGATATGTGGCCTATAGATGTGAGATTCCTTATAGATGTGATATGTCTCATAATTATGATTTATAGCCTATGCATATGATATGCCTCATAGATATGCTATGGACTATAGATACGAAATGGCTTACAATTATGATTATTCATATGAGTTTCAGATATGTATGTTGGAAAAAAGGCTATGATTATGATGTTGTAATTATTTCAGGCACATTATTGGGTGAAAAACCATGTTATAATATTGGTTGGATATCCGAGAAGTGTTTATCCTTGCAAAGGATACATTGTAGTTTATAATATATTGATATTTATGGTTCCATTATTTGAATACTGATGATGGAATGCATAGATTTGGTACATTTATGATCATTAAATCGGTAAATGAAGTGATTCTACCTAAATTATGATCTTATTACTATCACTCCTAAATACGGGTATAAAAACCACTTTTCACCTTAAACCTAAATTTCTTTATTGCAATAAATGCCCATTTGATGGATAACTTATATAAGAGATTAAATAATGATTTTTAAGGATTTGACCGAGATAGATTTTGGTCTGTGATTTCTTACTACTAATTACTCCGGTCGTGAGAGATTTCAATTCTTTCTACAATTTTATAATAATTTAGTCACAAAGTTCACTCCAATCAACGAATTTATGAATTTACACTCTTTTTTCCACAATTTTAATTCGTGCACCTATTATATCTACATACACATCTTTCCTATATGGGACGAAAGAAGATGTTGTATTAATGATATAAATTTTAGGTAAAGACCCGATGAAAAATTATAATATTAATGTTATATATGTGTGTCTTGATGATATTTATGACTAGTTCAATTTTGAGCCTTGATAATACTTATGACCAGTGTATTTTAGAGTCTTGATGATATTTATGACCATCTCAATTTTAGGTATTGGCTATATGCATATTACTAGTCAGAGTTTGGGGGATGATTGTGATATTTATTAAATACTTTGCATTCACGCTTGTATGTGCATTTCCTATCTCCAGTATACGCCTATATCTATTAGCCTATATGCAGGGGGAGAGGGGGTTGCATAGGTATGGGTGATGACTATGCCTTGTGGTATTTTGTATGTTGATTGAACCTTCTAAGCCTTGGATGGTGGGGGTACGTGAAAGGCTTAGCTAGGTGTTGGTTATCCTAACTAGCTGGTTACTCGTGTTGTCATTGATATTGTTATTATCATTGTCATGATTATTGTTATGGATTGTTTAAGACATAATGGTTATTGAGTCTGTATCAAGATTTGAGATATGATTCTGGTCTCTTCTATCTTACAATTTCATTATTGTGCATGATTATCCCATAGTCAGACAAATAAGTTAGAAACCCTAATTACACTAGTACTAGTTCTTAGTATGATTATGAGGTCTTAAATGTTAGTCTGATCACTTAGTCTATACGTCGAGTTGACCGTGGTTAGTTACATATATTTAAATATGTCTAGCTATATGTAGCTATTGTATTACCGTATATCCTTTCCTTCATTTATTCAGATTGTATATTCATTCCTTATCCTTGTACACTGTTATATATAATTTTTTGCCCTTTACTCGTATATTGGCCGGTGATATACAACATAATGATTGAGATTTCTGAGTATGTTTAGAATGGGGTGGTTCATCCTTGATAATTCCTTAGTCTTATTATGTTAGTTTCTTGGCTATGAGTAGAATAGTTGCCCTTACTATCTCACTAGCTTTATTTTATACTTGTTGGATGTTTGGTGTAGTTGCCTACTAAGCACCATATGTTTGGTACTCATACTACACTTCTACAACCTAAGATCATAGTACAGGTTATCGCCATTGATGTATGTGTCATACGGAGTGGCCATGGTTCAGAGACTTAGAGTGAGCTCCTAACGTTCAGATTATTACTTACCTTCTTCTTATGTACTAGACTAGTCTCTATGTTGTATTCAGAGATAAGTTATATTAGTGTAATTCCCTTGGTATTAATTTTTGTACTCTTATTATATTAGAAGCTCTTGTACTGATACCACCAGATTTTGGGACTATTTTATGTATTTGATCTTTTATTACATCTATTCCGCATTCTTTCGTTTATCTATTTGAGTAGTCCGTTACTAGCCATTATGGACTTTGGGTTTGGCTTGCGTACTGGTGAGTTATAGTAGGCGCCATCATAGCTCATAAATCGGGTCGTGACAGAACATCGACCAACTATATTATATTTGAACTAAAGAAGATCGAACAATTAGATAAAGAGTAGGCTTAGCCAGCCTGTAGATGAAATCCCAATTGAGTCAAACTTAAAATGAAGGCTGCAATAAGTTACGCAATCCAAATCTATAACTTTAGCATTGATGCCAAAATACTCGATCCCAATTATCCAAACCAATCCTGTAGATAAGTAAGCATCCATACTCTAAATTCTAGGACAACTTCGAAGTTGTCACTCATAAGAGTCATAAACCAAAACTTGAGCCAAAAGTGTGAATTAAGGCCAAATACCCAAATCAACCTTACTATCATGAATCATACATATTACTAACTTTTTTTGCAAGATCCAAAATAGAAATGTAGCTAAATAAAAAAATACAATGGAGGAAAAGCCACCGGCTTAAGACACAAGCAATCAAATCCACACCTACTGAAGGGCATTATACACTAAGGCATACTTAAGAACTCACAAAGGCTACAAACAGTACTAGTGATACCCATAACTCTAGTACCTCGGAGAAATGCAACCTTAGTCGGAAACTGGTCAATTCGATACTCGGTTCATGACCACAAATACTCATAGGCATACATTACGAAGGAGAAACACTCCACCAAGACTTGTTAGGCCAAAGAAATACCAAAATAAGGGTTTCCTAAATTCTCCCATTTTCTTCCAACTTTAACTTAACTGGGTCATGAGCTACATCATAGTAAGAATGGGGTAACCAACTCCACACCAATACTAAGATCAAAACTATCACTAGGAGACAAACCTAACAAAAAAGAAAGGCAAACCTAAGACCTATCGATACCAACATCAAGACCATTATCAGTAGGTGAACTAGCCAAATTAGAAGAATGGATCCTAATCTGGTCAAACTCAAAAATAGGCTATAGAAAAGGATAAAAAACGTAAAAATCTTAGCAAACCTGAAGATAAGTCCTAGAATCTCAACTCAGAATTGGGAAATGCAACCAAATTGCTATTTCTAAAACCATAACAGATCCATGGAGGGCCAACCTACCTTTATTTTCATAGCCCACTCAATAGCCCATGTAACCTCTCCAATAAAAGAGGAAAATGACCAACCTCACCTCGCTAAAAAAAGAATGCCATCCAACCAAGCTAGCCACCTGGGCCAATAAATACGTATTACATGGAAGGGTATTCTAACTAGATAATGCTAGTTTTGTCGTCTATCAAGAGTAAATAAATAAACACCAAAATAATAACAATAGTAACAACAACATAACTTGCAAGTGTCATAAAAATGGAAAACATAACCAAATACCACTCTAAGTTCATAACGCCAAAAAAAGGGAATTTAACCAAAGTATTATACCCCAAGGAAAATACCACATTGAACTACTCCATCCACTAATAAAAGAAATTATCTATTAAAAGAAGTTATCTATGGGGGTAGTCATATATATATGAAATCTACACCAAGGCGTACAACAATCAATACCAAATACCAAGGCATATAGTAATCAATAGGTATTAAAACCTCAATTCAACTCAAACAAAAAGTAAAAGATAGAAAATCAAGGGTGCACCTATCACGGTAAAAATCCAAAGTCATAAGACTAATATGCCCGACGAAGTATGAATCTAAGAAGGTCCAAACTGGAAATGAGTATCTGAATCACCAATTAAGGCACTAAGTGTACTACCTCTAATAAAGGTGCCACATCTAGAGGAGACTGATTTGGATGAGCTAAACAGATAGTAATCCCATGCTGAGGACACTTTTAGGACCAATGACTGGTCTCTCTACAGTCGTAACAGACCTTTGAAGGCCTAAAAACATGAGCTGACCCCAACTAGCTGACCAACTAACATTGAGGACACTTCCTACTTAAGCAACCATCCTCCCCGCCATCATAACATACCTCAGGAGCTCTAAGCTGGCAGAGAACATATGTTGACCCTGCCTAAATAACTAGCTCATGTGGGGTATTCCCTAGACTAGTGGAAAATCTCACAACAACTAGAAAAAGCTCTTGGAATGCTTTGTACTACACCCACTAATCTGGAATAGCCACCATTTCCTAAAGATCCATATCAAAACTCTGCAAGGTCTAACAAAATCTTTTCCCCTTGTGACTGCCACGACTGATTGGAGAGCCACCCCACATGTATCAATACATACTTTATCTGTGGTTATCGTATGATCAACAATGTAAGGATAAAAAGAATCAGCTGCTATCAAATACTCCGATGATAAACTGAGTGGAAAAAATAATCCTCTAATAAATCCATGCACCATCTTATGCTCTGAAAGATATAGAATAAGAGTATGTCTATCCCACTCAAGAAACTCGGTATTATACTCTGAAATTGACAAGGGACTATGTTAAAAACCAACAAACCCAACTTGGGTCTGAGAACATCTTAATGTGCCAGATATCATATTTAGCTTCAAAGTATCCATAAAAAGGGTTAAATTCGCGAATTCTGAATTTTGAAAGGATGAAGCATTTAGAGACTCAGCTGGATCATGGTTTGGACCTAAATCCTCTGGCTAGCAATGACGATCTTTGATATTAATCTCTAACTCCCTAGCCCGATGCTAATCTGAAGATTTTGAAACATATATTTTAGTCTTATTCATATCTATTAATAACCTTTTATTATCTATCTAGAACAAAATAAAGTCAAAAAAAGTACTAAAGGCTAATAAAATACGAACACACAATAGGGAATCAAGAATATAATTTCCTGAGAATGCCCTGCAATGTCCGAAAGATAGGATACAAATGTTTCCATACCTATCCCCAAGACTCTACTAGACACTTAGCTCTTGTACTAACACACACACAGATCTAGGCTCTTATGCCAATTATGATCCTCCAAGTAATTTTTGATGGCAAGGACCACCACACCAGCCATCCAGTTTAACCCAAGTAAGTCTGCACTTAGAAAATCCCAATCTATCCTAATAAATAACACATTTTTCAAGATAATCAAAGTAATGTATTAAGGGAGGCATGTACAAGTTCAAGGTCAACACCAATAGATATAGTTCACATCACAAAAGAATCTCACCAATATGGTAATAATATCAACTCTTCAACAATCCTAGCTAAAGTCTAGGAGGTATATATCCTACTAACACTAGATGTTACACAATAATCTCAAGGGGTTAAGACACAACAATACCCACTATCTTATAATATCTCAACTTCCAGAGCACCTAAGAGAATGTACAATGTAATGTACACAATGATATGAGATGTAAAATACATAATATCACAAATAATACAGTGATATGAGATGCAAAATACGTAATATCACAAACAATACAGTGATATAAAATGTAAAATACACAATATCACAAAAACAAGATTCAATCATAATAATACAATGAAAAAATTAATAATCAACGCAATACCAATCATGCAAAGGAATTCACCGTAATACAAGTGATGCAATATAGTGTTAATGATGTAAGCCATTGCATGACAACCATCACATAGCACCTTGTATACACCTCTGATCATAAATTTCTAGGATAGGACCTATAGGGGGGAGGGGTTCACAACCTATATACTATCACAACCTTATATCCCAATAAATCTTATTGGCACATCCCTCGATCAAGGGGTTTTGTAAAATATTTTATTTTCTTTCAAACTAAGTGTTTCTCAATGACACCAATTCCATGAATATGAATGAATGAAATGAGGATGCATACTCATAATCAAATCAATATCATGTAATGAATTAACTTAATAATAGTAAATAAGCTCAAAATCTCATGAAATATCAATTGATCATGATATAAGCCATCACATGACACTAATGTAATAATAAGTCATGTGTGGAATAAATAATATTAATCCAAGCCCCTCACTCAGGCATCATGATAATAGTAAAGGAATTTAATGCGCCAAAAAAGGCCAATAATATCAATCCAAGTCCCCGCTCAAACATTACGATAATAATAAGAAAAAATGCTCAAATAAGGCCAATAATGTCAATGAACGCGCAAAAATGCTCAAATAAGGCCAATAATGTTAATGAATGCCCACTAAGGTGTTATGATAATAATAAAGGCAAATAATTCTCTAATAAGACCAATATAAGGCCCCGCATAAACATCACAATTATAGTAATCCCTCAAGTTAATAATAATAATATTCACACAAGCACCCACACGGGCAACATAATAAAAATAAATGATCCAAACAATGTAACTATAGACAAATTTCCCAACACCTTGCTTGTTTTTCATGATAAGTTTCATCTTTTCCAATAATAACACCGTTAGACTAAATTACTAAAAGAACTATACTAGTTAAATACATGCCCTAAAGTTCAGGTTCATTCACTTACCTAGAAAATAAACCAAGTTTTCTTTCTTAACTATACCATCATAGTTATACCCTAAGAGATTACTAAACCATAATAATTATATCAATTACTACAAAACTATTTATACTCTAACTGTTTGCTAAATAACATAAGAGCATAATTATTTCCTAAATGGTTACTAAGCCACAATTATTAACTCAATATCCACCAAAAATGACTTAAGCTCTTAAATGTATGCCCATTATAAATTACCCAAGATATATAAGTCATCAATCTACAATTTACCATAAGTGTATACACAAGATAAAAAAGCAAGCAAGATATTCATTTAATTAATTCAACCACTAGTAAACTCTTGTATTTGTGTAGATGCTCGCCATCTCATTTGAGTGGGACCTCCAAATCCTTAGAGATTCAAAAAATACATGCAATAAACAAATAACACATAGACACCTCAGAAAAGAGTCACGATACATCTCAACTTATCTTAAAACAAGATCTACTAAGCCAAAGCATAATTTGACGAATCAATCGAAAGCTATACTCCCTCTCGAATAATCACCAAACACAAATCAAACCAAATTTAAGCTCTACACATAAATACAAGACTAACAATACCTATATTGATGCACTTTAGTTTGGAGTAAAAAAATTACCTAAAAAATCAACCCCAGAAATAAATGGGTAAAATTGAATTTTATTAAAGAATTAATTTACCCATAATTTAATGGTTCTAAATCTGAAATCCCATCAAAAATGGAATTGAAATCAAGTTAGAAATCATCAAAAAATGATTATTTCTCTTTACCGGGAAAACCTCAAAATATCGTGTTTAAAATCCAAGATTTGATGGTGAAAACACAAATTAATCAATTCAAAATGATAAAATACTATTTTTAGAAGCTTACCCAAGGTTTAAATCTAGAAAACCTACTTAAAATTGCTTCTAAGATCTAAAAATGGCATTTTAATTCTTAGCTTTACGTAGAAGTCATGAAAAACAAAATAGAAATTCTTGAGAAATGGATCAAATGAAGGTAGAATCCTATACTCGATGATTTTTCACGACCCAATTTATCAGATCATAATGGAACCAACTATAACCCACTAGTATGTAAGCCAACTCGTAGTACGAAATGGCTAGTAGCGAACTGCTAAGAGAGAAGAAGGAAGAATATGGAATAAATATAGCAAGAGATTGAAAAATATAAAATAGTACCAAAACTTGGTAGAATCAGCACAAGAGCTACTAATATAATAAGACAACAAAATGTAGTGGTAATTTAATAGACTGATACGACCCATCTCCAAATACAACATAAAGACTAATCTAGTACATAAGAGGAAGAATATAAATACTCAAAACACCAAGAGTTCACCTTCTGTCTTTGAACCATACTTGCTCCACATAATGCACACAACAATGGCAAGAACCTGTACAATAATTTGTAGGCTGTATAAGTATAGTATGAGTACCATACATATGGTACTCAGTAGGAAACTGCTGACAGAGATTCAAAGATAATGCAAATATAAAAGCATGTAAGCAAAAATATAACTACACCTAAATCTCCATCAAACTACATAATAAGGCTACTGAGGCAATAAGGATAAACTATCCTATTCTAGCCATACTCAGAAGCCTAAACATCATACGATATATCACTATCCAACATATGTATACAGAGAAGAAGAAGGATCTATAACAGTATACAAGGCCAAGAAATGGATAAACAACATGACTAAATAAAGGAAGAAAAGGACATATAGTAATACCATCACTACACATAGATATACATACATATATATATGTACACACACACAAATATATATATATATATATATATATAAACGAGGCTAACGCAAATGTACAACCTAAGTAATCGCACTAGCATCTCAAGGTCTCTAAAAAAGTAGAAAGTAGTGCTAACATAATCAGGCTCCAAAACTATAATACCTAACCCTAGATCATGCATAATAAAATAATCGTACGATGAAGGAATCAGAAACATACCTTAAATTTCAATACTAGTCCCATAATCAACATGTCACAAACTAACCATAATAACAATAACAATATAAAGTAACCGACCAGTCCAGAAAAATAATATCTAACCAAGCGTTTCATAAACCACCATCATCATAGGCAAAAAAGGTTCAATCAAAACTCAAAAAACAATAGTCAAAGCATATACCTATGTAACCCCCCATAAAGCTAATAGATACAAGCACCACACAATATACTATAAGCAGTACTCATAGTATTCCTATACAACCCCTAAAAGGTTGATAAATATAGGGCATACTGGTGATAGAAATAGAGCATGCAATAATGAATGCCAAGAGAATTCATAGTACCATAACCGATCCAAGTACTATAATGCAGCCTAGTCTATAAACCTCCTCCAGCTCAATGACTCATAAAGGCAGGACCTATGACGACCTCTTTCTCTAGCATTATGGCTCACGGATGAAGGGACGCTTAGGGTGTTTGGGAGTGCCCATATACACTGAGCTGGTCTCAATCTAAGAATTATAATAACCATCACTATCATCATCAATAGACTCTATCCAGTACCATATACATACATATAAAATGTATGGTCTATAGTCATGGATAAAAAAGTGCAAGTCAGTAAATTTATTGCACGAGGTAAACTCTAGGACTAAATCATCATAAAAGTATAGAAAAGGTCAGAATCTCTCATGACTGAGGTAAATAGTAGTTGCAAATTGTGGACTAAAATCTATCTCAGTCAAATCAATAAAACATCATTTTCAGTCTCTAAGGCACATAAGTTATTCATTTAGATGGTAAGATTCCCTTTATGAAAGAATTTATTTTAATAGTAAATAGTGGTAATAATTTCCTATTTAGGAAAATTAGTATTAGAATCATATTTTTAGTTGGAATCATACCATTTACTTTCTAAGTGACCATGAATGTACCGAATATATGCATGCCATCACCAGTATCCAAATAATACAATTATAAGCATCATTATTCCTATAAAATATGATCACTTCCCTTACAAGGATAAAACACTTCCTGAAATTCAACCAATATCATAATCACGATCTTGGGCCCAATAATCATAATTCAAGAAAACCATCACAATCCACCGAGTAACATATTAAATATTATACTAAAGGATTATTAGTCTCAACTAAGCCTAACATTACTAGCAACCTAGGGTAATAAGATCATATAAGCATCATAAGTATTTCATATTAAGGGTCAATGACCCTTCTAGCCCCTAAATTTATAATTTAGGCTAATTCATGGTTTTCTACCCATAATCACATCCTAATATCCCTATCTACAATGCAACATATATAAAACACTATCTCAAGAAAAAGAGTAGACAGAAGCCTACCTCGATGCTGACCATAATCCTTAAATTATCCATGAATCATCTATCTTCACTCCAAATCTCAAAATGCCATCACACTATCAAATTAGTCATTTTCATATTATTAGGAGTAAAACAATACCCATATTGCTATAATAAGGTCTGGGTTGAATTTTAGGTAAAAAATAGGACTGCAAGACTCACAAATGAAATCCAAAATTTGAATTCATCACAAGGTCACTCAAAGGACAAACGTGTGCGCAAAAGTTGAGCCCAAAAGGAGAACACTCAAATCAACCCTTAAAGTATAGGAATTTAAGACTTATTTTTTCAGAATTTTACCATGAATTGTGAAGGAAATTGAAGGAAAAGGTAATGGCTCTAAAGTGTGCTAATGGGTACTAAAGTGGCCCAATAGGTACTTATCTGGTCCTATCAGGTGCCAGACACCATATTTTTTCCAAATCTATAATGGACTTCATTCGAGTGCCCGAGATTTGGTCAGAACCCCGTGCGCATAAATAAACTATGCTACCATACGAAATTCAACATTGTAGACTCAATAAAACCATTAAACTTTTATCCGAGATTGTTTTGAATAATTGTGAGACCTACACCTATAGTTTTATTTTTCACATAATCTTCCCAATAGCCCAAAATGAGTCTAGAAGCCTCAAGACCTGCACTAAGTGTCCCTCTAGCAAAAAATGAATATTCTAAAGATGATGGCTCTGCCAAAATTCTCATCCAAGGTCATCTACTAGGATTTTTGGTTTGAGACAAAATCCTAAACTACGCATGCTCCAAAATAGGGAAATAAGCCTAAAATCCAAAAAAACTGTCTGATAACCAAATCGACAATTTTGGCAAGTCATTAATGACCTATAGCCACTATGGGAAGGCTTAAAACATTGTAAATATAAGTAAATAAAGGAAATGACCTAGAGGGTCATTACAATATCCACTACAAAAGGACATTCATCCTCAAAAGTTAATGATAGAAACATCTCAAAAGCTCGAAAGGACGTGGTACTAAGCCCACATAACCCAATTATGACTCCCTAGATAACCTCAATGAAGATGTGACACTTTTAAGGGATTTTGGTACATGTATCCCTTTTTCAGCCAAGTTCATTTCTTTCTATTTCAAACAACCAAAATTCAACCTCAACCACTACAATGGCCCTTTAGGTTATATTTTATATTTTTACTTATTTTCACCATTAGAGCTATCCTATAGCTACCTCAAGTCACTTATGACTTGTTGAAATTGGTAGTTTGTTTATCGGGAAATTTATTTATTTTTTAGAGCCAATTCTCTATTTTGAAGTCTTTGATGGTTCAAATTTCCTATAGAGAAAAACATTTAGTCAAACAACCTCATATGCCAATTGTCACTATTCTAACAGTTAAAGAATGTTAATTTTAGGCTAGGTTAATTTTAGGCTAGGTGGACTCTTGGTTTGGGTCCTGAGGCACCCAAACTTATTTTGACCTATTGGTCAAAACTTAAGAAAATGGAATGCTGGGTGTGGGACACACTTTTCATTGAAATGGCCTTGGGTGGAAATTTTGACTATGCCATTGACACTATAATGTCAAATTTGGTATGTTACCATTATTTATTTGCATATACATGATTCTGTATGTATCTCGAGGGGTTGGCGGCTCAACTGTGCTGGTGCCTTTGCTAATTGTGAACCATCGGTTGTGATAGCGATACCCATGTCAGGGTATAAATACCGCGATCATAGAGAGACTTATCATGATTGCAACTCACCTTGGAAGGTGGAAAATTCCATGATTTTAAGGGTCGGGTCATGATAGCAACTCACCTTGAAAGGCGGCAAATTCTACGATTTTGAGGGTTGGGTCAAGATAGCGACTCCTGAGTCCTTTTAAGGGTATAAATACTTCCCTTTTAGTCTATTTTTTTGACTTATTAATACATCCTCTTGAGACTTAAATCATAAAGAGTGGATAAAATTGGGATTAGATCTTGTGGGTGATTTGGAAGCTTGGGTAATGATTATTACGTGATTCTCCTTCAAATTCGAGGTAAGATTCCTCCATTTTTATGTTTGATTTCCTTTTCCCCCTAATAATCGATTAAACTTGGTGGCCTAATTTTGGCACCAAATAACTCAAATTTCACCCACTTTTTAGGGTAATTACTCCTTGAGCATGAGAGAATGTTGGGTTGGCTTTGGAAATGCAATTTCTGTAAATAGGATTCCCATAGGATTTTTGAGTATTATTGGACCCAAAACACAATGGTACAATATGGGTATCATTATTCTCATGCTGATGAGTAGATTGTGATTTTAATAGTGTGGAACCTTGTAGAAGCTTTTTAGAAAGGAAAGTCGGTGATTTAGTGAATTTTTTGAGCTTTCTTCGGTGTCAAGGTAGGATAGGTTTTACCCTCTTCATAAATTGAGCTATGTCATAGTATGTCTGTGATATTATGTTAGTTTTGGGATGGGTTTTATGTGTTGATGTGATGAATTGCAATACTTAGGTTAATTGGACCTTTTAGTCCATTCAAAAACCGCACTTCAGGTGCTTTAGCTTAGTTCCCTAGATCATTAGTTAAATTTCTATCTTAGGTCTAATTAAGGCTTGTTTGAAATATAAAAGTAGATTATATACCTTAGCCTAGTTTGGGGTAGAGTTTGCTTGATAATGAATATCGGGGATTTAGGAGTGGGCTCCGATCCGCCTTACGCCAAGACTTGAGCTAGTTTTGTTAGACCCTTATACGTTTGTTATATATCTTGATATGATTATTACGATACTTGATAAGTCTAGATTCCTAATACTCATGAAGGTTGGGTAATGGGAGTTGATGGTAAATACGGTATAATTTGATAGTTATGCTGGGTTAATATTAAGAGATGATCTATTTGATTTCGCATTGATGAATTTTATACCGGTTTGAGTCCAAATATTGATGATGATATGATGATAATATGATTACAGGTTCATGTTCAGATATTTATAATAATATTGATGACATATCTACCAAGTTTAAGTTTGGAAGATTATTATGATTTTGATTATATGATTACTGATTCTACTTCAGAAACTTGCTATGATATTAATCCTAATAGTGGTGGTATGACATCAACGATATTGTTTCTTATGATATTAATTATGTTCGAATCCAAATATGCAGTATGATATTGATGATCCGTGTATCAGTTTGAAGTCCAAAAGTGGGAATTATTGTAACGTGGCATAATATTGCTAGATTCTGGTTGTACCTTGGGAGTTGCAAATGATGATGGTTTGGGTTATATTATATTTCAGTGTACCCTTCAAGCTTATAGGGGCTTGTTTTAGGTTATTTACTTTTCTGCACATATTGGCTTATGGGGGGTAATCTTGTAGTTATAATTGTTTGTATTTTACGTTATCATTTCAGTTATTTAATTATTTGTGTACAACGTTGTTGTTACTTCATGTTTGCCTCTTACCTTGACTTAGTTATGTTATCTTACATTTTATCATATTTATATCTTGATTTAGCTTAGTTGATCGATGATGCCTACTGAGTACTTGTGGTTTTGGTACTCATACTATACTTCTGTTTTTTTTGGTGTATATCTGAGTACTAGTTGCTGTCGCTAATTCAACGATCGTGCTATGGTTGATTTCGGAGATAGGGTGAGCTCTTGGAGTTTGAGTTCCCCATTTCGTTCTATCTTACTTATGTCTAATCTCTAGTTTTGAGATAGGATTGTTTTGACTGTTGTTAGAACTTGGGTTGTATTTATATAGTAGCTCTTGTACTGGCTCTACCAGGTCATGGGATGTTTTTCTATATTATGGCTACTTTTAGACTATTTCTATTGCTTGCTTATTTATGAATTAAATGGACTATTTTGTCCTTTTGGGCCATTTTCCATGAAGTTATCCCATTGAGAATAACTCCGGGCTACGGTTCGACTTACATACTGGAGGTATTTAGTAGGTACCTTCATGGCTCAAAAATTGTGTCGTGAAAACCACAAACTAGACTCTAACTGAATTAAGGAAGGCTGATGCACACAAATCCAAACCACGACACACTAATACCATATCGATACTGACACAGTCAAATGAAAACTCATCCAAGCCAAAGGCATGAGTCATGCAACAAACTCCAACTCCAAATATAACCTTCTTTTGCCTTTCAAAAGATGCTATCCACTCCAAACCAAGAAGAAAGTCACCTGAGTCTTGTCCGCACAATTCCAACGCACTAAAATTTAAGAGCTAATACTGATCAACTGAAAATCAATAATGGCAAGCATGAGAATAAGCCTATAAGGAACTAACTGGGCACACAAATGGGGATAACCAAGGTCTGCAATCCATGCCGATACTAAAGTCCAAATAGCCATTGAAATTAAAAGCGATGAGTCCGAAGTGCACACACTCACCATGAAATGATCCACTTCAAGGCATTCCACCAACTAAGGAATAAGCCATTTTGAATTCAATTTAGGCATACTACTTGCGCTGAGTAAATCATCCAAAAATACCAACAGAAGTTGAAACCTGAGGTCAAAGCTGAAGGAACTAACACCTTGCCAATGGATATCATCTAAAAACCTATTACCCATAATACATTTGAACTGAAGAAGACCTAATAGGTTCACACAAAGTAGGCTTAGCCAACTTATAGATGAAATTCAAATTGAGACAAATCTTAAAATGAAAACTGCACCCAATCTCTACAACTCCAAGCTCAAATTTTGATACCAAGGTTGACCCATTTGATCTCCACTATCCAAGACAAACCTGAAGATGGGTAAGCATCAACACTCCTAACCCAAGGCCTTATTGTAATGGGCATCCTAAGTCCAAAAAAGATCGAAGACCACCTCTGCTACCCAACCCTACCTCCAGCTGCCTGCCATGAGTTGGCTAAATATCAATCATATAATAATATAACATAACAACTCATATGAAGACTCTGAGATAGGATCACAACTGTGACCAACCAATCGAATCCAACCGTCCTATACCATACCAAACCAAAACCATAAATCCGATTATAACCAAATAAGTTCCATTAATAGATTAAGTATATCAGCCCAAACTGAAATAGGATGGAACAACAAACAATATAGTCAACCGGTATCAACCCCATACCAATACTAATGCTAAGGATGACACCAATATCGACCTCACCCATTCCAACCCATAGTAGTTCCATAAAAGCCTCTAACCAAAAGTATACAAAAACCCTATTGGGACATGCCCCCAACCATAGCCAAAACCAATATCCATAAATAATCCAAAGAATGTAATAACATCCATAAAATAGAGCCTTAAAAAAATGGAATCTTACCACTTCAATCCAAAGTTGACCTCAAATATCTTAATGCTATGCAGTAGGAGTAGAATGGATGGTTCCTACATCACATGAGGATACAACCTCCTGAATATAGGTTAGCGAATGAACGCTAGCATGAACTCAGGATAAGGATAAAATAATGCCATTTAGGTAAACCAAGTAAAACTATCTATAACACAACCCATACATACATACACACACATATATATAACCTTGCCGAAAAAAGGATTTGGGTTTAGTATGCATTTAAAATCTTTAACTTGGGTGTGTTAAGCTTACCTATCCTAAAACCATCCACGGACTATATGGGTCCAATGTAACCCTCTGAATGGGCCCTAATGCTTGTAGCCACATGAATTGGAGATACCATAAGTGTCAGGGATTCTCATATACCCTTCACTCTTCATGATACATATGTACAGTGTACCTATAGGATTCTCGTGTACCTCATAAGTATCATATAAAGATGCTATGACCTACCCTTCATGTCGGCAAACATGAGTTTCCAGTGTTCATCCCTTATATTCCCACCTCCATGGTTAGCTTTCACACCCTGCCATTTTTTCTAATTACTACTATTTTTCAAACCAAACCATTATTCAATTTTTATTAACTAAGGGTATTAGTAGTGGTATCGTCATATCGACTATAACTTGCAAGTATTGTCCTTAGCCAAACCTTTTAGTTGTCAAGGGATTCCCATATACCCATAGACCCTGTCATCCAATTACCTTGGGGTATTCCCATGTACCCCACAAGTATTCATTACCATATTAACTTGGGGAATTCCCCTATACCCCACAAATATATTTATTAGGACAAATCATTCCAAAACTATTTAAACCATTGATATCATTTAGGTTTCCATTACCAAGTTTAAACCATGCATAAGTTCCATTGAAAACCCAATAATATGGTGAAAACATTGTTATAGGCATTTTATCAAATACATTGGGGGCATAGTATTTCCAAAACCAAAGACAATTACCAAACAACCATTCCCATGCAACCAATTATCTAGAACCACCATTAAAGCATATAAAAGTATAATTAAAATATGGGAAACCCATAACCAAGTATTTGTAGCCAAACCCCCAAATTATATTTGAAAACCCGAAATCATACAACATTCAAATCATGAAAACATTGTATAAAATCCATGCCTTTAGTTGGAACTAATAATGAGGGAAGAGAACATGTCTTAAACCAAGATTATGATGAAGAGAAATCACCAAGACAAGCCCTAATTTACTCCTTAAGATAAAAACCCTAGCTTCCTTTGCCCAAGTACTCTATAGAGGATTTAAGAGTGTTTTCTAATTGTTTAAGAATATAATAGTAGGGAAAATAACCTCCCAAGTTCAACATAATTCATGGGACCTTACTAAGATAAGTGGGGAATGTACAGATTGCCATCACTTATACTGCCCTTACGAGTATACTCATCCTGTACGAGTAGTACCTACCCCTCGTACCCTAGTCTCCTCCTTTGACCCGACACTATAAAAGATATGATACCAACAAACCGAAGTCATATGCAAGTGTATGACTAGTACCCATAAATTATACCCCTAGCAGAATAAAATCTCAAGAGGTTTGAACACTAACCACCATACGAGTCCTGGGTACAACACGTACCCTGACTTATAGCTTATGGTGAGCCACTCATACTCAGATCCAACTTAATTTATGAAGTCTAAGGTTAAGTGAAGTAACTAAACAACCCGTATTAGCAGATATGACTCGTATCGCCAAAATCGTACCCATTATAATAACTACATCCATCCTACCAACAACCATCGATCAATATACGACTAGACCATACTACCCGTATGCAAATGTACGACTCATTCCTCTAAGTCATATCTTATACAGAAACCAAAAATCATGGATATTTTCTAGGGTCTAGAAACCTGGGTGTTATAGTCTCCCCCATCAAGAACATTCGTCCCCTAATGGCGGACAAGGTAGGGATAACCACACATACGAGTTATTTACATTATAAAGTATATTCCCAATCTTTAAAAACATTTGAAAATAAAGATGCAAAGATATTAATCTTCATTTAAAAAACTCAGAAAATAAGAATGTATTAAGAACACATACTTTCGCACGAATCCTAGGATCAAAAAATAGATGCAGAGACTTGGATTTTAGGTCCTTCTCTGCTTTCCATATAGCTTCTTCCACCTTATGGTTCCACTAAAGATCCTTAACCGAAGCCACATCATTGGTTCACAACTCATGAATTTACCTATCCAAGATCTCAAGCGGGACCTCTTCATAAGATAGAGAGTCTGAGATACCCAACCCCTCTAAAGAAACAATCGAAGAAGGATCACCAATGCACTTTCTCAATATGGAAACATGAAATATTAGATGAACAGAGCTAAAACAAGAAGACAACTCCGATCATAAGCCACATTACTAACCCTTCGTAAAATTGCATAGGGACTAACAAATCGGGGATTGAGCTTCCCCTTTTTACCAAACCACATTACTTCCTTTATCGGTGATACCTTTAGGAACACATTGTCCCCAACCTCAAACTCTAAGTCTCTACGCCGTACATCTGCATAGGACTTTTGGTGACTTTTGGCTACCTTAAGACTATCCCAAATAACCTTTACCTTTTTCCTAGCCTGATAGATCGAATCCAGACCAACCATTTATGCCTCACCAAGATTGAATCAACCAATAGGTGATCTACACCTCCTAACATACAATGCCTCAAAAAGGGCCATACTGTAACGCCCCAGAAAACGGGTCCCGGAGCATCACACGGTTCTTGGGGCTGCAAGTAGCCCCAAGCTAACCCTTTGAGCCATTTTCATTTAGTTCAACACAAATTAATGGGGTTTCCATAAATAGCCCTCAAATATCAACAGAGTAATCATCGTCCAAGAATAAAAGAATTTCAGAAAGATAGTAAAATATGACTTATTAGTCAACTCCCAACATCTATACTAGTTTGACAAGCCTCTAAGAAAATTAATAAAACCAGCGAGCCATTGGGACATGCCCCAACTAAATCATACTCAGTTATCAAATATAAATAATTCCGTGAAACCAACATCAAACATCACGTCCTCAGAACATGAGGACTTACCACAATAGACGATATAGAACAGCGTGCCCGAAGAATCACTATCGAACCTAGAACTGATCAGCTGAACCTACATTCTGAGAAAATGCATCCCAAATCCAAAGATGTGGGTCAGTACCATGGAAAGAAACCGAGTAATGGGGGTGTATGCAGTTGTATAAACATCATCATCATAATTATTTATAAGAAATATGCAGGATGTATGAAAGACTCACATAGCCCGAAGAAAATCATCATAATCATGAGAGGATGAAATAA
>JAPEIP010000007.1:90612740-90667653 GCA_026120095.1 Capsicum chinense
AGGGTTTTCTTTTTGAGGGAATTTGATGAAATATAACATATAATGCTTCTAATAGGCTTTAATATAGGGTTTGGATGGATTTTGGGTGAGGGGGAATGACCAAAATGCCCCTAAAAATTAAATAATTCTTGAATCTGTCCTTTAGTAGACTATTTTGATAGTCTAAAGTAGCTCAACCATAACGGTTTACTACGATATCCAAATTGGATGAAACCAATTTCATTAGAAAGAAGACTCATATCTTTCCGTTGATATATAGTATCTCAACCAGATTATTGTGTACGAGGAGTTATAATTGTTTGAATTTGACCCAAAAATACACTTTTGATAGGCTGAAGTAGATCGACCATAACTTCTTGCTCCGATAGACAAATTGGATGAAACCAATTTCATTGGTAATCGGACTCGCAGAGATTTCCGTTGATATATAGTAGATCACCCAGATCATTATGTACAACATGTTATGATCATTTAAAGTTGGAGCAAAAATACGCCAGACCTCAGTACTTTTTCCTACATATTTTACTGTTCACTACTATTCACGGTTCTATCGGAATGTTCATAACTCGTCGCTCGGGTGTCCGTTTTGGATGATCCACATATCATTGGAAAGCTTATTCGATACTCTACACAATGGTGGGTCATATTCTAAGACATTCTGTATGGAAAATTTATAATTCATTATAGAAGATAGAACCCAACACGTTTACGCACAAAATTTCAACAAAAAATTTCTCGAGGTATTACACATACCAATACTAGAATGGTAGCTATTGTTGTAAGTAAACTCCACCAATTGTAGATGCTCAACCCAATTCCCATAATAATCAGTCACATATGCCCGAAGCATATTCTCTAATGTCTGAATAGTCCTTTCTACTTATCCATCCGGCTGAGGATGAAAAGCAGTAATTAGACTCACCTTAGTACCCAATATTTTCTGAAAAGACCACCTGAAATAAGATGAAAATTGCATACCACGATCAGAGATAACCAAAATAGGTACCCCATGTAGCTTTACAATCTCATGAAGATATAGCTTCGCATAATCCTTCACCAAAAAGGTTGTACTCACTATTAATAAGTGAGCAGACTTCATCATCCTATCCACGATGACCCAACTTGAATAAAATTAGTTTCGAGGCCGAGCAAGGCTGGTAATGAAATCCATATTAATTACCATCCATTTCCATTCGGGAACTCGTAACGAAATTCCTATTGATTACCTCCTATTTCCATTTGGGCAAATCAATTTTTTTGATATAATCCACCAGGTCTTATGTGCTTAATTTTAACTTGTTGACACACCATGCATTAGAACATAAAATTAGCCATATCTCTTTTTAAATACATCTCCTTGAGATCATGATACATCTTCGTTGAGCCGAGATGAATAATGTAGCACGATTCATGTGCCTCGGCAAAGATCCTTTGTTCTAAACCTTCGACATTAGGAATGCACAACCTCTCTTGGTACCGTGAAGTAACATCACCATAAATCTCGAACACTATTACCTTTTGCATACCCATATTGCTCTTAATATTCTTCAGGATAGGATCTAGCACTTGCTTCTTGTTAATCTCTGCACTAAGAGATGAACGAACCACTTTCTGTACCATCACACCACCATTTTCAGAGTCCAAGAGATGAACTCCAAGATTAGACAAGCGATGAATATCTTTAACTAATTCCCACTTTCCTTTCTCTACATAAGCCAAAATCCCCATGGACAACCTGTTAAGAGCATTAGAAAACACGTTATCTTTACCTAGGTGATATTAAAGACTCATATCATAGTACTTGAGAAGATCCAATCATCTCCTCTGCCTGAGATTTAGCTCCTTCTGAGTGAACACATACTGTAGACCCTTATGATTAGAAAATATATCGACATGCACTTCATAAAAATAATGCCGCCAGATTTTCAGAGAAAAAACCACCACCAACAGATCTATATCATGGGTTGGACAATTCCTCTCATGAACCTTCAACTGCCTAGAAGCAAAGGAAATCACCTTCCCATGTTTCATCAAAACACAACCAAGCCCTACCCAAGATAAATCACAATAAACCACAAATCCCTCACTGCCTTCAGGAAATCTCAAAATTAGAGATGAAGTAAGCTCATATTTCAACTTCCTAAAACTCCCCTGAAAAACATCTGACAAAGAAAGCTTTGCCTCTTTCTAAGTCAACATAGTCAAAGAAACAACTATCATCGAAAAGCTCTCCACAAACTATCGATAATACCCAGCCAAACCCAAGAAGCTCCAAATATCGGTTGGATCCATGGGTCTAGGCCATATTTTAACCACAACCACTTTTTGAGAGTCCACCGTAATCCCCTCGCTAGAAATAATATGACTAAGAAAAGTCAAAGCGTTTAACCAAAACTCATATTTAGAGAAGCTATTCCTTTAAGGCCTGCAATACCACACAGAGGTGATTAGAATGATCTACCTCACTCTTAGAATAAACTTTAATGTCATCAATAAACATAATGACAAAGAGATCCAAGAACTGCCTGAAAACCCTGTTCATCAAGGCCATAAATGCTGCTGGGGAATTAGTCAAACCAAACGACATCACTAAGAATTCAAAGTACCCATACCTAGTATAAAAAGTCATCTTAGGGGTATCATCCTCCCTAATCTTAAGATAATGATACCCAGACCAAAGATTTATGTTAGTGAAGAACTTGGCACCTTGAAACTAATCAGACAAGTCATCTATCCTTGAAAAAAGATACTTGTTCTTGACCGTCGCCTTAGTCAACTACTGATATTCAATGCAATCTGAAGGGAACCATTCCTCTTGTGCACAAGAAACACCGGTGAACCCCACAAGGATACACTAGGACAAATAAACCCTTTATCCAGGAGATCTTTAAGTTGCTCCTTGCGTTCCCTCAACTCAATTAGTGCTATTTTATAAGGAGGAATAATTATTGGATGAGTGTATAGAACTAAATAAATGCCAAACTCTATTTCCCAATTTTGAGGGACACAAGGAAGATCATTTGAAAAGACCTCGGGAAACTTATTTACCACTAGAACTGAATGTAGAGAAGGAACTTTCGAGTTAGAATCTTTAACCTAGACCAAGTGATAAAAACAACCTTTAAAGATTATCCCCCGAGCTCCAAGATTAGAAATAAACCTCCCCTAGGAGCTAGGGAACCATCCTCCTACTCTATAACCGATTCACTAGGGAACCGAAAGACAACCTTACGGGTTCAAAAATCCAAGGATACATAACAAGAGGGTAACTAATCCATCCCTAAAATAACATCAAAATCTACCATATCTATTTCAAATAGATCTACCAAGGTCTGTTTGCTACCAACAAATAACACACAACCCGTATAGACCTTTTAAGTAATAATTGAGTCACCTATTAGGATAGAAATAGAAAAAGGATCCAAGACAATCTTAGGATCAAAACTGATACATACAACCAAAAATAAGGCCACATAAGAAAGAGTGGACACCAGATCAAGCATACAAAACACATCACGAGAAGAGAATTGTAATATACCATTAAGGACATCAGGTGATGCCTCAGATTCCTATCGAGATGCTAGAGCATATAAATTATTCCATCCTGTGCCTGTACCAGAAGTAGGAGTAGACACAAAAGCTTCACCACTAGGTACAAGAGAAGAAGATGGAGTAACCAGAGCTTTGACCACTCCCGATGCACCCATTTTGACTAGATAATTTTTGAACATATGGCCTGGCTGGCCATATTTAAAACACTTGTTCCTACCTTTATTATAATAGCCTTGATAGAGATGGCCTCATAATAAGTAATGAGGTATAAAGAAGCTGAATCACCCCCACTCACCTAAAATTGGGCACCCTATGCCCAAAAATTATCACCACCTTGCGAATGCCTATCACCTGACTACCTTGGGTAAGGAGTATTAGCAGTAGAAAAGGAACCTGAACTCCCCCACATCTTCTTTAACCATACCTCCATCTCGATAGCCTTACTGCTGAGCACCACTCTACTTAGAGAACCTACTTCACTTACCCATCCTCTCTCTAAACTCTGCCTATTTCCTCTTTTCTTTCCCTACCTACTACATATGAACAACTAACCTTGAAATATCCATATCCTTAATCAGCAAAGTAGTCTTGCTTTCAAGGATCAGATCCCAAGATATCCCAAAAGTGAATATTCTCATTCTCGCCCTTATGTCAGCTACCAAATAAGGAGCATACCTTCAAAAATGATGAAACTTTAACGCATATTCTTTGACAGGTATTTTACCTTGCTTGAGATTCACAAACTCCTCCATCTGCGCTGCCCTCAGCTCTTGAGGAAAGAAACGATCCAATAAAGCATTAGAAAAAATGTCCCATTAGGACAACTTCTCCACCTTACCCCTATCCCAATCCCATTACTTATTCCATTGATACATAATATCCTTGAACTGATAAGCTGCAAAATTCACATTTCTATATTTATGGCCTGCATTACCCAAAATATCTTCTCCTTTTTATCTAAGAAACCCTGAGTATGCTCTTTTAATTTCACACCAGTAAAAATAGAATGATTTAACTTCATAAATTGGTCAATCCTTGTGGCCTCAACATATAACTCACTATACATATCCCACTCAATCTAAGCAGCAACCAATGAAGAAATAGTATGAATAGATTGGTAAAATTCATCATTAGTCACCTCAACCTAAGAAGTACTATTAGCAATAGAGGGAACCCCAAAATAATCAGGGATAAGACCTTAAGAACAAGTGTGAACTCTAGGTATAGGATATACCCCATCAATATCATCCCCAGATAGGACAAAAGAATTTTTTTGTCCAATCAGGTTACCCTAAATGCTAATGCCAATACTAAGATTGACTACAATATCTATCCTACCCATTCCATCCTATAGTAGTACCACAAAAGTCTCTAACCAAAATAATACCAAAATTTAGTTGGGACATGCCCCCGACCATAGCCAAAACCAATATCCATAAATAAGCTAAAGTATGAAACAACATCCATGAAATAGAGCCTTTCGAATAGATAGAAGCTCACCGCTTTAATATAAATATTGACCCTAAATTCCAAATCACTAAATAGGAGGGTGGAACAGCCGATTCCTACATTGCATGGGGATACAACACCCAAAGATGGATTATCGGGTGAACACTAGCATGAACTCAGAATAAGGATAAAATAATGAAATTTACCAAACTAAGTAAAAACCATCCATATGCACATACTATATATATATATATATATATATATATATATATATAACCATGCCAAAAAGGGGACCGGGTTTAGCATGCTATTAAAACCTTTACTTAGCTAATATAGCTTTACTGTCCTAAACCATCTAGGGCCTACTTGGGTTCAGCTCCCCCTATCGAAAATGCCCTAGTGTGTAAAGCCACACGACCAGAGAAGAAAACCTGGGATGACTAGTACATCTCCAAAATTTTAAAGTGTGAAATTATGCACACGATCACTAGGACTAAACCTCACATCGGCAAATATGAGTTTCCAGTTTTGATCCCCCTATAACCTCCACCTTCCACAGCTTTAACACTCTCCCTTATTTAAGACTAATTAAAACTATTTTCCAACAAAACAATTATTCTATTATTATTAACTAAGGATATTAGTAGTGGTATAGTCATGCCAACTATAACTTTCAAGTATTGTCCTTAGGCAATGCTTAGGGGTTTCCCATGTAACACACATGATTTCTAATTAACCAAAACCATGGCCACCAAGGCCTTTTAAATATATTCAAAATGATATAAACAATTCATATCATTTAGGGTTTCATTACCAAGTTTAAACCATGGATAAGTTCCATTGAAAAACCAATATTATAGTGAAAACACTGTTATAGGCATTTTATCAAACAAAATAGGGGCATAGTTAATTCAAAAACAAAGTCCATTACCAAAGAACCATTCCCATGCAGCCAATTATCCAAAACCATCATAAATTCATATAAAAGAATAATTAAAACATGAGAATAACCATAATGAAGCATTTATAAGCAAAACCCCCAAATCATATTTTGAAACCCAAAATCATACGACATTGAAATCATGAAAGCATTGCATAAAACCATGCCTTTAGTTGGAAATAAAAATGAGGGAAGAGAACATACCTTAAACCAAGATGATAATAGAGAGAAATCACCAACACAAACCCTAATTTACTCCTTAAGATAAAACCCTATCTTTCCTTCTCTAAGAACTCTAAAAAGGATTTAAGAGTATTTTCCAAGTGTTTAAGAATATAATAATTGGGAAAATAACCTCCCAAGTGCAATATAAGTCATGGAAACCTATTAGAATAAGTTGGGAAATATCTAGATTTCCCTTATATAAACTACATTAAATTCCCATCATAGGGTACAATAGACCCTTACGAGTCATACCCAAACTATATGAGTGGTACCCACCTCTCATACCTGGAATACATAAACTTAGAACCATTGAAAAACTACATCTTTTGGTGCCACTAGGGTGGGTACCAGTAGGGTATTCAGTCGTACCACTTGGATATGAGTTATATCCTTCTTCTTCTCCTTTTTCATATCCTAGACAATATGGTAAGGGTCACTCACTATACTAGGTATGAGTGAACCTCCCCTTAATCATACCTAAGGGTATGAGTTATACCCAGGTGAGTCGTATGAGGTGAGGTCTTAGCTTGGAGTGGACTGATTTTGTTACGAGTGGAGCATAAAAGTTAATGATGGATAATGATGATTTTTGCTTAGACTTATGTCTATGCATGTTATTGATGGTAGTTTGCTGATATGAATGGTTGTTGTATGTGGTATAACATGGGGGTATTGAGTAACCCTAGTCTTGATTATTTCTATTATGAATTTGCTTGGGCAAATCCATGTACACAAGGTTTTTGTGAAAATTTCTATGTGAGATTTCTAGTTACATGATGATGATACTTTTAACTAGGGCAATGGACCAATATATATGAATGCTTAATAAATGATACTGTGAAGGTAAAATGAGCCATGTATTATGTAATTGATGACCTTGATGGTTTGATGAATAATAAGGGGGCTAAAGTCTCTAGTATGAAAATGAACTTGAATTATGTGTTGAACTTAATTATGGTATAGAATTGCTAATAAAGGGTGAATGACTTGTAAGGGTATTGAGGACTATATTTTTAATTGTATGATGAGTTAAATTAAATTGGACTATTGAAATTATTGAGTAATTAAGGCTCCCACGAAGAACATGTGGTCGAATTAGCTAAATGGGTTAAAGTTCTTATGTATAGAATTAAATATTTGTGAATGGTTGGACAATAATTTAGAGTCCTAATGTTGACTAATGAGAGTCATGGTAGATTATGGTTAGAGTATCTTGCACAATAAGATCTCATGTGGTAGAAGTGCCTCACCAAATGAATTAGCTTGGGGTTAGGGTCCCCTATCTAATGTGGGTTGAGGTTAGAGTCCCTTGCCTAATGTGAGAGTATGTACTTAGAGTCCCTTGATTGAATGAATATGTGTGAGTGGTTAAAGTTCCTCTCTTAAATGGATGAGTATATATTTAGAATGCCTTACTTAATTGTATGTGAATATGGTTAAAGTTCTATGCCTTATAAGAAATGCTTGAATCTATGAGTGTGGAAGGTTGGAGTCCTCTATTGCATGCATAATGAATGAGTGCTTACTAAGTGTTGATGAGACTTTTCCTCTTGGTGAGTATGTGATATATCTCTATATAAGGATAAGGTTATGTATATGATTGAATATGATATATATGGACTTGTTGTTGAATGATGATGCTATTTTATCCTTATCCTTGAGTTACAAGCTAGCGTTTCGACTACTAACCATCTCTGAATGCTATGTCCCCACGTGACAGAAATTGGAGCATCATGTTCTCTTTCTGTATAGTGATTAGTTGATTGGAGTGTTTCATACATTAACTACGAAGTGGTGAACTTCCTTATATTAGAATAAATTTATTCTTGGTCCCCTCTCTTGAAACTTAGTCGCATTTGGACTTAGTTTGTCTATTATCAGGGGCTTGTCTTGACATATACATTTCTAAACTTTGGTTAGTATAGAGGTATTATAGATGATTGTGGACTTTGATATATCGGCAAGTGTGTTGATAGTTATGAAATAGTTAGACATTGAATAAGTTATGACGTGTAGTATGTTTTATGACATCTTTTAGATCATGCCTCCAAGGAGATCTGAGACTCAGGAAAACCCTTTTGAGGCCTCTATGGATAAAGCTCATCAAACTTCTAGAGTTTGAAATCGGGCTAGGGTTGCGACATTCAACTATCTTTATGAGGTTCCACTTGTCCCTTCCAACCTTGACTATAAGAGTGACCCTTCTATTTTGTCACCTTAAGGGAGGCTACTAATGTTAAGTTTCATCACTCTATCAATTTCTTGACTTAATTCTTAGCTTCTTAAGAGGAGCGTGGTGCTCTGACTACCATTTCTTTGGAGGCCATAAGACTTGACCAATTTATGAGGTTGAGTCATTCTATGTTCTTCGGTAAGAAGGTCGAAGAGGATACTTAAGGTTTCATTGATGAAATGGAGAAGATCTTCTGAATCATGTATACTTCAGAGATTGAGGCCATTGATTTTGCTTCCTACAAATTAAAAAATTTATCTGACCAATGGTACGAGGGGTGAGAGTTATCTAGAGGTGTTGATACTAGTCTCGCCGTATGGGAGGACTTCTTTGAATCTTTCTTAGATTGCTTCTTTTCTCAAGAGTTGAGGGAGGAAAATACGGAAGATTTTGAGAACTTGAAGAAAAGGAGGATGTCCGTTCAAGAGTATGCCTTAAAATTCCATCAATTGTCAAGGTATGCTCTCGAGATAGTTTCTAGCATAAAGGCTAGAATGCATAAGTTTTTCTCGAGATTGTCCCATGAGTTAGTCATTGAGAGCAAGAAAACTTTGTTGATTGAGAACATGGATATTTCTAGGTTGATTGTGTATTTACAATAAGTGGAAAAAGAGAAAAAAAAAGCAAGTTGAGCATAGTGAGAGGCAAGAAAAAAAATTTAGGACTTCTGAGCATAGTAGTGGTGATGGTGGGAAGTAGCCACAAAAGAAGTAAGAGAGTTTGAGTTCTTTATCCTCGAATTGTGTTCGCTCTCCTTACCCAAAGCTTTTGGATAATCATTGGACTCATTTTAGTAGTGGGTCACGGGCACAGTTCCCTAATTCCAGGCTAGTGGTGCCCAGTCGGCTCCACCTTACCCTTCTTGCAGATTTTATAGGAAGAGTCATCATGGTCAGTATGAGAAGGAGAGAAATAGGTGTTTTCATTATGGTCAGATTGGGTGCATTTAGTGTGAGTGCCCCTCTCTAGTAGCTTCTTGGTCCAATAGGACCCCTATTTTTACTTCATCTACCCAAGCACCAAAGGGTTCTAGGATTGTCTCATCTTTTGTTTCTGGCACCAGCACTGGCCGAAATCGCTTGTATGCACTTATAGCTCGGCAAGATTCAAAAGTGTCTCCTAATATTGTCATAGGTATGTTAAGACTTTTCTCCCATGATATCTATTGTTTGCTTGATCCAGGGTCTACTCTTTCTTATGTGACACCGTATGTGGCTGTGTATCTTGATTATGGTCCCAAGAGTCTATCATTTTCTCTTATTTCTACCCAGTTAGAGACCTTATAGTTTCTAGAAGTGTCTATAAGTGGTGTGTGATATCTGTTGGTGGTAGGGATACTCTTATAGACTTTATAGAGTTTGACATAGTTGATTTTGATATCATTCTGGGGATGGATTAGTTGCACTCTTGCTTTGCTTCCTTAGATTGTTGGAAAGTGGTTCTCTAGTGCCTAAGGAAAGGTTCATTTCTCATCTAAAGGCCAAAAATTTAATTTCAAAGTGGTGTTTGTAACATTTGGTCCAAGTTAAAGACTCTAACTTGGAAGATCCTTCTCTAGAATCAGTTCTTGTGGTTAATGAGTTTCTCGATGTGTTTCTTAATGATTTTCCCAGAGTTCTTCCAAATAGGGAAATTGATTTTGGGATTGATCTTGTTCTGGACACTCATCTGATTTCTATCCCTCATTATAGAATGGATCCGATGGAGCTAAAAAATCTTAAGGTACAACTAAAAGACTTCTTAGATAAAGGTTTTATCAGCCCTAGTGTGTCTCTGTGGGGTGCTCCCATGTTGTTCGTACACAAGAAAGATAATTCCCTTCGTATGTGCATTGATTATCGTCAGTTGAACAAAGTAACCATAAAGAATAAATATCCTTTTCCTAGGATCAATGATTTGTTTGATTAACTACAGGGTGCGAAGTATTTCTCTAAGATTTATCATAGATTAGGTTATCATCAGCTTAAGATTAGGGATGCGGATATCCCTAAGACAACCTTTAGAACCCGATAAGATCACTATGCATTTCTTGTTATGTCTTTTGGATTGACTAATATCCCAACGACATTTATAGAGTTGATGAATAGGGTCTTTCATCCATTCTTGGACATATTTGTCATTATATTCATTGATGATATCCTAGTGTATTATAAGTGTGATGCAGATCATGTAGATCACCTCCGTGCCTGTTGCGAACTTTAAAGGATCATTGTTTGTATGCCAAGTTCTCCAAGTGTGAGTTTTGGTTAAAAGCCATAGCAATTCTTGGCCATGTTATCTCTAGTGAAGGGATCAGGGTAGATCCCCAAAATATCTCGGTAGTTAAGAAGTGGCCTAGACCTACAACTCCAACGGATATTTGGAGCTTCTTGGGTTTAGTTGGTTACTATAGAAGATTTATGAATAGTTTCTCTACTATAGCTGCCCGATTAACCAAATTGACCCAAAAGAAGTTTAAGTTCTTGTGGTTAGATGCATATGTGGGTAGTTTTGAGAAGTTGAAAGATAAATTAACTTCGTCTCTAGTTTTCACCTTGCCTGAGGGTAGTGATGGCTTTTTGGTTTATTGTGATGCTTCTTATATCGGTCTTGGTTGTGTGTTGATGCAATATAGTAGGGTGGTGGCCTATTCTTCTAGAAAATTGAAAGTTCATGAGAAAAACTACCCTACTCATGACTTAGAGTTGTTAGCCATGGTCTTTGCATTAAAAATATGAAGTCATTATCTATATGGGGTTCGTGTTGATATTTTTTTCGATCATAAGAGCCTCCAATATGTGTTTACCCAAAAAGAGTTGAATCTCTAACAAACAAGCTGGCTTGAGTTATTGAAAGACTATGATATGAGTCTTTATTACCATCCCAATAAGGTGAACGTGGTCGCCGATGCTCTTAGTAGATTGTCCATGTGGAGTTTGGCCCATGTGGATGAGGATAAGCAGGAGTTGGTAAAAGACATTCATCATTTGGCTAATCTTGGAGTTCGACTTACAAACTTTGAGAATGGTGGTTTATGTGTGCTTCCGGTATCTCAATTGTCTCTTGTTGTTGAGAAAAAGAAAAAGCAAGCATGGACTCTAACTTAATGAAAATCAAGAGTAATATGGGTCAACACAAGGTTGCTGACTTTGTGATTGGTGGTGTTGTTATCATGAAATACCAAGGTAGGCTATGCATTCCCGATATTGATGGATTGAGGGAAAGGGTCATGGCCGAGGCTCATAGATCCCGTTATGCCATTTATTTTGGTTCCACCAAAATGTATCAGGATCATAGAGAGTTCTATTTGTGGGGTAATATGAAGTGTGATGTGGCTAGTTGAGCACATAAGGACCAGGGGATTATATCAAAAGATCCCATTACCCGAATAAAAGTGGGAGACAATTAATATAAGTTTCATTATTGGTCTTCCTAGATCCCAGAATCAATGTGATTCTATTTCGGTCATTATTGATAGAAAAACCAAGTCCGCTCACTTTTTGCCTGTGAGGACTAATTTCTCAATGAAAGATTATGCTAAGTTGTATCTTGGAGAGATCATGAAGTTTCACGGTGCTTTGGTTTCTATCATTTTGGATCATGGTCCTCCATTTTCATCCTACTTTTGGAAGTCATTCTAAAAGGATTTGGGTACTAGAGTGTGCCTTAGTACTGCGTTCCACTCCGTAAATGGATAGGTAAGCGAAAGGACCATCCAAACATTGAAGGACATGTTGCGGTCTTGTGTGATTTAGTATGGTGGTAGTTGGTATGACCACTTGCCTTTGATTGAGTTCACCTATAATAATAGCTACCACTCTAGTATTGACATGGCCCCCTTTGAGAGAGTGTATAGGTAGCATATGTCAATCTTCTATTAGGTGGTACAAAGTTGGTGAGGTTAAATTAATTGGCCCCAATTTATTCCACAAAGCTTTAGAGAAGGTGAAGGTGATTCGTGATAGATTAAAAACCGCTCAAAGTCATCAAAAGTCCTATGCAGATATGAGGTGTAGGGACTTAGAGTTTAGTAGTGGCGATTGGGTATTCTTGAAAGTATCTCCCAAGAAGGGAGTAATATGGTTTGGCAAGAAGAGGAAGCTTAGCCTGGCTATGTTGGTCCTTCTAATATGAACTTTATTCACCCAGTTTTGTATGTCTATATGTTATGGAAATATGTGGGTGACCCTTTATTAGTTGTTCCTTTGGAAAATGTTGGTATTTCAGACTCTTTGTCCTATGAGAAGATCCCGGTAAGGATCTTGGATCATCAAGTTTGCTAGTTGCGAATGAAAAAGGTGTCTTCAGTGAAGATTCTATAGAGGAACCAAACTTCTGAGGGAGCAACTTGGGAAGTAGAAGAGGACATGAAGTCTAAGTATCCACATTCTTTTCCCATTTCAAAAACTTGGGATGGAGGTATATGTATATCTCATTTCTTTGATTTATGTGTTTGATAGAGAATGGATTAAAGTCGTCAATGTGTTGAATTTATTTGAGTCGTGTTAGACCATGGGTTAAAGTCCCTAATGTGCTGAATTTATTTGAGTTATGTTAGACCATGGGTTCAAGTCCCTAATGTTATGAAATTATATGTGTTTTGTTGTGATGGGTTTAAGCCCCAAGTATCTTGAGTTGATTCATGTGTTTGGTATATGATGGGTTCGAGCCCTAATCCTTGAATTGAGTAAGTATCCTTGATAAGTTGATGGGTTGAAGTCCCTAAGATGTGAAATGAGTAAGTGTTGATAAGAAAGGGTTTAAGTCCCTAAACTTTTAAGTGAAAAAGTGTTTTGATCAATAATGGGTTTGAGTCCTAAAGTTGATAAAGTTTGGGATTGATTGATTATGAGCATGGAGTGTGTTGTATCCTTGCTGTATGCTTGTTCTAACTTGTTTAAAGGTTCAGTTTATGTGTGGTAGTGTGTTACTTGTGTTATGCTTGCCTTTCCATCATTCATGGATGAATGATCCAAGTGGGGGAGAATTGAAACACCTAGACTTAGAACCATTAAACAACTTCGTCTTTTGGTGTCACAGGGGTAGGTACGACTAGGGGATTTAATCATACCACTTGGATACAAGACGTATCCTTTTTCTCCTCCCCTATCGTATCCTAGGTAGTGTGGTGAGGGTCACTCACTGTCCTAAGTACGAGTGACCCTCCCCTCAATCATTCCTAAGGGTATGAGTCATACCTAGGTGAGTCGTATGGAGTAAGGTTTTAGCTTGGAGTGGACCAATTTTTTTACGAGTGGAGCATATGAGTTAGGGGTTAGTCGTACCATTTGTATATGAGTCATGGGTGTAAGTTCAAATCCTTAATAATGTGTGTTACCTAGGGGAAGCCTAGGGTATGAGTCAAGGTACCACTCGTACCCTAGGGTATGACTACTTAAGTTAGTCGTACTCCTGGATGGGTTTAGTTATCAGCTTTTAACAAAGGGCCTGGTGGTCATTTTCTATGTCTAGAACCCTAATCCCCCTCACTATATAAGCATGTTCATCCTCCTAAACATCCATTTTGATAGTTGAACACCCTAAACACTTTCTTAAACTCATCTTTGAAGAATTGGAGGCTAGGGTTTCAAGAGTGGTCTTCAAGAAGCAAAGGGTAGTCAATATTCTAGGTGATTCATCGTGTTTAAGGAATGTACCTCTTCCCTTTGCTAAATAACTATAAACCCATGTATTTCACACTTGGATTAGTAAGTGTACATGGTGGTTTTGAAACCAAATGAAAAGGGGGTTTGTTGCCTAATGATGGATAATGATGATTCTTCCTTAGACTTATGTTTATACATGTTATTGTTGGTAGTTTGCACATGTGACTACTTGTTGTATATGGTCTAACATGGGGGTCTTTATTAACCCTAGTCTTGATGATTTCTATCATGAAATTGGCCTTGGTAAAGGAATGTACATAAGGAGTTCGTAAAAATGTCTAAGTGAGATGTCTAGTTACATAATGATGATGCTTAGAACTAGGGTAATGGCTCAATATGTATGAATTCTTGATAAATGATACTGAGAAGGTAAAATGAGACATGTATTTTGTAATTGATGACCTTGATGGTTTAATGAATAATAAGGGGGTCAAAGTCCCTAACATAAAAATGAACTTGAATTATATGTTGAACTAAATTATGGTATAGAATTGCTAATGATGGGTGAATGTCTTATAAAGGTCTTGAGGACTATAGTTTGAATTATATGATGAATTGAATTAAGGCATTGTCCTATTGAAATGGTTGAGCAATGAAGGCTCCCACGAAGACCATTTGGTCGAGTATGGTGTTGAATTGGCAAAATGGGTTAAAGTCCTTAGGTGTAGAATTGAATGTATATAGATGCATGGACAATGTGTTAGAGACCCAATGTCGACTAATGAGAGTCGTGATGGATTGTGGTTAAAGTCCCTTTCATAATGAGATCTCATGAGGTCAAAGTGCCTCGCCAAATGAATTAGCTTAGGGTTAGGGTCCCTTATCTAATATGGTATGAGATTAGACTCCTTGTCTAATGTGTGAGCATGAGCTTAGAGTCCCTTGCTTGAATGAATGTGTGTGGGTGGTTAGAGTCCCTAACTTACATAGATGTGTATGTGTTTAGAATACCTTACTTGATGATATGTGAATATAGTTAAAGTCCCATGCCAAATAAGAAATTCTTGAATCTATGAGTGTGGGAGGTTGGAGTCCTCCATTGCATGCATGATGAATGAGTGTTTCCTAAGTGTTGATGAGACTTGTCCCCTTGGTTAGTATGTGATATGTCTATATGTAGGGACAAGGTCATGAATGTGATTGAATATGATATATATTGACTTGTTGTTGAATGATGGTGCTATTTTATTCTTATCATTGAGTTACATGCTAGCGTTCCAACCACTAACTGTCTCTGGATGCTATGTCACCATGTGACATAGGGGCCGGAGCATCATCTTCTCTTCCTCCGAAGTGATTAGGTGATCGGAGCTGTTTGTACAGTAGCTACGGAGTGGTGAGCTTTCTTATTTCGGAAGACATTCATTCTTGGTCCCCTATCTTTAGACTTGGTCTCATTTTAACTTGTTTTGGATATTATCGGGGGCTTGTCTCAACATATACATTTCAAAACTTTGGTTTGTATAGAGGTATGTATATAACTATGGACTTAGGTATATCAGCTAGTGTGTTGATATTTATGAAATGGTTAGATATTGTTTAAGTTATGACTTGTCGTATGTTTTCCACTATCTCATTATCTGGTCGGGATCTACCCAACCCATGTGATTGATGTGATGATTGTGATGGGTTATTGGGCGACCTCCGATTCATGTGGGCTTGAGGTGCCCTTACGACATGGCCTCGTTTTGGGTCGTGTCAGTACCCCAGGCTTTACCACTTAGACCCAACACTATCCAAGGTATGACACATCAATACCCAAGTCGTATTCAAGTGTATAACTAGTACCGATAAACTGTACCCCTGGCAGAATAAAATCTAGGAGGTTTGAATACTGACCACCATATGAGTCCTAGGTACGACTCGTATCCTGGATTATGGCTCATAGTGAGCCACTCGTACTCAGATCCAACTTAAGTTACCAAGTCTATGGTTATGTGAAGTAACCAAATAGCCCGTACCCAACTATACGACTCATACCACCCAAATCTTACCCATTCCAATAACTACATCAATCCCACCAACCATCACTTGTCAGCATACGACTGGACCATACCACCTCTACTTAAGTGTACGACTCGTTCCCCTAAGTCGTATCTTTCCCAAAAATAAGAAATTAAGGAAATTTTCTAAGGTACAAAAACCAGGGTGTTTCCGTCTCCCCCGCTAGGAATATTTGTCCCCAAATGACGGACAAGGTAGGGGTAACCATATGAACGATTCATTTGCATTATCAAATATATTTCTAATCTTTAAAAAATTATGAAAATAAAGAGGCAAAGATATTAATCTTTCCCTTAACAAACTCAAAAAATAAAGATATACTAAAGACATATACATTCCGCATGAATCCCAGGAGCAGAAAACAAATGCAGATACTTAGACTTCATGTCCTCCTCCGTTTCCCATGTAGCTTTTTCCACCTTGTGGTTCCACCACAGAACCTTAACTGAAGCCACATCCTTTCTTCGTAACCGACAAACCTGCCTATCTAAGATCTCAATTAGGACCTCTTCATATGATAGAGAGTCCAACATACCCAACCCCTCCAAAGGATCAATTGAAGAAGGATCACCAAGACACTTCCTCACTATGGAGACATGAAATACCGAATGAATGGAGTTCAAACTAGAAGGAAACTCCAATTCATTAGTAATATTTCTAACCCTTCGTAAAACCATGTAAGGACCAATATACCAGGGACTGAGCTTCCCTTTTTTTCCAAACCGCATTAACCTCAAACTCCAATACTCTACACCTTATATCCGCATAGGACTTTGGGTAATTTTGGGCCACGTTAAGCCTATCCCAAATCACATCCACCTTTTTCATAGCCTAATAGACCATATCGACCAAAAATATCCACCTCACCAAGTTCAGACCAACCAATAGGAGATCTACATCTTCTACCATACAATGCCTCAAAATAGGGCCATACAAATAATAGAATGATAACTAGTGTTGTAAGAAAACTCTACCAAAGGTAGATGCTCGACCCAACTACCATGTAATCAACGACACATGCCCGAAGCATATCCTCCAATGTATGAATAGTTCTTTCTGCTTACCCATCTCTCTGAGGATGAAAAATAGTACTCAGACTCACCATAGTACTCAATCTCTTCTAAAAAGACCGCTAGAACTGAGTTGCATACCACAATAAGAGATAATCAAAATAGGTACCCCATGCAACTTCACAATATCATGATGATATAACTTCACATAATCCTCCACCGAAAAGGTAGTCCTCATTGGCAAAAAGTGAGAAGACTTTGTCATCCTATCCAAGATGACCCAAATCTGATCATATTGAATCCATATTGATTACCTCCCATTTAAATTAGGGCAAAATAATCTGTTGATAGAACCCACCAAGTCTCATGTGTTCAACTTTAACTTGTTGACACAACAGGCACTTGACCACAAAATCAGCCACGTCCCTATTCATACCATTCCACCTATACATATTCTTGAGATCATGATACATCTTCGTCGAGCCGGGGTGTACAACATAGTGCGATTCATGCACCCTATCCAAGATCCTTTGTCGCAACCTGTCGACATCAAGAACACACAACCTGCCTTGGTACCATAAAGTACTATCACGACTAATCTCAAACACCATTACCTTCTTCATACCCAAATTACTCTTAATTTTCGTAAAGATAGGATCTAGCACTTGCTTCTCCTTAATTTCTGTACCAAGACACAACCGAACCACTTACTATACCATCACCCCATTATCCTTGGAGTCCAAAAGACGAACTCTAATATTTTCCAAGTAGTGAATATCTTTTACCAATTCACGCTTTCATTCCTCTACATGAGCAAAACTCTTCATGGATAACCTTCTAAGAGAATCAACAACCACATTAGCCTACCTAGGTAATAGTGAAGACTCATGTAATAGTCCTTAAGAAGCTCCAACCATCTCCTTTACATGATATTTAGCTCCTTTTGAGTAAACACATACTGTAGACTCTTATGATCAGAAAAGATGTCTACGTGCACTCCATATAAATAATGCCACCATATATTCAAAGTAAAAACCACCGCCAACAGCTCTAAATCATGAGTATGATAATTTCTCTTATGCACCTTCAACTGCTTAGAAACGTAGGTAATCACCTTTCCATACTGCATCAAGATACAACCAAGTCCCACCCTATATGCATCATAATAAACCACAAACCCCTCACCACCCTCAGGTAATGTCAAAACCTGAGCCGAAGTTAGCTTATCTTTCAACTTCTCGAAACTTCCCTCACAAGCATCCGAGCAAAAAAACTTTACCTTTTTCTGAGTCAACTTAGTCAAAGGATCATCTATCATAAAAAAACTCTCCACAATTTGTCGATAATACCCTACCAAACCCAAGAAGTTTTGAATGTCGCTTTGATTCATGGGTCTAGGCCACCTTTTAATCACAACCACCTTATGCAGATCCACCATGATCCCCTCGCTCGAAATAATATAACTAAGAAAAGTCATAGCGTTCAACCAAAACTCACATTTAGAGAACTAGGCATACAACTGATGTTCCTTCAAGGTCTGTAATACCACATAGAGAAGAATCGCATGATCCACCTCACTTTTGAAATAAACCAGAATGTCATCAATAAACACAATGACAAAAAGATCCAACAACTACCTGAAAACCCTATTCATCAGATCCATAAATACCGCCGGGGCATTAGACAAACCAAATGACATCCCCAAGAATTCAAAGTTCCTATACCGAGAATGAAAAGTTGTCTTAGGGATATCTTCCTCCCTAATATTAAGCTAATGATACCTAGACATAAGAATTATATTAGAAAATAACTTGGCACCTTGCAACTGATCAAACAAATCATCTAGCCTTGGAAGAGGATACTTGCTCGTGATCATTACCTTATTCAACTGTCGATAGTCAATGCACATCTGAAGGGAACCATCCTTCTTGCACACGAACAAAATTTGTGCACCGCACGGAGATATAATAGGAAGAATAAACCCTTTATCTAGAAGATCCTTAAGTTGCTCCTTGAGTTCCCTTAACTCAGTCAGAGCCATTTATAAGGAGGAATAGATATTAGACAAGTGTCCGAAACCAAATCAATAAAAAACTCTATTTTTATATCCAGAGGAACACCGAGAATATTATCCAAAAAGACCTCAGGAAAGTTATTTGCAATCAAAACCAAATAAAAAGAAGGACCTTTTGAGTTGGAATATTTAACCCAAACCAAGTGATAAAGACAACCTTCAAAGATTAATCTCCAAGCTCTAAGATAAGAAATAAACCTCCCCCTAGGAGTTAGGGAACCACACTCTCACTCTATAACCGGTTAACCAGGGAACATAAGGACAACCTTAAGGGTCTGATAATCCAAGGACGCATAAAAGAGAGTAACCAATCTATCCCTAGAAAAACATCAAAATCCACTATATCAAGTTTAAATAAATCCACTAAGGTCTGCCTACAACCAATAGATACCACATACCCTGTATAGACTCTCTTAGTAATAACTGAGTCACCTACCGGGGTAGAAATAAAAAAAGAATACGAAACAACCTTAGGATCAAAACCAAAACATACAACCATATATGGGGTTAAAAGGAAAGAGTGGACCCCAAATTAAGCAGACAATGCATGTCATGAGAAAAGAGATGTAACGTACTAGTAACGATATCAGGTGATGCCTCAGATTCCTTCTGATATGTAAGAGCATACAACCTATTTAAGCCAGTGCCAGTACCAGAAATAGGAGTAGACATCGAAGCCGCACCACTAGGTGCATGAGTAGAAGATGAAGCAACCGAAGATTTGACTGCTCCCAAAGCTCCTTTACCAAACAGATAAATTTTAAGCATATGGCCTGGCTGGCTACATTTAAAACACTTGTCCCTTTTTTCATCACCATAGCCCCTATAAAGATAACCACAGAACTGGCATAGAGGGCATAAAAAAGCTGACAGACCCCCACTCGCCTAAGATAGGGCACCACTTTTTTTCAGCCATTTACCTCTATCTTGACTACCTTGTGACTAAGCACCTCCCTAATCAGAAAACCTATTCTCTTACCTTGCCTATCTTTGAACTCTGCCTGTTTTCTCATCTCATCCTCCACATGCTGCATGTGGACAACTAACCCCAAAATGTCCATATTATTGATTAGGAAAGTAGTCTTTCTTTCTAAGATCAAATCAAAGATAAACGAACAACAGACTTTCTCATCCTCATCCTCATGTCAACCACCAAATAAGGAGCATACCTTGACAACTAATGAAATTTTAAGGAATATTCCTTGACAGATATTCTCCCTTGCTTAAGATTTACAAACTCCTCCATCTTCACTTTTCTTAGCTCTTGAGGAAAGAAATAATCCAAAAAAGCACCAAAAAAGCATCCGATAAGGATGACTCCACATCACCTCTATCCCAATTCTATTTATCGTACCATCGGTATACAACATCTTTAAGCTGATAAGTTGCAAACTTTACACCTTCCACATCTGTGGCCTGCATTACCCTAAATATCATTTACATCCCATCAAAGAAACCCTAAGGATACTTATCCAACTTCACACTAGAAATGGTGGATTTAATTTTATAAAATGACTAACCTTTGTAGGCTCAGCAGACAACCCCAGATGCCTCCTGCTCAGTCTGAGCAGCAACTAACTAAGCAATAATATGAATAGAATACTAAAACTATGCATTAGTAACCTCACCCTAGGGAGGACTAGTAGCAATCGGAGGAACTCAAGAACAATTAGGGATAGGACCCTAAGATCGAAGACGTACTCCATCAATATTGTCCTCAGATGGGATTGAAAAGTTTTCTTGTGTTCTAAATTGTCTAGGCATAATCTAAAAAAATGAACAACCAAGGATTAGAGAAGAATTCCAGGTCTAAGACTCCAAGCATGAAAATAAAATACAAGAAAAGTGAAATATTCCTAAAGTTCTTGTATCTTCTCTTTTATGAGTATGGTGTGCAATATACCTTTAAAAGAGACTCTACTAAACATAACTTTGTGGACTCCTAATTGACCATGAACCTAAAACTCTAATACCAACATAAAATGACCCAACCTGGGGCCTTGTTGTAGTAGGCGTCCCAAGTTCGACCAGGATCGGAGACCACCCCCATTACCCAACCTAACCTCCAACCGCCTGCCCTGAGTTGGATGAATTTTGAACATATAACATGATAACATATCTAGATTATAGACTTTAGGATAGGTCTATTAATGAGACCAACCCAACCGAGTTCAAATGTCCCATACCAACCATCGAGACCAACCCAACCGAGTTCAAACGTCCCATACCAACCATCCAACCATACCAAGCCAAACCAAACCATAGATCCAACTATAACCAAATAATTTCCATTGATAATTAAATAATCCCAAAATAAAATATGATGGAATAGTGAGAAATTTTATCCAATGAGGTCAGCCCTAATACCAATGCTAATACAAAGACTGACTCCAATATCGATCCCTTCCATTCCAACCTATAGTTATACCATAAAAGCCTCTAACCAATAGAATACCAAAATCTAGTTGGGACATGCCCCCAACTATAGGCAAAACCAATATCCATAAATAAGATAAAGTATAAAATAACATCCATGAAATAGATCCTTCCAGATAGATGGAAGCTCACCACTTCAATCCAAATACTGACCCAGAAGTCTTAATCGCTAAGTAGGAGGAGTGGAACGACCAGTTCCTACATCGCATGGGGATACAATGCCTGAAGATAAGTTATAAGGTGAATACTAGTGTATGAAGCCTTTATCTAATCTATGTAGCTTTGCCGTCCTAAACCACCTACGGGCTATATGGATTCAGCTACCTTTGCTGAAATGGCCCCAGTGCGTGAAGCTGTACGACCAATGAAGAAAACCTGGTATGGCTAGTACAACCCCCAAAATATAAAGTGTAACATCATGTACAGGGTTAGTAGGACCAAAACTCACATCAACAAATATGAGTTTCCAGGACCTCCACCTTCCATGGCTTTGCTATATACCCCCCTTCTTTAAGCCTAATTAAAACCATTTTCCAACCAAGCCAGTATTCTATTATTATTAACTAAGGCTATTAGTAGTGGTATCATCATACCAACTATAACTTTCAAGTATTGTCCTTAGCCAATCCTTAGGAGATTCCCATGTATCCTACATAATTTCTAATTAACAAAAACCACGGACATCAAGGCCTTTTCAATCCACTCAAAACCATTTGAACCATTCATATCATTTAGGGTTCCATTACCAAGTTTAAACCATGCATAAGTTCCATTGAAAAACCACTATTATAGTGAAAACATTGTTATAGGCATTTTATCAAATAGATTGGGGCATAGTATTTCTAAATCCAAAGTCCATTACCAAAGAACCATTTCCATGCAACCAATTATCCAAAACAACTATTAATGCATATAAAGCATAATTAAAACATGGAAAACCATAACCAAGCATTTATAATCAAAACCCCTAAATTATATTTGGAAACCCAAAATCATACAACATTCAAATCATGAAAAGATTGTATAAAACCATGCCTTTAGTTGGAACTAACAATGAGGGAAGATAAAATACCTTAAACCAAGATGATGATGGAGAGAAATCACCATGACAAGCCCTAATTTACTCCTTAAGATGAAACCCTAGCTTCCCTTGCCCAAGAACTCTATAGAGGATTTAAGAGTATTTTTCAAGTGTTTAAGAATAGAATAATAGGGCAAATAACCTCCCAAGTACAATATATGTCATGGGATCTTAGTAGGATAAGTGGAGAAATGTTCGAATTGCCCTCACTTAAATTGCATCAAATTCCCTTCATAGTGTACGATAGACCCTTATAAGTCGTACCCAACCTATACGAGTGGTACCCATCTCTCATACCCTAGGCTTTCCCCAGTCAGACCCAACATTATCCAAGGTATGACATATCCAAACCTAAGTCATATTCAAGTGTACAATTGGTGCTCATAGATCATACCCCTGGTAGAATAGAATCTAGGAGGTTTGAACACTGACCGCCATAGAGTCTTGGGTACAACTTGTACCCTACTTACACCTTGTGGTGTGCCACTAATACTCAGATACAACTTAAGTTACCATGTCTAAGATTAAGTGAAGAAACCAAACATCCTGTACAGACTATACAACTTGGACTACCCAAATTATCGTAATGGGTATCCTAAGTCTGACCAGGACCGGAGACCATCCCCACTACTCAACCTAACCTACAGTCACCTGCCTTGAGTTGGTTGAATTTTGAGCATATAATAAGATAGCATAATAGATCGTATGAAGACTCTAGGATAGGATCATGATCGTGATTAATCCGATCGATTCCATCAACCCAAACAACACCAAACTAAAACCATAAGAAAATAAGTTCCATTAATAATTAAGTATATAATCCCAAAAGGAAATAGGATGGAACAACCAACATTATAGTCAACCGACATTAACCCCAATACTAATATCAATGCTAAGGCTGACACTAATACCGACCCCACCTATTTTAACCTATAGTAATTCCACAAAAGCCTTTAAATAAAAGAATACAAAAATTTGGTTGGGATAAACCCCCAACAATAGCCAAAACCAATATCTATAAATAATTCAAAGTATGAAATAACATCTATGAAATGGAGCCTTCTAAAAAAATGGAAGATCACCACTTCAATCCAAAACTGACCCCCGAATGTCTGAATTTTAAGTAGGAAGAGTAGAAGATTAGTTCCTGCATCACGTAGGGATACAATCGCTTGAAGACTGGTTAGCGGGTGAATGCTAATATGAACTAAAGATAACGATAAATAATGCCATTTAAGAAAATCATTTAAAGCCATTCATATATATATATATATATATATATAAACAGTATATATAAATATATAACCATGTCGGGAAATGGAACTGGGTTTAGTATGCATTTAAAAGCATTAACCTAGTATGGAAAGCTTAACCATCCTAAGATCACCCATGGGCTATATGGGTTAATTGTAACCCCTTGAACGGGCCCCGATGCATGTAGCCGCATAAACCAGAGATACCATAGGAGTTGGGGATTCCTATGTAGCCTTCACTCTCCATGATACATATGTACAGTATACCTAGAGAATTCCCATGTACCTCATAAGTATCATATAAGGTTTCCAGGACCAACTCCTCATATCGGCAAACATGAGTTTCCAATGTTTATCCATTGGACTCCCACCTTCATGGTTAGCTTTTACACCATGCCATTGTTTCCCCATTGTTTCCCAATTAAAACTATTTTTCCAACCAAACCATAATTCTACTTTTATTAACCAAGGCTATTAGTAGTGGTATTTTCATGCTGACTATAAGTTGCAATTATTGTTCTTAACCAAAAATTTTTGTTTTCAAGGGATTACAACGTACCCATAGACCATGTCATCCAATTACCTTGAGGGATTCCCATGTACCCCACAAGTATTCATTACAACATTAACTTGGGGGATTCCCTTGTACCCTTCAAGTATGTTGATTAAGACAAATTATTCCAAAACTATTTCAGCCATTCATATCATTTAGGGTTCCATTAACAAGTTTAAACCATGCATAAGTTCCATTAAAAACCCAATAATATGGTAAAAACATTGTTATAGGCATTTTATCAAACATATTAGGGGCATAGTATTTCCACAATCAAAGCAAATTGCCAAACAACCATTCCCATGCAACCAATTATACAAAGCCACCATTAAAGCATATAAAAGCATAATTAAAATATGGAAAAACCATAATGAAGAATTTGTAGCAACCCCCAAATCATATTTGAAAACCCAAAATCATACAATATTCAAATCATGAAAACATTGTATAAAATTCATGCCTTAGTTGGAACTAACAATAAGGGAAGAGAACATGCCTTAAACCAATATGATAATGGAGAGAAATCACCAAGACAAGCCTCAATTTACTCCTTAAGATAACACCCTAGCTTATTTTGCCCAAGAACTCTAGAGAGGATTTAAGTGTGTTTTCTAATTGTTTAAAAATAGAATAGTAGGACTAATAACCTCCCAAGTGCAATATAAGTCATGGGACCTTATTAATATAAGTGGGGAAATTTCCAGATTGCCCTCACTTTAACTACACTTAATTCTCATCATAGGGTACTACTGACCCTTATGAGTCATACCCATCCTATATGAGTGGTACCCACCTCTCATACCCTATGTAGCCCCCTTGGACCCAACACTGTCCAAGGTAAGACACCCCCAAACCTAATTTATATCCAAGTATATGACTAGTAACAATAAACCTTATCCCTGGCAAAATAGAATCTCAAGAGGTTTAAACACAGACCACCATACAGTCCTGGGTATGACTCGTACCTTGCCTTATGACTCATGTTGAGCCACTCGTACTTAGATCCAACTTAAGTTACCAAGTGATGTTCTATTGAAATATATCACTTAAGATGCTTAAATATGATAATATGAATATACCTAAGGCTATGTTATTAGATTTGATGTGTTTTTAGGAGTATTTTACTGGAAATTAGGTTTTGGATGCTAAATGTAAGATGAATTATGAAAAGTGGCTAGAATTGTATTTAAAAACCCAATTTAAGCCTCTACTGCCCAAGGTATGACTTTATCCTAACAACCCATAAGGAGTCTGTATGAGTCGTATCCTAGATAAGCCTTACAAGTCATACCTAGGATAGATTCGACACAGCTTGGATAGTGCTTTTGTATTTTGGCCATAAGTTTCACCCCGATATCAGATTAATGCAAAATTAGTATCGTTGGAAAGATAATTCAATTTTATATATGTTGGTAGGTCTTGAGATAAAAATAATAAGAACACAAAAAGGTATGCACCGTTAAAAATGATGATAGCTAGATTCTTCACAAGAACATAATCGTTAAGGTATTTTTTCACATGCCTATAAGATTAAAGATATTTGTGATATGAATATGCCATCTATAGATATTTAAAAATCTATTAGAAAGTTGAAGTGTCATAAGAATATAGGTTTGAAGTCTGAGTACAACTCATATGATCCAACCGTAAGAAGAACAATGTCCAAGAACATGAAATGAAAAAGTCCCAGGTAGCTATGAGTAAACTCCATGAGTCGTATAATCAAGGTTATAATGGTGAGGATGATTTATAATAAGATCAAAATGTTGAATCCTTGGGAGATGAGCTACTAGAATGCATACGATTAGGTCCTATGACTCGTAAGCAGACCAAATGAGTCTAGACCCGAGTCGTACCTTATACTGACTTAAGTGTCCTATCCCATTTTAGTTGGGATTTGTTTATTGTAGTTTCCATATATCCCAATTAAACTCCTATTATGTATTGGTAATTATGTTGTCCTATTTTATTTAGAAGCTGATTTATAGTGTTTTCCTATTTTATTTAGGAGTTGATTTCTAGGGTTTTCCTACTTTAATTAGGATTTAGTTTTTGAAATCTATAAATACCCTTTAGGCTTTGTTTTATTTATTCATTATTCATCATTCATTCAATAAAATATTCACCAATTTCAAAATTCAATGTATTGCTTATTATTCTTGGTTTGTTATTCAATTTATGACTTTAGGATTTATCCCTCATTATTTGTAGATTGATTTTATAGTTTTGTCTGTGAATTCCATGATTGATCTCATAAATATGAGAGGCTATGTCTCTTAGATAGGGTTGTGGGAACCTCGGCAGATTAGCTATGTAGAGGAAGTGTGATATTCATCTATTCTAGTGTTGTATGTATCTTAATATTCTTCGCAATAACTAATCTTAAGTATTAGCTGTACCTTGAGATAGTATGTATTCGCATTTATTCGATAACCAAGACGCTTGTGATTGGGAAAAGAAGTTAAGATAGGGATTTAGTATGTGATAACTAAGCATTCCATCCGAGGGCATAGCAAGGGGTAACATGGATACACCCTAAAACGATAACCAAGTGAAAGGGTGAAATTTATCTTTTAGCTTACCCGATAGTTAATAAGATTTATCTTGTAGGCTTCGTATGAAGAAAAATATAATAGTTGGGTAGATCGCGAGACATTTACAAAGTTGAGAAGCTAGGGGGAACACAAGCCTAGTGTTCATCTTCTATTGTTTACAACCAAGATCAACCAATTCTTCTCCTTTTTTCTATTTTAACAAATCCCGCATTTTACTTTTTTGCACCACCTAGTAATTTAACAAATTCGATATAGATTTCTAATGTATTCCCTACGGGATTCAACCCCAACCTAGTTGGGATACTATATTTGCAACGACCATTTTATCCTTCAATTGGAGGTGTATTTTGGGCGTTATCAAATTTTGGCCCTATTGCCAGGGAATACTGTCTCAAAACTCTTGATTGATGTTGTTGGAGTTATTGGGTTTATTTTTTTTTTTTAATTTATTTTTGTTGAACTACTCTTATTGAGAGGACAGCTTGGCCAGAGGAAGTATAGAGTTATGGTGACTTTTTATTTATTGATCCTATTCCATAAGATATGGTGCATTACTATAGGGGTCTAAAAATATATTATTGGACATAATGAGAGCATGCTTGAAACGTTGACACTCAAAGAAAAAGAAAGAAAATATCGTATGCATGAGGTTAATAAGATTGGCTTGGATATTTACCTCCTACAAATAGAGTTGGATGTAAAAGTTGTTGCATGGAACACCCTGTGACTTAGTTATGGGTGGTGTAAGACTGAAAGAAATCTAAAAATTCAACTTGAGGAGCTGATATTGGAGGAGTTGGAAAGTGCTTATGCTCTTATGGATAGCGTCACTCTTAAGGATAGTATACTAGAGTTATGTGGGGATGTAAAGAAGACTTCAAATTCGGAGTTGCGACATATTGGACCTCATTTGAAGTGTTTTTCCACATTTTGTTTGGATAGTCAGATCTTGATCGAGCTATCCAAACCTAAAGAAGAGTTCAAGGAAGAGGAATATTTTGTATATATTATTGAATTTACTGAGCCAGAATCAAAGAAATACATTCCTCACATAAGGTCCAAGAAGTACAACATGCCATATCTATTTCTTGGGTCCTTTATTTTTATATCTCCACTCCATGAACATCATAGGACTACAAAACATTATATGAGTGTAATTGGATATATGGAAACTCAAGGAAAAAAGTCCCAACGAAAATAGAATAGGACACTTAAATCAGCATAAGATACGACTCGGGTCCATGAATCGTATAGTCTTCTTACTAGTTGTTGGACCCAGCCATATGCATTCCAGTAGATCATCTCCCAAGGCTTCAAAATTTTTATCTTTTTACTACTTATCCTCATGAGTCTACCTTGGTCATATAACTCATGGAATTCACTCGTATTCACCTAGGACTTTGCATTCATTCGATAACCAAGAAGCTTGCAATTGAAAAAAAAAAAGACTAAGACAGGCATATGATAACCAAGTATAATTGAGGCCTTAAAAAAGGGAAATAAGGCAATACCCCTCAGACCATAACCAAGTCAAAAGGGGTGAAATTTATCTTCTAAGTAGGGGATAATACCTATTTTATCAGTTTTGCATGCAGAACAATAGAATAATTAGGTTGAACATGAGAAATTTATGCAGTTGAGAAGCCATGGGGAACATAAACCTAGCGTTCATCTCATATTGATTTCAAATTGACAATACTCAAAAATTAATTACTATTTGCAATTGATAACAAAACTCCCCCCATTTACTTTCCTATACTGCTTGTGTATTACATCAAGGCAAGAAACTATTCACATTTTCCCTATGGGATCGACCCCAACCTTGTTGGGTTACTATATTTACAATCGTCGGCATTATACTTCTAGTGGAGTGTATTTTTGGGCGACATTAAATTTTGGCGCCGTTGTGGTATAGTTCTTTTGAGCAGGATTTAGTGCCTTACTAGCATAGTAGATGGGATGAAGGATCTTTTCTTTCTGTTGGACTAGTACAGCCCCTAAGGCTAAACCACTTGATTCACACATAGTCTCAAAAGGGAAGGACCAATTAGGAAACAAAATGATTAGAGCAGACAGTAAATTCTCTTTTAAGATTTCAAAAGCCTTCTTACATACAACAACAACAGCAACAATAACAACAAACCTAGTATATTCCCACAGAGTGGGGTCTGGGGAGGGTAAAATGTACGCAGTCCATACCACTACCCCCGAAGGAGTAGAGAGCTTGTTTTTTATGGACCCTCGGCTCAAGATGCATCATCAAAATCAAATCACCTCCTTCTCGAGAAGTTTGGAAAGTGGGCTAGCAATCTTTAAGATGTCCTTGATAAATTGCTGAAAAAAACCTGCATGCCCTAGAAAACTCTGAATTCCCTTTTCATAAAATGGATAAGGTAGTTTTTCAATCATCTCAACCTTTGCTCGATCAACCTCTATGCCTCTTTTCAAAATTTTATGTCCAATTACAATTCCTTCTGACCATGAAATGACACTTTTCCCAATTAAGCACCAAGTTGCATTCTTCACACCTTTATAGTGCCTTTGCCAAGTGAATAAGGAAATCAACAAAACAATCATCAATAACCAAAAAATTCTCCATAAAAACTTCAATGGTATCTTCTTCCATATAAGAGAAAATAGACATCATACATCTCTGAAAGGTGGCTGGAGCATTGATAGCCCAAATGGCATTCATTTGAATGCAAAGGTCCCATAAAGACATGTAAAAGTAGTCTTATCTTGTTCCTCAGGAGCAATAGTGATCTGATTATATCCTTAGTATCCATCAAGAAAATAATACCATCCTTTTCCTGCTAACCGATCCAACATCTGATCTATGAATGACATAGGAAAATGGTCCTTCTGATTCCATGCATTTAACTTTCTATAATCCATGTGCACTTTCCATCTCATGACTGTCCTTACAGGAACTAGCTCATTTTTCTCACTATGCACCACAGTTATTCCGCCCTTTTATGGTACGCAGTAGATCAGACTAACCCACTTACTATCAACAATGGGTAATACTACACCAACATCCAACCACTTAATGATCTCCTTCTAAACCACATCCTACATAAGAGGATTATGTCGACGCTAATGTTTAATAAATTGAACACAATCTGGCTCAAGATGAATTTTATGAGTACACAAACTAGGCAGAATACCCACAATATTTGCTATGGACCATCCAATGGCCCTTTTGAAATTCTGTAATACTAACAATAATGCTTCTACCTCTGACTAACTCAGATCAACTTCAATGGTAACTGGAAAAACATTGTTGGCCCCCAAAAATACATAATGCAAGTGAGATGGGAGGGCCTTCAATTCTAATACCAATGGTTCCTCAATGGATGGGCGAGCAGGTGGAGTTGTTCTGCTCTTTAAATATCGATCGAGTTCCTTTGGTGCATAATTATAACCATCACCATGCAATAAATTTACTAACTCCTCATGCTCCTTGATACCTTCAGACTCAAAATTCACAATCACATCCGTAAGAGCTTCGACACCTAGCCTCCCTTCCACAAGAACAATCATATTAGAACCATCATCCCACAGAGTAACTGGATTAACATCATGGAAAGAATCTGTTTCCTTAATATCTACATCAATCAAAAACACCACTCTCAATTCATCAGTCTTCTTCATAGATTTGCACACGTTGAATTTCACTTGTTCATTATTGAGTCACAACATTGGATGTCCCTTTTCTAGATCAATTAGTGTCCTAACTGTAGCTAAAAATGGTCTTCCTAAGATAATGGGGACTTAAAAGTCCACTTCATAGTCTAATATAACAAAATCAGCAAGAAATATAAAAGAAGATACTTTTACCAAAACATCATAAAGGATACAACAGCTTCTTTACTGTCCTGTCCTCCATTACTAGTCTCATGGTGGTCGGTTTGGGAGCTCCTAACCCCAACTTATTGAATACACCAAATGGAATGAGGTTGATGATATCCCCCAAATCATATAATGCTTGAGCAAAGTTGAAAGACCTAATAGTGCAAGGTATTGTGAATGCGCTATGGTCCTTCTTCTTCTCTACCAAAAATATAGTAACTACAACACTGAAATGATGAATATTATCAACAGGCTCATAGTTAAATGACCTCTTCTTGGTGATCAAATCCTTCATGAATTTTACATAGCTTTGCACCTACTTCAATTCCTTTATAAGCGGTATATTGACAGTTAATTCTTTTAACATAGATAAAAAATTTTGATTCTTACATTCTCCATGTTTCTTTTTTAGTCTTTGCAGATAGGGAGGACATGGTCTTTGTAACATCCAAAAATTTGATTTTCGAGATGGTACACAGTGCTCCAAACTGCAAGTAGTCCTGAGCTAACTCTGGCTGCCTTTTACGAAATTTGAATCTCAAAATAGAGTAATATGAATGTAAGATCAAAATAAATGTGGAAAAATATTTGAATTATCTGAGTATATCTTAAAATACCAATATCATCAATCTAATAAAGCAAATACTAAAAATTTGGATACTGCAACTAAAATCTAAAATTGAATCTAGTAGTCTGACAAACCTCTACTGATTGAATCTAGAGAGTCACTGGGACAGGCCCCAGCTGACTCAAACTGTCTGAAATGAATACTGAATCTTCTACTAATAAACTAAAAATCTGAATAGCTAGTCCCCAAACTATGAGGACTCACCAACTTCAGAGATGTAGATGGGATGCTCTAAAATCACTCATGCTACTGAGACTGAGCACCTTAACCTACATTATGAAACAAGGTAGCACAAAGACATATGTGTGGATCTGTACTTTGGGAATACGCTAAGCATATGGGTGTGAATGCAATAAGTCAAACAATACTTCAATAGCATCCCAAGTTATAAAATCATGCATGAAAAACGTAAATGACTCACATAGGCTTGGGTAATGTGAAATCTAGAGATCATAAATCATGAATAGTAAAGAATACAATGTAAATCATGTGAGTCAGAACACTTAGTTTCTAAAATCTGTCCTTTTTCTAAAAGCTATATTTTAAATTCAAGAACTTTAAAGCTGTAGAGAAAATACTTTATCTTAGAGGTTTAGAAATCTAAAAACTTATTCTGCATGGGAGGTTCTTCTAATTAGCATAAACCATGTGAGCATTCATGGAGTCCAACGTTCTTGTCCCCGTAAAGAGGAATCCACACGTTGGGGAGAGGTGTCATACTCTTGCCAAGGAGCATAACCTATCTAAGTGATCATATATCTACCACCCACATAGAAGTGTAAACAATCTAAATCCTACATTGACATGTAGTTCTGGGGTATGAAACTGTAGTAACGTACCCATCTCGAAGCTAAATACTGCTCCCATTAAATCTGTATGCTTATTCTGATGGAAATCCACTTTTAAAATAATATATTCATCTACAATGAAAACCCACTAAATATCTGTAAAGCTAAATATGTAATCTAAATCTATAAAGTGGATTCCAAACCTATTTGGAAATAAAACAAAAAGGTCAAATCTTTAACAATAATCTCAAAGATATCTAGTCATAGGGTGCTTATAGCACAATCAAATCCTGAAATAACAATCTTAAATTAGGGCTTAATGACCCATGCATCAAACCCATGATAAAATATTATAATGTTCATGCATGATAATGTAAACATTGATAAATTAATTGAAAATCTGGAAACTACTGCAATATGCATGAAAATATGAACATAATCATGTAACTCAACTTCTAAATCACTGGAAATCTCATAAGCTTGTAAATAACAATAATGGGTATAAAACCTAACATGAATTTCATGGAAAATCATATAAAATTCAGTAAAATTGGAACTAAAATAAGTTTTGGGAACAAGGACGAAAGGATTGTCTTTGTTCATAACCCCACATATCTCAATAGATGAACTAGATGCTAAGGCTTGAATTTTGGATCCCTATTGATGCTTTTAAAGTTGAATTATTTTGAAGTTCTTGAGTTAGGAACCCTTAATCTTAAATTGCCTTGGAGAATTAATGGAGGAATTGGATTTCTTGGGAAATAAGCTTTGATGATCTAGGATTTTGTTTAAGAGTATAGTGGTGAAAAATGGGTATAATATGCTTAGGATGGATTAAATGATCTGTTATTCATGACTTGGGGCTAGAGAAAAAGACCAAAGAGCCCCTTTTATAATTTTACTTAGACTGGAAAAATTCTAAAAATTAGCCTGTGGTGCGACACGCCTTTATCGCGGTGGCCTACTAGAAACTGCCAAGTAGGACCTAGAAAATCACCGTGATGGAGCTATCATAGTACGCTTATGAATTGCCATTTTGGCCTCCTCCCCTACACACCATTATCGTGTAGGGTCACTGAAAAGTGATAATTGTGAAATAGGACCTCACCGCGATGCGGTGGAATCACAAAATCTTACTGGAAATTGACAATTGGGATTTAGGACCTCTCCGTGATGCGGTACAATAGCGGAGTCTTACTGGAAATTGACGATTATCATTTAAACTGTCTTGGCGATGCGCTAGTGACTGAAAGGATGGTGTTTTATGATTGAAACTTAAAATCGCCATAACTTCTCATTCGATTTTTGGATTAAGGAAAATATAATATTGTTGGAAAGCTAATTCAATTTCCTACACATTGGAGGGTCTAAATCAAAAAAATTCTATATGTATGAAAAGTCATTCTCTCTTGAAGCCAACGCTTAATATTCTCAATGCTAAATTAAACTAGGAAAAGTATGGTGTGTTACAATATCTCCCCCTTGGAAATGTTCATCCTCGAATATGGATAGTTCAACTAAGGACACTAAGGAATCCAAGTCTATATGATAGCATGAATAATTGAAACTAATTGCATAACTGATTCTAAATTATATTGAGTTTTTGAGCTAATCTGTGAGTGCATGAATTTTCAATGAGGATAACTATATAGCTGAATCTGAAACTGGAAAGATACTGAATTAAGGAAGAGAATTACCATCAACTGAATCTAAATTTACGGAGAAGAGGTGAGGGTACTTGACTCGCATATCTACCTCTGCTTCCTAAGTGGTGCCCTCAACAGAATGATTTCGCCAAAGAACTATGACCAAGGGAACTTCTTTGTTCCTTAGTCTATAGATCTAATGATCTAAAATCTTAACTGAAATCTCTTCGTATGAAAGGCTATTCTGAATATATGAGATTTCTAAAGGAATTACAATAGTGGAGTCACTGATGCACTTCTTAAATATAGAGACGTGGAATAAGGATGAATGGACGACAAGTCTGCGGGAAAATCAAGCTCATAAGCAACTTTCCCAACATGACTCATAATTTTGTAAGGCCCAATATACTGGGGACTGGGCTTCCCTTTTTTCCCAAATCTCTTTACCCCTTTCATGGGTGAAATCTTCAGATACACTAAATTACCAACCTCAAACTCGAGTTCCCTTCTTATCATATCTACATATGATTTCTGGAGACTCTATGTTGTTTTCAATCTTTCTGTAATTAACTGAACCTTATCTATAGCTTCAAACACTGTGTCAGGCCCAAGAAAAGTGGCCTCACCCATTTCAAACCAATCTATGGGTGATTTATATCTCCTTCCATAAAGAGCCTCAAACGGGCCATCTATATGCTAGAATGGTAACTGTTATTATAAGCGAACTCAATCAATGGCAAATGTTCATGCCAACTAACTTTGAAATCAAGAGCACATGCCCTCAATATGTCTTCTAGAGTTTGGATTGTTCACTATGCTTTAACATATGTTTGAGGGTGGAAAGCTGAACTAAAATTGACTTAGGTACCAAAACCCTTCTGAAAGGCTCTCCAAAACAGGGAAGTGAACTGAGTACACCCTATCTGAAATGATACACAAGAGAACTCCATGCAGTCTGGATAACTCTGTGATGTACAGCTTAGTATAATCTTCAGCTGCGTAAAATGTGTGAACTGGCAAGAAATACGCTAACTTAGTCAATCTATCTATAATAACCCAAATTGAATCATGCTGATGACGCAAATGGTGTAAACCAGTCACAAAATCCATATTCATCTCTTCCCACTTCCAAGTGGGGATACCAAATTCTTGCTATGTACCACTAGGTCTTTATTGCTCTACCTTAACCTATTGACAAGTTGCACACTTTGCTACAAACTCTGCTATATCTTTTTTCATACCACTCCACCAATAGATTTCCCGCAAATCATGATACATCTTGGTAACACCTGGATAAATGGAATAACGTACACAATGCGCTTTCACCATAATCCGTTGTCTCACATCATCAACATATGGAACACATAATCTACTATGGTATCTCAACATGCCATCTCCCTCGTGGGAGAAAACCTCTACCTTTTGGTTTTTAACTGACTCCTTCAATTTGACCAAACTAGAATCTTTGTCTTGCTTCTCCTTCACTTCTGAAACTAGGGAAGATTTGGAACTACTCTAAACCCAAACATTCCCTTCAGCTAAATCAACCAACCTAACACCCAATCTATCCAAATGAGGAACTTCTTAAGCTAACTCTTTCTTATCGTTCTCTACATGAGCAACACTGCCCATAGACAATCTACTAAGGGCGTCTACCACTACATTAGACTTGCCCGAATAGTACAACACACTCATGTCGTAATGTTTCAACAATTCTAACCACCTTCTCTAAAGGAGATTCAACTCTCTTTGGGTAAACACATACTGTAAACTTTTGTGATCCATGAACACATCAATATGCATTTATATAAATAATATCTCTAGATTTTCAAAGTAAACACAACAACAACTAATTCAAAATCATGGGTTTGATACTTCTTTTCATGAGGCTTAAGCTGTCTAGAGGCATAGGCTATGACCTTACCGTTCTGCATCAGAACAAAACCCAAACTAACTCTAAAGGCATCACAAAACACCATAAAACCATCTATACCATTAGGTAATGCTAACATTGGGGATGAAGTAAGTCGAGTCTTCAACTCCTGAAAACTCTTCTCATAGGAATCTGACCACAAAAACTTAACTTTCTTTTGGATCTATCTAGACATAGGGGATGCAGTAGAAGAGAAACCCTCAACAAAACATCTATAATAGCTAGCTAAACCTAAGAAAATCCTAATGTTTGATGGAGAGATAGGTCTAGGCCTATTTCTTATGGCTTCGATATTTTAGGGATCAACACTAATACCCTAAATGGAAATGATATGGCCAAGGAAAGCTACTGACCTTAGCCAAAATTGCAATTTGCTAAATTTGGAAAATAATTGGTGATCTCTAAGAGCTTACAACACAATTCTAAGATGGTCTGCATAATCATCCTCACTACGAGAGTAGACGAGTATATCATCGATAAAGGCTATGACAAACATATCAAAATACTGTTTGAACACTCTGTTCATCAAGTCCATAAAAGCTTCTAGGGCATTGGTTAGCCCAAAAGACATGAATAGAAACTCAAAATAACCATAACGAGTTCTGAAAGCTATCTTTGGAATATCACATTCCTTTACTTTAAGTTGATGATAGCCAGATCTAAGGTCTATCTTTGAGAAATAACTTACACCTTGGAGTTGATCAAATAAGTCATCAATTCTCGAGAGAGGATATTTGTTTTTGACGGTAACATTATTCAGCTGGCGATAATCAATGCACATGCTCAAAGAACCATCTTTCTTTCCAACGAATAAGACAGAAGTACCCTATGAAGAAATACTAGGCCTTATGAAACCTTTATCTAAAAGATCTTTGAGTTGCTCTTTCAAATCTTTAAGCTATGTGGGATACATACGTTATAGAGGGATAGAAATAGGCTGAGTATTTAGGAAAAGGTCAATACCAAATTCTATTTCCCTATCAGGAGGTACCCTAGGGAAATATTTGAGAAAGACGTTAAGAAACTCATTGACTACACTAACTAACTGAATTGTTATAGTGTCCGACTTAGTGTCTTTGACTCAAAAAATATGATAGATACACCATTTTGAGATTAACTTTCTGGCTTTAAGATAAGATATGAAATGGCTTTTGAGAGACACTTAATTTCCTTTCCACTCAAAGACTGGCTCATCTGGAAACTGAACCTTCACTACTCTGACGCAACAATCTATGGATGCATAATAGGAATGGAGCCAATCCATACCAAAAATAAGATCAAAATTAACCATATCTAACTCCATTAGGTCTACTAATATGATTTTATGAAGAATAATGATAGGACACTTTTTGTACATCTGTTTGGCAACAATTGACTCACCTACTAGGGTAGAAACCAAGAAAGGCTTAGTGATCTTTTCAGAACTTAGCTCAAAATTTACTGCAACTAATGGGGTCATATAAGAGAAACTCGACCTAGGGTCTAGAAACAGATAAACATTAAGATGAAAAACAAAAAGCATACCAGTAACAACATCTGGTGAATTTTCCTGCTCTTAGCAGAATAGTAAATTATAGAACTTATTTTGGTGCTGACCACCACCAGTACTAGATGATGTACCCTAAACAGGGGATGGGAAACCTAGAGGGGCTGGTGAACTATTAGCCTGAGTCTGAGGACAAACATCCCTCTTTTCCTGTCTAGTATACGAGCACTATTTAACCCCATGACCCATCTATCCACAACTATAACAACATTTCTAACCCCATAAACATTCATCCGTATGATTCTTACCATACTTAGCACATGGGGGATGATTGGGCTTTTTACTCACACTATTTTGAGATTTGGACATAGATGACCTACCCCACTACTCTTGTATATTCTTGGGTATTGAAGCACTGGCTGAATAAGGTGCGGACATAGATGGCCAATTCTGAAACTATGAATGATTTCCACCTCTAGACCTATTCTGACCATAATCAAACTTCCCTATCCTAGCCTTCTTATTTTCTCTCTCTACCCTTCAACTTCTCTGCCTCTATTTGTTGGGCATGAACCATTAACTTAGAAAGATCTATGTCCCCAATAGGCATATCATTCCTATACTCTTTAACAACCAACCCAGACACACCGATTATAAACTTACTCATGCTTGACCTAGGGTCAGCCATTTGATCAGGGGAATACTTAGAAAATTGGTTGAACTTGAGGCAATACTCATTCAGTGTCATTGAGCCCAGCCTCAGGTTCATAAACTCTTCTATCTTGGCTTTCTTCATCTCACGTGGGAAGAACTTATCCAGAAATGCATCTTGAAATACCTGCCATAACATAGGAGCTACTATCTTCTCTTCACTTTTCTTCCACATCACTATCCAATCATATGCAATATCCTTCATCCTATAGGATGCCAACTCTACACTTTTCTCTTCAGAAACATGCATAATCTAGGTGATCTTGTTCACCTCATCTAGATAAAACTATGGGTCCTCACCTGCCTTTGACCCAAAGAATTTCGGTAGGTTTATTCGCATAAAATTTCAAATTCTAGCTGCGTCTAAGTCCCTATTTTGGTGAAGTGGGACTATAGCATAATGGTTGCCCTTAAAATTAGTTGTCATAGCTTAGGCTAGTGCCTGAAAGGCAGCCTAAAACTCTGTATGTGATACATTTTCATTCAAAGAATTTACGGGCTGAGGTGGTTGGTTATCATTTCTACGTGTGTTAGCTCAATGAGAAGGCATTTTCTATCACATAAAAGCATGAGTTAGAAGTAGATAGAGATACTGAATATATGATAGATTATGAAAGAAGAGATGATTTCCCAAAACACTCCATAGCCTCTTGCTCATAGATGTGGCACACTTAAAACTGATGATTAAGACTCTACATAACGTGGCTTGTTTCACTCCCTAGGACTTTCTAAAACTTAGGCTCTGATATTAAGATTGTTATGCCCCAAAATCTGATTTTTGAGATGCCACACGGTGCTCTGAGCTATAAGTAGTCCTGAGCTAACCCTGGCTGCGTTTTACTAAATCTGAATCTCAAAATAAGGGAATATGAATGTAACATCAAAATAAATGCATAAAACTATCTGAATTATCTGAGTATATCTAAAAATACTAATCTCATCAGTCTGATAAAGCAAATACTGAAAATTTGAATACTGTAACTAAAATCTAAAACTTAATCTAGTAATCTGAGAAGCCTCTACTGACTGAATCTAGAGAGTCACTGGGACAGGCCCCAGCTAACTCAAACTGTCTGAAATGAATACTGAATCATCTACTAATAAACTAGAAATCTGAATAGCTAAGTACCCAACTATAAGGACACACCAACTGCAGAGATATAGGTGAGATACTCGAAATCACTCACGCTATTGAGATTGAGCACCTGAACCTACATTATGAAACAATGTAGCACATAGATGTATATGTAAATTAATACTTTAGGATTGTACTGAGCATATGAGGGTGAATGCAATAAGTCAAACAATACTTCAATAACATCACAAGTTATAAAATCATGCATGAGAAACATAAATGACTCACATAGGCTTGAGTAATGTGAAATTTGAAGATCATAAAACATGAATAGTAAAGCATATAATGTAAATCTTGTGAGTCACAACACTTAGTTTCTAAATTTGTCCTTTTTCTAAAAGCTATATTTTAAATTCAAGAACTTTAAAGCTGTAGAGAAAATACTTTATCTTAGGGGTTTAGAAATCTAAAAACTTATTTTGCATGGGAGGTTCTTCTAATTAGCATAAACCATGTGAGCATTCATGGAGTCTAACTTTTTTGTCCCCCTAAGAAGAAAGCCTCACGTTGGGGAGAGGAGTCATACTCTTGCCATGGAGTATAACCTATCTAACTAATCACATATCTATCACCCAAGTAAAAGTGGGAACAATCTAAATCCTATGTTCGCGCATAGTTTGGGGGTATGAAACTATAGGAATGTACCCTTCTTCGTGTTAAATACTACTCCCATTAAATATGTATGCTCATTCTGATGGAAATCCACTTTTAAAATAGTATAGTGGTTTACAATGAAAACCCACTGTATATCTATAAAGCTAAATATCTTATCTGAATCAGTAAAGTGGATTCCAAACCCATTGAAAGACCAAAAATAGGTCAAATCTTTGACAATAATCTCAAAAGCATCTAGTGATAGGGTTCTTAAAGCACAATCAAATCCTGAAATAGCAATCTTTAATTAGGGTTAATAACCCATGCATTAAACTCATATTAAAATATCATTATGTTCATGCTTGATAATGTAAACATTGATAAATTAATTCAAAATCTAGAAATTACTGCAATATGCATGAAAATATGAACTTAATCATGTAACTCAACTTCTAAATCACTGGATATCTCATAAGCTTGTAATTAACAATAATGGGTATACACCCTAACTTGAATTTCATGGGAAATCATATAAAATTCAGTAAAATTGGAATTAAAATAAGTTTTGGGCACAAGGACAAAAGGATTGTCCTTGTTCATAATCCCACGTACCTCAATTGATGAACTAGATGATAAGTCTTGAATCTTGGATCCATATTAATTCTTTTAAAGTTTATTTTTTTTGAAGTTCTTGAGTTGGGAACCCTTAATCTTGAATTTCCTTGGATAATTAATGGAAGAATTAGATTTATTTGGGAGCAAACTTTGATGATCTAGGGTTTTGTTTAAGAGTATTTTGCTGAAAAGTGGGTATAATATGATTTGTATGTGTTAAATGATATGTTATTCATGACTTGGGGATAGAGAAAAAGACCAAAGAACCCCTTTTAAAATTTTACTCGGATTGGGAAAATTCCCAAAATTGGCCTACAGTGCAATGCGCCATTATCGCGGTGACATATTGCAAATTTCCAACTAGGACCTAGAAATTCACCGCGACTTGGAGCTATTGTAGTATGCTTCTTAATTTCCATTTTGGCCACCTCTGCAATGCACCATTATTGTGGAGGCTCTCTTTAAAGTGATAATTTTGAAATAGGACCTCACTGCGATGAGGTGGAATCACAAAATCTTATTGGAAATTAACAATTGGGATTTTATACCTCTCTGCGACATGGTAAAATCACGAAGTCTTAATGGGAATTGGCAATTGTCATTTAAATTGTCTCCATCATGTACAAGTGACTGAAATGATGGTATTTTATGATTGGAACTTAAAATTGCCATAATTTCTCATCCAATTATCGGATTAAGGCGAGTCTTATATTGTTGGAAAGGTAATTCAATTTCTTACACATTGGAGGGTCTAAATCTAGAAAATTATATATGTATAAAAAGTCATTCTCTCTTGAATTCAATCTTGAAATTCTCATCACTAAATTGAACTAGGAAAAGTATAGCGTGTTGCAGTCTTGGAATGGGTTTTTGCACAGGCTCTATAGCCTTTTTCTTCTCCTTTATTTGGATTTCTAGTGCTCCCAACATAAATTGAATCATCCTTTATCTTTTGCTTATTTGATGTGGGTATAGGTGGATCTGTAGTAACCTTACCACTCCGAGTGGTAATGGCATGGCATTGACTATCATCTTGTGATACAATATCATTCACTACCCTATACGTATTTGTTGCTCCAATGGCATAAGTACCAATACCATATTTTGAATCTCGAGTATGCCATCCTCTGTTGGTAACCACAATATTATCTAGCATTTCCTATGTAGCTTCCCAGCAAAGACATATAAATGCTCCTCCTAAAATATTATCTATCATAGCTCTAGAGCTATCATTCAATAATCACCAGAAAATTTCAGATAAGTTAGATCCTTTAATTCTGTGATTTGGTACCATGCTCAACTTCTTCTTGAATTAAAACCATGCCTCATACATAGACTCTGCAGGTAACTATCTAAAATTGTAAATTTTATTCTTTAACTATAACATCTGTGTAGGAGGGATGAATTGGCTTAGAAACTATGTCTTCAACTTATTCTAAGTAGTGAAAGATCCTGGTAGAAGTTCCCCTAACCATAAAAAAACTTCTCCAGTTAAAGAAAATGGGAACAACCTCAATCTTAATGCTTCTTGATTAACCCTTAGAATATTGTAATTTGTGCATATCTCGAGAAAATTTGTGAGGTGCATGTTTGCATCATCCTTTGCAGCTCCCTAAAACACACCCTTCATATTTAGCAATTGGATCATAGCACTAGTGATATAAATCTTCACATTAGGGGCTAAAGGAGGAGTAAAAATGTCTCCAAACTCTGTAGGCTCAACATAACCCTGATCTTCATCGTCTTCCTCAAATGGGTCTAAGTATTGATATGCTAGAACAAATGGAGCCTTGCCTATTTGAACCCAGTGACCAACAACCTATCTCGATCGTATAAATCCTTGGTAAGCTACTGCTATCTCTATAGTAAGTCCAGCTTCTTCTGCTTCTGTATACTCTTGCTCCAATAGTTTTTGTGTTTGTATTTTTGCAATATTCTATGGATCTAATAGGGCACGCGTGAGTGCCGCATTTAGGTCTATAAGTAGGGGATCTTGTAGCTTATCACAAACTTGTCCTGACATCCTTCTAGGTGTTTGAAGGATTCTTGCTTGCCATGGATAAAAAAGGAGTAAGGAATTGACTTTACTCTTAATACCTAGCATACACCAGCGTATGCCAAATCAAAACCAAAAAGTAAAAACCTGTGAACACCAATTTAATTCACTACTCAAACCGTCTTCCCCGGCAATGACACCGAAATTTAATGTCGCCTAAAACTATACCTCGACTAGAAGTATAATAAGGTTGATTGCAAATATAGTAACCTAACAAGGTTGGGGTCAATCCCACAAGGAAAACGTGAATAGTTGCTTCCCTTGATGTAATCCATAAGCAGTACAGAAAAGTGAATGGGGGAGTTTTGTTATCAATTGAAAATAATAACCAATTCTTGAGTGCTGTCGAGTTGAAACTAATATGAGATGAATGCTTGGTTTCTGTTCCCCATGGATTCTCAACTGTATAAATTTCTCATGTTCAACCCAATTATTATATTGTTCTGACTGTAAAGCCTACAAGATAGGTATTATCCCCTGCTTGAAAGATAAATTTCACCCTTTTTGACCTGGTTATCATCTGAAGGGTGTCTCTTTATTTCCCCTTGCTATGACCTTAGTTATACTTGTTTAACGTATCTCTAACTTAATCTTATTTTCCTAATCGCAAGCTTCTTAGTTAGCGAATGGATGTGAATACATAAAACCTTAAGATACTGTAGCTACTTGAGGCTAATTACTGTGAAAAAGAATTAAGATACATGCAGAAACCCTAGACCAATTGAATCTCACACTTTCCCTATGTTGCTAATCCACCAGGGTTCCCACAACCCTAGCTAAGGAGATTAACTTCTCTTGTTTGTGCAAGAAACCATGATTAACAATGAAGAACATATAAAATCATTTTCAGAAGAATAAGATGAATAAACTCCAAAGTCTTTAATTGAATAAAATCCTAAAATCTCAAGAATATTTGTAAAAGTATGTAATAATATGTAATCATGCGTAAAAGAATATCACTATGTGTAACCTAATAAAATATAAACCCTAGGATATTTATAGTATCTCAAAATAACACGAAAATCCTATTAAAAATGGGTAATGTAAAGCTAAGTCGGCAGTCAGTATTACTCGATCTTTACTCATATCCTTAGCTTACAAGTCATACCCTGCCTTGTCGTAACTATTCCATTTTCTAATCTTCCCATGGATTTAATTCTCTGTTCAGCTTACGACTTTGGCTTACAAGTCATACTACATATACGACTCATATCCTTGATCCGTATCCACCTGGGACTTCAGTATTTTCTGGTCTTGAACACTGGCTTGTATACGACATCCCTATATGAGTCATACTCATACTTTTGACTCGTATCCTTCTGATACTTCAATTCCTAGATAGTAGCTTAGATTCTGTTATGCTTACGGATTTTGCATACTACTCGTATCTTGGCTTACAACTGGGATACTTGAGTCGTATCTTCTTCATACATGGTTTCTCAATTTGTTTTTTGGTTTTGTTCCTCATACAATTTGGTATACGAGTCACATAAATTGATTACGAGTTAGAGTCTGACTCGTATACCAATCAAATTCGGTCTTTTTCAGATTTTCTTCTTCTCTTTTTGTTCAAGTACTATTGTAGACCTGTTTTACTGCAATTCACACCAAAGTTCATCATATCCAACAAAATACCCTAAGTTCATGCCTATATTCATTTTTTAAGCATTAAAAGTGACTTATTTCTATGCCACATCAACACCCTCAATTTAAAATTTTGCATGTCCTTAAGTAAAAAAAAAACAAATACTATTTCCTAATCCAGAGGCAATGCTTAAATCAGGAAGATCTCAAATAACCAATGGTAATGATTTTTGATTCAATTTTAAATCTTGTTTCTCCCCTCTAGATTTTCAAATTTTCAACTCATACTTGCATATAGCAATTTAGCACATGTAGAAACATGAAAGAATCCGATGATGACATTACATTAGCAATAGACACTTGGGCATATGCGTGCTTTACAATTATCAAACAATCTAGTAACTTAGCTATATAACCCATGTACACTCACAATCAACGAAATCCCATTTACTCCTCATGGATAGACTTCTCTATTTAGGGATATAAAAATAACTCTCTCTCTCACAAAGAAGTATCACTGGTGTGCACAAAATACCATAAGCTTGCCCTTATGCTCTTTTCCTAAGTTGCCAGACAGTCACAGTAGGATCAATATAGGACTTTATCTGGCTTGTAATGTAGGCTTGGAGATGGTATGATACACATGAATTTTTAAAGCGTCTAATCCTCCTGGACACTACGAACTTTTTGGGGTCCACTATTGTTAACTTCTTTTATTTCCACCCTTACGTTATTTTTATTCAAAGCACATTCCACTTAGGCCAGGTATTGCTTTCTAGAGCTTATTTTTCTTATTCTTCTTCTTTTTCTATACCTTGTACTTTCCTTTCTTTTCTTTACATTATGCCTGCCCATGTTTTAACTATTTTATATCAGATTTTAGTTGGAATTTGTTTCCTAGAGTTTGCATAAATCCTAATTACACTCCTATTATGTATGGTAATTATGTTGTCATATTTTTTATAGGATTTGATTTATAGTGTTTTCTTATTTTATTTAGGAGTTGATTTCTAGGGTTTTCCTACTTTAATTAGGATTTATTTTTTGTAATCTATAAATATCCTTTAGGCTTTGTTTTATTTATTCATTATTCATCATTCATTCAATAAAACATTCACCAATTTTGAAATTCAATGTATTGTTTATTATTCTTGGTTTAGTATTCAATTTAAGACTTTGGGTTTTATCCCTCATTATTTGGAGATTGATTTTGTAATTTTATCTGTGGATTCCGTGATTGATCTCATAAATATTAGTGGATAAGTCCCTTAGCTAGGGTTGTGGGAACCCTGGCGGATTACCTACATAGAGAAAGCGTAATATTTACCTATTCTAGGGTTGTATGTATCTTAATCTTCTTTGATATAATTAATCTTAAGTATCGATCGTAACTTGAGATAGACTGTTTATTCATTTATTTGATAACCAAGAATCTTGCGATTGGTAAAAGAAGTTAAGACAGGGATTTGGTATGCAATAACCAAGAATTCCATCTGAGACCGTAGCAAGGGACAATATAGCTACACCTTGAAATAATAACCAAGTGAAGGGGTGAATTTTATCTTATAGCTTACCCGCCAGCTGATAATACTTATATTATAGGCTTTGCATGCAGAATGACAGAATAGTTGTGTTGATCACAAAAAATTTATAGAGTTGAGAAGCTAGGGGGAACACAAGCCTGGTGTTCATATTCTATTGTTTACAACTAATAACAACCAATTCTTCTCTTTTTTTCTATTTTAATAAATCCCCATTTACTTTCTTGCACTGACCGGCAATTATAATAAATTTAAGATAGATTTCCTACGTATTCCCTTTGGGATTTGACCCCAGCCTAGTTGGGTTACTATATTTCACAACGATAATTTTATCCTTTAAATGGAGGTGTATTTTGGGCATTATACCTCCACCCCATAAGCATAATGGGAAATCAGAAAAGCAATTAGGGGTGAAATTCATAAGTTCAAAATAGAAAGAGAAATCTAAAGGCCAACTATTGGGCTACCCTGATAAAGTCTGAGTAATCAAGGTACCCATGGACTTGTTTGGGATGTTTGAGTACCAAAAAAAGTTTTGTCATGCTGTGATGTTAAATCAGGCACTGCTTAGGAGGCAACCCAAGTTATTTTGTTATTTGTATTAGTATTGCATGATTGACGTTAGATCTCTGCACCTATGGTGCCACATGTATATTTCTAACTCTTTTTTTTTTAGTTTGATGTATTAAGGACAATGCATAATTTTAAGTTGAGGGTGGGTCTACTTGTGGGTCTTGATGTCCTCTTGGGGTTTTTATTGTCGCGCCTCTTTTCCCCGGAGACCTTTTCCTAGTATAGCCGACATGTTTAGGCGTATTGTGTTTTTTTAATGATGTTTTGTGGTTAAATTGAACATAAATAAGTATATAGGGAAGTTGACGTATTTTTGTTGATTATTGAGATAAATGATAAATACGTTTCCAATTGTCTATTTGGTAACTATGTGATATGAATCTATATGCGACTATTGTGAATTTTTTTATGGCATTATTATCAGGAACATGATAATCATTGCTGACAATTGAAAGAATCGGATAGGTAGTAGATTGTGATATAACCGTATGCCATGCGTGTAAGATAGTACCGAGTTCCCTTTGTACATAAAATTTAGAACTTGCCCGGTTAGTCTTGCCTAGTTTGGAGAATAGTCGGTTGGAAAAGGATCGTATGCCATTTTTGATATTAGTCCACTTTTAGCCTAAATGACCTTCCCATTGTGAAATGATATCCCTTGATCCTGTTTTGAGCCTTATAGCCTATTTTCTTGTTGCACTTTTCAATTTCGTATTTTTTATTCAATGAACCTAGTTTGGCCCTAGTCCTTCGTGGACATCATGCACTTCAACTCAGGAAAATTGTCTAAGTTGAGGGTGGCTATCATAAAGGTGCGTGATGTAAAATGGGTATGAAAAAGGGTAAAATAAAATAAAATAAAGTAAGGCTGGGTGTGGTAGAAAAACAAAAGAAAAAGAAAAAGTAAAGAAAAGTTGTGAAAAAGTGAAAAAGAGAGAATAAGGATCACACCCAACATGAATATGCTTTAAAATAGAAAGGGAGAAATAAGAAAGGAAATAAATAAAGGAAAATATGGTTGATGTGTGCGAAACCAAAAGTTAGTTTAGTGCCAAGGAGGATTATTAACTTCATATATCCATACATACCATACCGGCCCCCCAAGACTACATTACAAGCCGAATAAAGTCCTATAGTGATCCTAAATTGACTGTATGAAAGCTAAGGTAAAGAAAATAAGGGAAAGCCTTGGTATTTGACATGCATTGATTGGAACTTCTTTCTGAGAGTAAGTGTCTCTTGACCATACCCACTTGACATGCTTGATTTCATATATGAGTGAGGAGAAACTTCTTTGATATTAGGGATCATGGGTTGTATTGCTAGTTTCTTACTTATTTGGATAGTGTAACTTATATATATGCATGGTTATTTGTTGCTAGTATAATGGCATAGCTGATTCCTTTGTGTCATATTGTTGTGCTTTATTAATGCACACAGTTGGTTTAAAGTGATTGAACTCAGAGAGGGTAATGTGTTTCGAGCTAAAATTGATGATTGACTGCCATAGGTATCTTACGTTTCTCATGGTTAAGCATCGTCGTATTATTTTTATATATTTTGTTGCCTAAGTACATGCAACATTCTAAGTTGAAGATATTGATGTGCTATAGAAATATAACACTTACGATTCTTAACTATAAGAATATGCGTGTACTTAAGGCTATGTTGTTAGATTTGATGTGTTTTTGGGAGTATTTTGCAGGAAATTAGGTTTTGAATGCTAAATGCAAGAGGAACTATGAAAAGTGGCTTGAATCATAGTTAAAAACCCATTTTAAGCCTCTACTTCCCAAGTTACGACTTCCTCCTAATGACCCATAAGGAGTCTGTATGCGTCGTATCCTGGACAAGCCTTACAAGTCGTACCTCGGACAAATTCGACACAACTTGGACAATGCTTCAGTATTTTGGCCATAGCTTTTCACCCTGATATCGATTTCAGGAAAAATTGGTATCATTGGAAAGATAATTCAATTTTATACCTTTTCATTAGTCTTGAGATAAAAAATAATAAGTACATAAAATGGTATGCGTGGTTGAAGATGACGATAGCTATATTCTTCACAAGAACTTAATCGTTAAGGAATGTTTTCACATTCGTATAAGCTTAAAGCTATTTATGATACCAATATGTATCTAAAGTCATCAAAAAATATCTGAGAAAGTTTAAGAGTTATAATAATATGACTCAAAATTCTGAGTATGACTTATATGATCCAACCGTAAGAAAAATAATATCCAAGAAGAAGAAAGGAAGAAGTCCCAGGTGGATACGAGTGAAGTCCGCGAGTAGTATGATCTAGGTACGACTCGTGAGGATGAGTCATATGAAGATCAAAATGTTGAAGCCTTGGGAGATAAGCTACTGGAGTGCATACGACTGGGTCCTATGACTTGTATGCAAACCACACGATTCGTTGACCCGAGTCGTACCTAGTGTCGACTTAAGTATCCTATCCCATTTTAGTTGGGATTTGTTTCCTGTAGTTTCCATATATCCCAATTACACTCCTATTATTTATGGGTAATTATGTTGTCCTATTTTATTTAGGATTTGATTTATAGTGGTTTCCTATTTTATTTAGGTGTTGATTTCTAGGGTTTGCCTACTTTAATTAGGATTTGTTTTTTGTAATCTATAAATACCCTTTAGGCTTTGTTTTATTTATTAATTATTCATCATTCATTCAATAAAACATTCACCAATTTCGAAATCCGATGTATTGATTATTATTCGTGGTTTGTTCTTGGTTTGTTATTTAATTTAAGACTTTGGGATTTATCCCTCATTATTTGGAGAATGATTTTGTAATTTTATCTGTGGATTCCATGATTGATCTCATAAATATGAACGACTAAGTTTCTTAGCTAGGGTTGTGGGAACATTGGCAGATTAGCTACGTAGAGGAAGTGTGATATTCATTTATTCTAGGGCTGTATATATCTTAATCTTCTTCATAATAATTAATCTTAAGTATCAGCCGTACCTTGAAATAGTCTGTATTCTTATTTATTCAATAACTAAGAAGATTGCGATTGGTAAAAGAAGTTATGACAGGGATTTGGTATGCGAAAACCAACATTCCATCTAAGGCCGTAGCAAGGGGAAACATGGCTACACCCTAAAACGATAACCAAGTGAAAGGGTGAAATTTATCTTCTAGCTTACCCGACAGTTGATAATACTTATCTTGGAGGCTTTGCATGCAGAACAACAGAATAGTTGGGTTGATCACGAGAAATTTATGGAGTTGAGAAGCCAGGGGGAACACAAGCCTAGTGTTCGTCTTCTATTGTTTACAATAAAGAACAACCAATCCTCCTTTTTTCTATTTTAACAAATCCCCCTTTTCACTTTCTTGTACTGCCTAGTAATTGTAATAAATTCGAGATAGATTTTTGATGTATTCCTTGTAGGATTCGACCCTAACCTAGTTGGGTTACTATATTTGACAACGACCGCTTTATCCTTCAATTGGGGGGGGCTATATTTTGGGCATTATCACCAAGTCTAAGGTTAAGTGAAGTAACCAACCAACCTATATCCATAGATACAACTCGTACCACCCAAATCATACCCATACTAGTAACTGCATCCATTCCACCAGCCAACACTAGTCAACATATGACTGGACTATACCACTTATACCTAAGTGTATGACTTGTTCCCCTAAGTCGTATCTTGCCCAGAAACCAAAAATAAAAGAAATTATCTAAGGTCCAGAAACCAGGGTGTTTCAACTCCAAACCTGTCATAACTTCTAAATTGCCATTCCAAGTCGTCAAAACCAAAACCGAGCCAACAATTCTGAACTAAGGCCAAATAACCAAATCAACCTTACTTTCCAAATTTGACATATCCTTACTAGATCATTTTGGGGCGAAAACCAAAATATAGATGAAGAACAAAATCACAAAGAAGAATAAATAAATGGATGAAAGCAAAAGAAATCAATTACATATCTGCTGGAGGGCATGAAACACCAAAGGATACTCAAGAACTCACCAAGGATGCAAACTGCACCAGCAATAACCAAATCTCTAGCGACTTGGAGAAATGCAACCTTAGTGAAAACTGGTCAATCCAATAATCCATCTCAACAATGAATACTCAATTCATCCACTTAGGAAATGGTCATAGGAGTGATCACCTACCCCAACTCTCTAACTCCACTAAAAAAAAGAACCACATCACGGCAAGAATAGAGTATCTAACTCCACAGTAATACTAAGAACAAACCATCACCATGAGACGAACCTGACAAACTTGAAAGATGAATCTAAAACCTCTTGATATCAACATTAAAACCACTACCGAGAGACGAACTAGCAAAATCTTAAAAACGAACTCCAAATAGGTTAATCTCAGAAATGGGCTACAAAATAATCGCCAACTCTAGAACCACAACAAAACCATGGAAAGTTAACTTACCTTTAATGCCATCATCTACTCCATTATCGATCTAGAATACCCGACACAAGAGAAAAACAACCAACATCACCTTTCTACAAGAGAGAAATCTTCCAACCAAGCTTAAACCAAGCCAACAAATAAGAACCACGAGGAATGGAAATTCTTACTAAATAGTTCCAACTAGTCGTCTACCAATTAAGGATCTATTAATATCAAAACACTGATAGTAATAAAAACAGTAGTATAAACATTCATATAAGGAATAGGCAGTACAAAAATAAAATTAACAACAAGTACCACTATAAGGCCATAAGAAGACCAATATGCTAAACTAAATGGGACTCAAACCCAAATGCTACACCCTAGGGAAAATATCAACACTGATCCACTCCATCCACTACAAAAAGAAATAATCTATGGAGGTAGTCATATAATCATAAACTTTATATCAAGACAAACAACAATTGAGATAAACATACTAAGGCATACAATCATAGATGGGTAAAAGAATCCAATTACATACAAATGAAAAGGTAAAAGGAGGAAATATAAATGCACCTCTTACAGTAAAATCATAAGTCACATTCTTGACGCACCCAAGGATAAATTAATCTGAGTGGGTCCAAACTTGAACTGAGCATTAGAATCATAAACTGAGGTGCTAAGTGCACTGCCTCTAACTGAAAGTGCCACAACACTACAAGAAGGATATGAATGAGCCAAACAACCAATAATCCCAAGCCAAAGACACTTTCTGGACTAGTGGTTGATCTCTCTACAATTGTAGACAACTCTTAAAGCCCTAACCTAGTGAAAAAATTGAGTTAGCCCCAACTGGATAACCAATTGACACTGAGGGCACTCTCTATTGAAATAAAAATTCTCCCCACAATCATAACACACCTAAAATAGTCTAGGATGGCAAGAACATATGTTAATTTTCTCTAAACAATCAACTCGCATATGGGCACTCTCTACACTAATGTCCTAGCTAGCCACATCCATAACAAGTTCTTGGAATACTTTTAAATACCATCCTTACTAATTCAAAATGACTGCCACACCCTAAAAACTCATATCAAATACTCATATCAAAAACTCATACACTCCGTAGAACTAATAGGCTGCAATTGAAGATGACCTCCACCAAGAGGATCCTCACTCTCGGATGGAATACTAATAATACTATACTGATGATACAACCTTTTAGTACCATATCAATAAGTCTCAATACATACTCTCTCTGTGGCCCTCATATGATCAAAAACCTAAGAGAATGAAGACACAACTGCTACTAAATATTCCACTACCAAATAAAGTGGTAATGCTAATTCTCTAGTAAATCACACACCATGTCATGCTCTGAAGGATAAAGCATAAAAATTTTCCTGGACCACTCAAGGAAGCCAATCTTATACTTTGAAACTGATAAGAAACCTTGATAAACACCAACAAACCCAACTCTGGAATGAAAACTACTTAATGAATAGAATGTCTTTCCTAGATGTGAGGTATCCATAAAAATACTTGGGATCCTCATTGGTAAACCTCAATAGGTTAAATAGTCATGAGCTCCACTGGAGCCTGGGTTGGCCCTAAATCCTCTAGCTGACGCTAAAGATCTTTGACATTTTCCTTAATTCCCTAGTCTAACGCTGTATTAAGGCTTTGGAAATGAATCCCAAAGTACCATTTGTATTTATCGACAACCTCACATAATCCATTTTGGATAGAATAAAATCAAAAAATGTATTTGAGTTTCATAAAAGTATGGAAAATGATAAGGAGTCAAGAATAGAATTTCCTAAGAATGCTCTATAGCCTTCGAAAGATAGGTTATAAATGTCTTCGTATTCATTCACATGACTCTACTAGACATTTATCTCTTATACTAATACATCAGTGAACCTAGGTTGTGATACCAATATATTATGTATAAAGTTGGTGGAGGTAAGTTGTTTGGCCTTGATTTGGTTCACCTAGCCTTACAAAAGTTGAAGGTGATTTGTGATAGATTAAAAGCTGATAAATGATGCAAAAAGTCCTATACAGATGTAGGGCATAGGGATTTGGAGTTCAATGTTGGTGATTGGGTATTCTTGAAGGTATCTCGCATAAAGAGAGTGATGCAGTTTGGTAAGAAGGGGAAGCTAAGTCCTCGGTATGTTGGTACCTACTTGATTTTGAATAGGGTTGGCAATATTGCCTATGAATTAGAATTTCCTTCTAGTTTAAGATCCATTCATCAGGTTTTCCACATCTCTATGTTGAGGATGTAAGTGGGTGATAATTCATCGGTTGTTCCTTTTGAATGGTTTTGTATTTTTGACACATTATATTATGAGGTTGTCACAATTGATATCTTTAATCTTCAACTTCATCGATTGTTAACAAAGGATTTGGCTTTGATAAAGGTCCTTTGGAGGAACCATATGGTTGAAGAGGATACTTGGGAAGCGGCAGAGGACAAAATGTCCAAGTATCTACTCCTGTTTTCTGCTGCTGGAATTTGTGCAGAAGGTATGTGTTCTTCATCATACTTTTATTTTCAAACAATGTTAAAGGAAAGTTTGATTTCCTTTCATCTTTGTTTTCTAACTTAGTTCAAGGTTTGCTTGATAATTAATGGTGTGTTAACTCATGTTTGTTCTTGCCTTACCCGTAATTTGAGGATGAATGATCCAAGTGGGGGAGAATTGAAACACCTTGTTTTTGTACCCTTGAAAATTCATTAACATTAAGCTTCTGGATATCATAAGACTTATGGGTACTAGTTATATGATGTTGTACAAGATAACGTCCGTTCTCTCGTATGTATATCTACATGGTTTTGTTGGTTTCTATCAAAGGTACGAATGGACATCATACCTCTCGTATTTTAGAGTATGAGGTGTACGTGGTGAGATCATATGTTGCCCTAACATAGCCTAGTGCATTATGTCAATAGTAAGGGTTAGAGGGTACTTCTCGTATCCTAGGATACGAGTTAGACCTTTGGGGTCATATGTTGTTCTGTATAGAGGTCCAAGATGATGATATGGTACGATATATGGGCACAACTTGTACCCTTCGGTATGGTTTAGGGGGATGGGTCATACCATCCTACAACTAAGTTTTCATCTTTTAAGCTGAGGGTATTCCGGACATTTCCCACCACAAAACCCTTAAATCCGCACGTCTTAAAACATATTATCGCCCTTTATAACCTACTATTGAGCGATAAAACACTCCAAAAACACTCTCTATACTCTCTCTTTATGAAAGGGGCTAGGGTTCTTTATTGGTATTCATCTTGAGGTTTAATAGACAAGTTTCTTCTGTGAATCTTCTTGAATAAGGGATGTGACCCTTCTATCATGGTTAGTTCATAAATATCATGTGTTTTAAAGTGTGATTATGATTCTTAAATGTTTTTTTGAAAATCGAAATTGAGGTTTTTGTGGCATATGGTTGAGTGTTGTTTACCCTCAGTTTAACATGTCCTTATATATATTTTTGGTGATAGTTTACAAATGTGGGTGATTAGTAACTGTTGTTTAATAAATAGGTCAGGGTAACCGCAATCTTAATCTTTTTTACATTGATTTTGTCCTTGATAATAGTATGCCCTCAAAGTGTTTTCGAAAATGCCTAAAACGATAAACAAGTCACATGTTAATGATGTTTTGAACTAAAGCATTGGCTTAACGAACATGAATCGTTGGAAAATGGTTTCGTGAAGGATTTGTTGGCCATGTAATGATCTAAATGGTAACCTTGGTTGTTTAAATTGTTAAATTGATTTTAGTTCCTAATTATTAAATTGATTTATGTCTCCGTTAGACAACAGGTTTGAGTCCCTAAACTTTGGATTGAACAAGTGTCTTTGTTAGACGATCGGTTCGAGTCCCAAAGTTAAATGAATACATGGTTGATTACTAATGGTAATGGAATGTGGTATATTTTCAAGTAGTGTTAATATGACGATACTAATGAACTGCCTTTCGTTGAGTAATTACCTTTATGGTCGTGCATGTGAAAAGATGGTTAAATTTTATAGAATAGTAGGATATGTAGCCATGCCGTGAACGTAAACATCGAAGGACTAAAACTTGAAATGGTAGTAGTCGGTGAGGGTGTTTCATCACTGGGTGGTCCGAGTTCCTCGAATAAACATATGAAAGGGAGGTTCGTGTCTCTCTTACTACATGTACTGGTGCTTATGTCACCTTGATTATATTGGAAGTTTCGAGTCCCCTATTGAGGAATATACGAATATGGATATTCTTTGGTTCATGCGGCTACACCCACTGGGCCCTTCTAGCTATGGGAGATCTGGGCCCATATATCCCGTGTGTGCCTTAT
>JAPEIP010000007.1:90675845-90715599 GCA_026120095.1 Capsicum chinense
TATGCAAAGAAATCTATAAAGGCTATAAGGTTCTCAAAAACACTGAAAATAATAACTTAGTATACTTATAATAACATTTGAAAACCGAATAACTGACTATGCTTGTCTGAAAGCCTCTAACTGTCTGAATGTGGAGTTGATGAAACAAACCCCAACTAACTCTGACTGAAATAACTACTGAACTGCTGAAAAATTGAAATAGATAAACTCTATCCTCTAAATATGAGGACTCACCACTGTAATTGCTACGACAGCTTGTGCTGCTAAGTATGGTCAGGAACCTGAGTATTTGAACCTATGATATGAAACATCATAGCACAGACGAGAGTATTCAATTAGTATGTGGAATATACTAGTATGTTATGTAAGGTAAGGCTAATATACATGGGTCCATATGCATGAGATGATAACTAAATGAACATCATGAAGTAACAAGATAAGAGTACATGCAAAACTGTAACTGCTGAACATGCTGAACATGAAATACTGTGCATATAAGTATACATTATGTATCTGAGATTATAGTAAATCTAGTTATTAAATTCTGATGGATGAGTACCTGATAATTGATAGCCATGGTTCTGCAGAGGTGACTGAGTTCTTTTTTGAATATTGGGACTAAAACTGTAACTGTACGAGTTATCATCTAACTGACATACCCCAATTATCTACTGAGTTATGGTCCAACCTGTGACGCCAGTTAGAAGGGCATTAGAACCTTTCCACGGATACTAAAAATGCTATGTCAACCCTAATCTGGCCAGAAGACTCATGAAATATATATGTGATTGCGTCAACCCTAGTCTGACAGGAGGATGATTTACCTTAAGCTGACTATATAGTTCTATAATATAGGGATTGCTACTAAGGGTCAAACCCTCTACTGGTAGGAATTCTCCTATTCCTGGGTTCGCTCGGTGCTGAATACTACTTCCAACTAAATCGACATAGCCTGATCACTAGACTGTACTAACACTGATCGTGTTGATAGACTGAACTGGACTGAGTTCACTAAGTTCTGTTAACTAACAGAGTTCTACTATTATGGACCTTTACTGGGACTATTCTATATCTACTGAAACTGAATAAACAACTAGATTTCAAGTAATAAATATACCCAGTACTCGATAGCATAACTGATAAACTCATATCACAACTTTAACAACACAAAAATAGGTTATCATGAACAATTTACTCATATGGACATTTTATCAAACACTGGGGAGAATGACTTTGATGCATAAAGAATAAACATCTAGGGCATCATAACTACAACATGAAACTTACAAATGTAAGTATTTTTGACATGAAAGATTATAATTCAACACACATGCTAACATAATTTCATAGAACTTATAAAATATCTTAACTTGAAACCCATACAACAAAACAATCATGAGCATAATTCAATTCATAACATGGGGATCATAATTTAAGTTTTGTTCATAAACTCCAAGGATGGAAGAAGAACCAAGGATGAACACCTAACATACCTTGATTATTGATTTTGTGAAGATTGTTGGGGATTTCTTGGAACTTGGACTTGAACTTGATGAGCCTAAGGCTTTGTTTTGAGAGGATTTATGAAGAATGAATGTATTTTTCCCTTTTAGGAGCTTAATTTCATGTTTTGGCTGAATTGGGTGAGGGGGAAAAGGCCTAAATGCCCTTAGAAACTCCCAAGTTAATGAGCAAAACTAGCCTAGTGATGAAATAGGCGATGTACTGCATTGAAGGGGTCAACGTGATCATCGACGCGTGGCATCAATGGGTACAACGTGACAGGCAATGCGATGCATCAAGATCGCATAGGCTTGCTATTTTGCTCATTCAAACGTGACTCAAATGACATTCAAAAATTTTGAAACTCACCCAAGATGACCTATTGACATCCATGATCATGAATCAATTTAAAAATTGACATTTTAAGGTCGTAATGATCAAAAATAAGATCATTGAATTATGAAGGCTAAAATGATTCTAAGTGTTAACACTTAGCTGAATTTTTTATTCTTCTAAGTTTGGGACCCCTTATTACAAGCTATATGAGACTTAACTGAACTAGAACTTTTATGGGCTCTTACAATTTCTCCCCTTTGGGAATATTCATCCTCCAATGAGACTAACTGAAATAAGACGAACTGAGGAACTATACTTACACTGACTTGCATAACTGAAGCATGACTGAATTCTGGAGACATGACACATAACTGAACTATTTCATGAATTCATGGATGATATGAGATTGTTATACAGCTGTAACTGAGCATGGAATAGAGTAATATCTAAGGAAGTCTATTACCTTAGGCTGAGTCTGAATTTGGGGAGAATAGGTGAGGATACTTGGTTCGCATGTCTACTTCTACTTCCCAAGTATCTCCCTCAACGAATTGATTCCGCCAAAGAACTTTGACCAAGGAAACTTCTTTGTTCCTTAGTTTGCGAATTTGACAATCAATGATTTCGACTGGCAATTCCTCAAAAGAGAAACTGTTGTGAATATCTATACTCTCTATAGGGACTACAACTACTGTATTACCAATGAACTTTTTTAGCAAGGAGATGTGAAACACTGGGTGCACTTATGCTAAGTCTGCAGGCAACTAAAGTTCATAAGCTACCTTTTTGACATAACTTAGAATCTTGTAAGGAGCAACATATCGGGGCCTAAGCTTCCCTTTCTTATAAAACCTCTTCACTCCTTTCATAGGAGAGATTTTTAAATAAACAAAGTCGCCAATCTCAAACTCAAGATCCTTTCTTCTCATATATGTATATGATTTATGTCAGCTTTGGGCTATGTTAAGCCTCTCTCTGTAACTGTACTTTCTCTAAAGCATCAAATACCAAATTAGGCCATACTACCATGGCCTCACCTACTTTAAACTAACCAATAGGAGATCTATATCTCCCCCCATAAAAAGCCTCAAATGAACCCATCTAATTACTGGAATGATAAATGTTGTTATACGCGAACTTAATCAAAGGTAAGTGTTTTTCCCAACTTCCCTTAAAGTAAAAACATACGCTCTCAACATATCTTCTAAAATCTGAATGGTCCTTTCTGCTTGACTATCTGTTTGAGGATGAAAGGCTATATTGAGGTGGACTAGGGTATCAAGACCTTTTTAGAAGGATTTTGAAAATTAAGAAATGAACTGCGTACCTCTATAAGAGATGTTGGACAATGGGATACTATGTAACCTAACCAAATCTCTGATATAGATCCTAGCATAGTCCTCAAATGAATAGGAAGTATGAACTAGCAAGAAATAGGCAGACTTGGTCATCCTATCTACAATGACCCAAATCAAATTGTGTTGACGACGAGTACGAGGTAAACCTATCACGAAATCCATGTTCACCTCCTCCTACTTCCATGTGGGGATACTAAAATCCTTCATAGAACCACTAGGCTTTTTGTGCTCAATCTTCACCTTCTAAAAAGTAGAGCACTTAGCCACAAACTCTGTAATATCCCTCTTTATCCCACTCCACCAATAGATCTCTTGCAAGTCAAGGTACATCTTAGTGGCACCTAGATGAATCGAGTAACACACACCATGTGATTCATCAATAATCCATTGTCTCATGCCATCCACACATGGCACACATATTATACCCTGGTAACGCAACACACCATCTCCCCCTTGGGAGAAAACCTCTACTTTTTGATCTCTGACTGACTTTTTTAGCTTAACTAAATTGGGATCATTGTCCTACTTTTCTTTTACTTTGAAAACCAAAGATGATTACAAACTATTCTGCTCCCAAACACTACCCTAGGTTGAATAAACCAAATGGACATGTAGTCTGGTGAGCTGATGAGCTTCCTAAACTAACTTCTTCTTACCTTTCTCAATGTGAGCAACACTACCCATGGACAATCTATAGAGAGCATCTGCACTTACATTGGCATGGCTCGAATGATACATAACACTCATGTCATAGTCTTTCAATAACTTTAACCACCTTTATATGATCATAGAACACACAAGCTTTTGTGGTCTGTGAACACATCAACATGTACTCTATACAAATAGTGCCTCAAATCATTAAGGCAAACATAACAACTGCTAATTCAAGATCATAGGTGGGATAATTCTTTTAATAGGGCTTAAGCTGTCTAGAGGCATAAGATATAACCTTAACTCTCTGCATCAAAGAACACCCCAAAATACCTTTGGAAGCATCACAATAAACAACAAATCCATCTAAACCATCGAGCAAAGTCAAAACTGGGGATATAGTAAGTCAAGTCCTCAACTCCTGAAAACTCTTCTCCCAAGAATCCAACCTCTGAAACTTGACATTTTTCTAAGACAATTTGGACATGGGAGATGGTAATAGATGAAAATACCTCAACAAACCATTAGTAGCCTTCCAAACCCAAGAAACTCCTGATATCTAAAAAAGAGATGTGTCTGGGCTAGTTTCTCATTGCTTTAAACTTTTGAGGATCAACTCTAATGCCATCATTGGAAACTATATGATCAAGGAATGCTACTGACCTTAGCCAAAAAATTTGCATTTACTGAACTTGGGGAACAACTGATGGGCTCTGAGAGTTTGTAATACTATTCTGAGATGGTCTGTATGATCATTTCACTGCGGGAGTAGACAAGAATGTCATTAATGCAGAATATGATGAACATGTCCAAGTACTACTTGAACACTCAATTCATCAAGTCCATGAAAGTTACCGGGGCATCGGTAAGACCAAATGACATGACTAGAAATTTAAAGCGACCATACCGAATTCTGAAAGCTATTTTTGGAATGTCACATTCTTTTACTCTGAGCTGATGATAGCCTGATTTGAGGTCTATCTTAGAGAACTAACTCAAACCCTAAAGTTGGTCAAACAAGTCATTGATTGTAGGAAGTGGATACTTTTTCTTCATGGTGACTTTGTTCAACTAGCGGTAGTCAATACACATTCTGAGAGAACCATCTTTCTTATGCACGAATAAAGCTGGTGCACCCTACGAGGAGATATTGGGCCTGATGAATCCCTTATCTAGGAGATCCTTCGACTGCTTCTTTAGTTCTTCAAGGTCGGTTGGAGTCATTCTATATGGCGGAATAGAGATAGGCTGAGTATCTTAAAGAAGGCCTATTCTGATATCAATTTCTCTTTCGGGAGAAACCCTAGGATTATCTTTAGGAATAGAATCTAGAAATCCACTTGCTACTGAAATTGACTTATGACTAGGAGTCTCAGAACTATAGTCCTTAACATGAACAAGATGATAGATGCACCCCTTGGATATTATTTTTCTCGCTCTAAGATATGAAATAAGTTAACTCCTAAATATTAAAGTACTACCCCACCATTCTAGGATAGGTTCACTCGAGAACTAAAAATAGAAAACTCTATTTCTATAATCGACTAAAGCATAGCATGAATGGAGTCAATCCATGCCGAGAATAACATTAAAATCTATTATTTCTAGATCTATAAAGTCTATTGAAGTAACTTTCTGAGAAACCACAACCAGATAGTTCCTATATACCATTGGGCTATGATAGACTTACCCACTGAGGTAGAGACTGAGAAGGGCTCTATTAGGATTTTGAGACTGACTCCAAAGTCAACAGTTATATAAGGAGTTACAAAGGATAAAGATGCTGCTAGATATAGAAAATCATAAAAATATAAATAGTAAACTTATAACGTACCCGTGACAAAGTTGAGAGAACTTTCCTGATACTATCAGGATTAAAGTGCATAAAGCCTATTTGGGTGTTGCCCACTGGTGGCACTAAAAATGGCACCCTACTGAGACGGGCAGCCAGACTATGCTGGGGGATGGTTATGCTTACTCTGTGAACCCACCTGAGGATACTCTCTGATCCTATAGCCTGGCTTGCCACATCCAAAACATACATCACTACCAGCTGTATAGATACCTTGATGGTTTTTGCCACACTTCTAACATAGAGGATTTGTTCAAGCACTACTAACACTACCTTGAGATTTAGAGCCTAGCGCCCTATCCTTATTACCATATCTGAATTTAGGGATTAAGGCATTGGCCGAGTACGGAGCTAAAACTAAAGATTTTGGGCAGAATTAAGAAATATTCCCACCCTCTAACTTAGGGTAAGTGAAGTTGAAGCTACTTGTTCTAGCCCTCTTATTCTCCCTCTTTTTCTCATTAGTTTTTTGTTTCTCAATTTGTTGAGTATGGACCATCTACCTAGCCAAGTCTATCTGCTTAATCAGTATTGCGGTCCTACATTTCTTGACCACACTATTAGACATACCAGACATGAACTTACTCATCTTAGATCTGTTATCAGCTACCACATGAAGAGTATATCTATCTAATTGAATAAACTTAAGAGAATACTCCTTCACTGTCATGCTCCCATGCTTCAAGTTAATAAACTCTAAAACCTTAGTTTCCCTTAACTCCAATGGGAAAAACCTATCTAGAAAGGCAGTAGCAAACTCTTCTTATTCTATAGGCCTTATTTCTACGACCCTATCTAACTTTTACTACTTAAAACATGTATGAGCCATATCCTATAACTAATTGGCAGATAAATCAGTACTCTCACCAGCGATTGTCCCTTTAATATATGTTATCTTCTGTACTATATCAAGGTATTCTTGTATGCCCTCTTCAGACTTAGACCCTAAAAATAAAGAAGGGTTCATTTAGGTGAAGTCCCAAATTCTAGCTGCAGTAATATTGGCAACTTGGTTGGGCTTAACATCAGTTGGGCGTTCATTCTAAGCTTCCACAAAATGGGCTAGAATGGTAAAAGTTACTCTAAATTCTGCATGAGAAATGTGCTCATTCAGGGGATATTCCTAAATGGGATGAGGTGTTGGTTGGTTCCCAGTTCTTCTTTTGTTGGTCTCTTTTGGAGGAATTTTTCGTAAATGGAATGGAAAATTGGATTAGATAAAGAGTTTAACTTGAGCTCATGATAACTTGCACGATATGAAAGCTGAAAGAAGGAAACTTTACCTAAAATGCCTTATAGCCTCTTGTCCATAAGTGTGGTGCGCTACAGACCCATGCACAAGACTCTACTTGACGTGACTTTCAGACTCTCTAGGACACTATAGAACCTTAGGCTCTGATAATAAGTTTTTAACGCCTCAAGACTACACCCTGGGCATCACATGGTTCTTACAATCTCAAAGGACCACAAACTAAATCATGACTAGTACCTGCTGTGAGCACTAAATAGTAATACTGAAATATGTATGTGGAAGAAATCCATAAATAACATAAGTTTCTAAAAAATACTAAAAATAATAACTGAGTATACTGATAATAATGTTTGAAAATTGAATAACTAATTATGCTAGTATGAAAGCCTCTAACTATCTGAATGTGGAGTTGATGGGACAAACCCCCAATTAACTCCGACTGAAATAACTACAATACTGCTGAAAAACTGAAATAGATAAATTATGTCCTTAAAATATGAGGACTCACCACTGTAACTACTGCTGATGTAGCCTGTGCTGCTAAGTACAGTCAGGAACCTAAACGTTTGAACCTATGATATGAAACATCATAGCACAAAAAAAAAATACAATTAGTACATGGAATGTACTGGTATGCTAAGTGAAGTAAGGATGATATACATGGGGTCATATGCATGAGATGATAACTGACTGAATAAACATCATGAAGTAACTGGATGATAGTACATGCAAAACTGTAACTGTTGAACATGAAATACTATGCATATAAGTATACATCATTTATTTCAGATTATACTGAATTTAAGTACTGAATTCTGATGGATGAGTAACTGATAACTGATAGCCATGGATCTATAAAATTGACTGAGTTCTTTACTGAATACTGAGACTGAAACTCTAACTGTGGAAGTTATCATCTAACCGACCTACCCCAATTATAGATTGAGTTAGGGTCCAACCTGTGACCGAGTTAAAAGGGTGTTAGAACCTTGCCACGGGATGCAAATAATGCTATGTCAATCCTAATATGGCAAGAAGACTCATAAAATATATATATATATGATTGCATCAATCCTAGTCTGGCAGGTGGACGACTTACCCTACACTAGCTATGTAGTTCTGTAATGCAGAGACTGCTACTAAGGGTCAAGCCCTCTGCTGGCAATAATAACCCCATCCTTGGTTTCGGTCGATGCTTAATCTTAATCCTAACTAAATCAATACTGACTTATCCCTAGACTGTACTAGGCTTGATTGAACTAACACTGATCGTGTTAACTGAGTAAACTACGCTGAGTTCACTGAGTTCTGATAACTGACGGAGTGCTACTGTTCTTGGCCTTTATGCTGACTATTCTATAACTACTACAACTAAGTAAAAAACTATTTTTTGGGTAATAAATACCCCCAGGACTCGATAGCATTAATGATAAACTCATATCATAACTTTAGCAACACAACAATAGGTTATCATGCATAATTTACTCATATGGAGATTTTATAAAACACTTAGGGAGCATGATTGTGATACATAAAGAATAAACATATAGCGCATCATAAGTACAATATGAAACATGCAAATTTAAGGGTATTTTGACATGAAAGATTTATAATTCAACACACATGCTAACATAATTTCATGGTACTTATAAAAGATCTTAACTTGAAACCCATACAACAACACAATCACGAGCATAATTCAATTCATAACATATGAATCATAATTCAAGTTTTTAAAAGGGTTCTTAAAATCCAAGGGTGGAAGAAAGCCCAAAGAAGAACATCTAACATACCTTGATTGTTTATTTTGTGAAGATTGTTGGGTATTTTTTGGAACTTGTGTTCTTGAGAGGATTTGTAAAGGATGAATGCATTTTTCCCTTTTGGGAGCTTAATTTCATGTTTTGGCTGAATTGGGTGAGGGGAAACGAACCTAAATGCCCTTGAAAACTTGTAAGTTAATGAGAAAAATTGGCCCAGTGATGCAATAGGTGATGCGCCATGTCGATGGGGTCAACGCGATCACCGACGCATTATGTCGATGGGTATGACGTAATAGCCAATGCTATGCATAAAGATCGCGTTGGGTTGCTATTTTTGTCATCCAAATGTGACTCAAATAACGTCCAAAAGTTCTGAAACTCACCCAAGATGACCTATTGACATCCCATATCATTAATTAATATAAAAAAAATACACATTCTAAGGTCGTAAGGATCAAAAATAAGATCATCCAATTATGAAGGATGAAATGATTCTAAGTGTTAACACTTAGCTGAATTTTTTTCTTCTTTGTGTGGGACCCCTTATTACAAGCTATATAGGACTGAACTGAACTAGAACTTTTACAAGGTCTTATAACTTGGAACCCTATGTATGCAAACAAACTATGCTATCATACCAAATTCAATGTTCTAGTCATAGTGATCCCATTGAAACTTTCATCTAAGATCATTTTAAATAAATATGGGGCCACACGTATAGTTTTATTTTTCACATAATTCTCTCAATATCCAAAAATAAGTATGGAATACTCAAGACCAACACCAAGGGTCTCCCTAACCTAAAATTAAAGTTTCAAAGCTGATAGCACTATAAAAATTCTCATACGTGGTCATCTATTAGGAGTTTTGGTTTGAAACCAAATCCTAAATAACAAAAGCTGCAAAATAGGGAAATGAGGCAGAAATCCAAATTAACTATCTGATAACTAAACTGATAGTTTTGTCAAGTCATAAATGACTTTTGGTCATTATAGAAAGACTCTAAAGGCCAAAAATATAGGTAAATCAAGGAAATGACCTAGAGGGTCATTTTATGATTATTAGAGAAAAAAATTGTCAATAATTAACTCAACTAGATCTTCATAGATCCTAAGTTGTTCAAATACTTAAAAATCATGATCTATTGATTTAAGCACTGTGCAAGTGAAAATTTTAGTGTTGGAATTTGCAAGGGTCATCTTTGAATGAGCATAAATTGATAAATATGTAGTATTTTTGCATATTTATACCCATAAAATTATAGAGAATTAAATTATCTTTCTAACAATACTAATTTCATCAAAATCCGACACCCGAGCTAGGAGTTATGGCTTTGCGAAGTAGAGTGCGTTGCCTAACCAATCGCATATGGCCACCGGAAAGAATATATGATAGCATACGCGGAGCCTATGTAAACATAGGAGATAGCATATTCTATGCCTATGTAAACATAGGTGATAGGATATGTGGCACCTATGTATTGGTTTCAAGGGACTTAAACACTCCGTTTTGAGTTATTTCAAGGATAAATTAACCTTTTAACATTCCTTACACGTCCCTAAACATAACCCTATGAATTGAACTACTTCTAAGCACATCATAACCCTATTATAAATCTAAGTTCATCATCCAAGAGCACTGAAGGAGAAAAACAACTAGGATTGCACAATCAATGTTAAGGGTCCAATCTTTTAAGGAATCCATTGCCATAAAGGTATGTGGGGTTTCCAACAAGAGCCTTCTTTCATTCTTGTGCCCAAGTTGATGTTTACATTTACAAATATACATGATTTTATAGGCTTTACTATGAATTTGAGATGGAAACTTATATATTATATTTTGTTCAAGAAACTATGATATTTTGATGCCTTGAAGTTGAACACCATGAACTTTGATGATAATATCATGTTTAAAGTTAAAATTTTAGATTTTTTTATGAATTATATATGGTTGATACATAAAGTATGAATCTTGAAGTATTTTGCTCAAGCGTTGATATATGGGATTTAAACCCTCTTTGAGATTATGATCTTTGGCAAAGTAATGTATTTTACACACCTTGATATTTGAACGATTTGACCTTTTGGTCTTGAAAGAGTTATTTTTGAACTCGAATGAGAAAAAAAATCCATATGTTAATTTTATTTTGAAAAAGAGGTAGCATGACGACTCCCGATATGAATTGTTGAATTGTGCTATTATGGGTTTTCTTTTGAAATGACCTGAGCTAAGTTCGGGAGTAGTCTTTAGCACCGAGTGGGAGGTATAGTTTTGATTGTTACTTCCCTAGAACTACGTGCCCCCATAGGATGTGAGCCTAAGGCTGCTTGATATAGTGATCGCTAGTGAACCAAAGGTTAAGGTCCTACTTCGATGGAAAGAATAGGATAGCTCTCCCCAACGTAGGTTGGACGTTGGACTCCATGTAGCTCACATGGTTTATGTCAGTTGTAAGAGACTCCCAATGTATGTGTGTATTCTTATGTTTGAGATGAAAAATGAAATGATTTGAAAGTTGAGTTGTGAAAGTTATCATTTTTGCAAAGTTTTTAATGATTTTATATTATCCAAGAGGGATTTCATTATGAGGTTTGATCAACTAATGAATTGGAAACTGATTGAGAATTTATATGATGACTGACATGTTTTATTACACTCTCTGATGATTACAGTGATCTTATTCAAATGATGTGAGCCTTTCATTACATCATGCTTGGCTTCTATAAATACATATGATATTGATTTTTAGATTTGGATGCACCCCCATATGCTCGGTCCATTTCTATGGTACTGACCCACATCTTTGGATGTGGGCTACATTTTCTTAGAATATAGGTTTAGGTACTCAGTCCCAGGCTCGACAGTTATTTTTCGGGCACGTTGTTCTACATCCTCTATTGTGGTAAGTCCTTATGATCCAAGGACGTGACATCCAGATTCCTATTTCATTGAACGAAGTACTTTTGATAGTGAGTATGAGTCAGTTGGTGTATGTCTCAACGGCTCTCTGATGTTGTTGAGTTTTAGAGGCTTGTTAGACTAGACTAGATGTTTGAAGTTGTGATGAAACATAGTATTTTGTTAATTTCCGTACTATTTTTGTCTTGATTTATAATATCAAAGAGAATATTTTAAGGTTTGTTTATTGTAATCTGATTGATAAGTGATGAATGATATAAATACGGCTCAAAGTGTTAGCTTGAGGTTACTTGTAGCCTTAAGCATCATGTGACGCCTCAGGACCTATTTTTGGGGCATTACAAACTTGGTATCAGAGCCCAAGGTTATATGAGTCCCAGGGAGTCTGACAAGCCGTGTTAAGTAGAGTATTATCATCAGTGTGTAGTGCACCACATCTATGAACAAGAGGCTACGAGATATTTTAAAGTTTCTCTCTCTCTGCTATTAATTTATCCTCTTCTCTTTCAGAAATATGCCTCAACGTTGGGCTAGAAAAAATAACAATGGCCAGCAACCCCAACCTACTGACCCATTGAATATGAACGTGTCCCATGCTAAATTTTGAGCAGCCTTTCAGGCACTAGCCTAAGTTGTTTCTAGGAATATTCAGGACAATCCAACTCCAGCTCTATAGTAGCAAGGAGGTAATTCAGCTACGGCAAGGATTCGTGACTTTGTGTGGATAAGTCCACCAGAATTATATGGGTCCAAGTCAGATGAGGATCCACAGTTGTTTTTAGAGGAGATGCGAAAGATTACTAAGGTGATAGATGTATTCGAGGAGCATAGTATGGAGTTGGCAGTGTATCGGTAGAAAGACCTTGCTTATGATTGGGTGGTTACTTGGATGAAAGGAAGAGGTAAGGGTGCTTCCCCTACGACTTAGCAGGACTTCCAGGATGCATTCCTGGATAAGTTTTTCCCTTTAGAGATGAGAGAAACGAAGGTAGAAGAGTTCATAAACTTGTGACAGGGCACTATGATTGTTAGAGAGCACTTTCTAAAGTTCAATCAGTTGGCAAAATATACCCCTGACTTAGTATCTGATAATCAGGCCAGTATGAGTAAGTTTGTGATAGGAGTGTCTAGTTATATAGTTAAGGAGTGCAGGTCTGCTATGCTAAACAGTGATATAAACTTTCCAGGCTGATGAATCTTTCCCAACAGATTAAAGCTGATAAGATCAGGAAGAGAGATAGAATAAAAAGGAATAAGAGAGCTAGGTTCGAGCAGCATAGACAGGGACAGACTAGGTTATAGGAAGGGAGTCACCCTCAGTTTCAAGACCATCCATCTACGCCAGAACCATCATTGATTAGTGCTCCCATGCCTAGGGGTAGGCTGGAGCGAGGTAATCGATCATATGTATCCAGGTCTCTGTACAGTATTGGTAGTAAGCCATATTATCCTCTGTGTCCTAAGTATGGTATGACCCACCCAGGTGAGTGTTGGGGTGAGAAGAAAGGTTATTTCGAGTGTGGTGACTTGGGTCACAAACTTAGGGAGTGCCCATATGCCAGACAAGGGCGTCGTGATAATCACCCTTAGACCCAGACTCAGACTGCTAGTGCTCCAGTTAAGGTGACTTTTCCAGCCTCAGCTCAGGGCGCCTCTTCTAGAACTGCTGACGGTTAGTGCTAGAATAGGTTCTATGCTTTGCCGTATCTCCAAGAGCAGGAGGACTCTGCCAATGTTGATACTGGTATGCTCCGTATACTTCAGTTAGATGTTTATGCTTTGTTGGGCCCTGGGTCCAGTTTTTCATATGTTACACCTCTGATTGCTGTGAATTTTGAAATGAGTCCCAAAAATATTCCTGATCCTATCTCAGTTTCTACCCCAATGGGTGATTTAATTGTTGCCCAAAAAGTGTATAGAAAGTGTCCTGTTATAGTCCTATATAGAGTCATGTTGGCTGATCTCTCCAACTGAAATTCAAAGTTTCTTGGGTCTAGTTGGCTATTACCGTTGTTTTGTTGAAGGTTTATCCTCTCTAGCGTCCCTTATAACAAGGTTGACCCAAAATAAAGTGAAATTCTTGTGGTTCGATTCTTGTGAGAAGAGTTTTTCAGAGTTGAAGACTCGACTCACTATGGCCCTATTTTGACTCTGCCTGATGGTTTTGATGGTATTGTAGTATACTGTGATGCTTCTAGAGTTGGTTTGGGTTGTGTATTGATGCAGAAGGGTAAGGTGATAGCTTATGCTTCTAGACAGTTGAAATCTCATGAGAAGAATTACCCCACCTATGACCTTGAGTTAGCTGCCGTTGTGTTTGCTCTCAAGATCTAGACACACTACTTGTATGGTATTCACGTTGGTGTTTTCACTGATCATAAGAGTTTGCAATATGTATTTACCCAGAAAGAGTTGAACCTTAGGCAGAGAAGATGGTTAGAGTTGTTAAAAGACTATAATATAAGCATGTTGTATTATCCGGGCAAGGCCAATATAGTGGCAGATGCCCTTAGCAGGGTGTCTATGGGTAGTGTTTCGCATGTTGGAGAAGGTAGGAAAGAGTTGGCTTGTGACGTGCATCATCTGGCTAGACTGGCGGTTAGGTTGCTTGACTCTACTGAAGGTAGTATAGGGGTTCAGAGTAGTTCCGAATCCTCCTTCATTTCGAAAGTGAAGGCGAAGCAAGACTTAGATGCTAGCTTGGTCAAACTGAAGGAATCAGTCAAGGACCAAAAGGTAGAGGTTTTCTTCCAAGGGGGAGATGGTGTGTTAAGATTGCAGGATAGATTATGTGTTCCAGATGTCTAGGATTTGAGACAGAGAATTATGACTGAAGTGCACGGTGCGTGATATTCTATTCATCCCAGTGCCACCAAGATGTATCGCGACTTGTGGGAAATCTATTAATGGAGTTGCATAAAGAAGGTTATAGCAGCATTTGTGGCTAAGAGTGCAACGTGCCAACAGGTTAAGGTAGAACACCAAAGACCTGGTAGTATGATGCAGGAGTTTGGCATTCCCACTTAGAAGTGGGAAGAGATAAACATTGATTTTGTGACTGGATTACCTCTTTCCCGATGCCATCATGATTCTATTTGGGTTATTGTGGATATATTGACTAAGTCTACGCACTTCTTGTCTGTGGATACTTCTTATACTGCTGAGGATTACGCTAGATTGCTCATCTGGGAATTAGTTAGATTGCATGGAGTTCCCTTGTCTATTATTTCAGATAGGGGTACTCAGTTCACTTTGCAGTTTTGGAGAGATTTTCAGAAGAGTCTTGGTACCCAAGTGCATTTGAGTTCTGCTTTCCATCCGCAGATAGACAGTCAGGCTGAGTGGATCATCCAGACCTTAGAGGATATGTTGAGAGCGTGTGCTCTTGACTTTAAGAGGAGTTCGGATGAGCACTTACCGTTTATAGAGTTTGCTTACAATAATAGTTTTCACTCTAGCATTGGCATGGATCCATTTGAGGCTTCATATGGAAGGAAATATAGGTTACCCATAGGTTGGTTTAAAGTGGGTGAAGTAGCCGTGAGTGGTCTTGATTTGGTCTTTAAAGCTATGGAAAAAGTCAAAGTGATTAGAGAAAGATTGAAAACCGCACAAAGTCGTCAGAAGTCGTATACTGATATGAGAAGAAGAAACCTTGAATTTGAAGTAGGGGACTTGGTGTATTTGAAGAATTCACCCATGAAGGGAGTGAAGAGATTCGGGAATAAGGGGAAACTTAGTCCTCATTATGTTGGCCCCTACAAAGTTCTTAACCGTGTTGGTAAGGTAGTGTATGAGGTTGAGTTGCCTTCAGAGTTATCTTTCGTTCACTCGGTCTTCCATGTCTCTATTCTTAGGAAGCACGTTGGTGATTGTGTTATTGTAGATCCTTTAGAAAACCCTGATGTACAAGATACTCTTTCTTATGAGGAAGTTCCTATTGAGATTTTAGATCACCAAGTCCGAAGACTAAGGAACAAAGAAGTTCCCTTGGTTAAGGTGTTGTGGCGAAACCAATCCATTGAGGGTGCAACTTGGGAAGCTGAGGCAGATATGAGATCCAAGTATCCGCACCTATTTTCCATAACCTTTGATCAAGCTGAAGGTACCATTATGCTTTAAATCATTCCTTTTCTATGCCGAATTGTAGTAGTTCAGTAGTTATTGTATGCTATTAAGCTGTGATTTCATGAGTCATGCACTTCTTTTTGTGTTCGAAATGTAGAATGAAGTAGAGGCTAGATTAGCAAGTTGCGTCAGTTGTGTACCCTTTATTTTCGCTTTACTCATATATACCCAGCGTCATTCGAGGACGAATGTCCCCAAGAGGGAGATATTGTAATGCCCCGTACTTTCCTAAGCTGGAAAACGAACCGTTGTTCGTATATATGAAAAACCCAATTTTTGTAAACCATATTTGGGCACCTAAATCACCAAGAGTACCCTAGTTATAAGAGATCATATGATGTGTTAAGTGATGTTATATGAGTCACTTAAGGTAGTACAGCTAAGAGTTTTGAAATCCATCAAGTTTTAGTGTTTGAATTCGCAAGGGTCATCTTTGAATGAGCATAAATTGATAAATGTGTTGTATTTTTGCATATTTCTACCCACAAAATTATAGAGAATTGAATTATTTTTCCAATACTACCAATTTCATCAAAATCCGACACCTGAGCTAGGAGTTATGGCTTTGCGAAGTAGAGTGCATTGCCTAACCAATCGCATATGGCCACTAGAAAGCATATGAGATAGCATATGCAGAGCCTATGTAACCATAGGTGATAGCATATGCGGCGCCTATGTATTGGTTTTAAGTGACTTAAACACTCCGTTTTGCATTATTTCAAGGATAAATAAACCTTTTAACATTCCTTACACATCCCTAAGTATAACCCTAAGAATTTAACTGCTCCTAAACATATCATAACCCTATTATCAGTCTAAGTTCATCATACAAGAACACTAAAGGAGAAAAACAACTAGGGTTGCACAATCAACGTTGAGGGTTCAATATTTCAATGTATCCGTTACCATAAATGAATGTGGGGTTTCCAACAAGTGCCTTCTTTTGTTCTTGTGCCCAAATTGATGTTTACATTTTCAAATATACATGATTTTATAGGCTTTACTATGAATTTGAGATGGAAACTTATATATTATATTTTGTTCAAGAAACTATGATATTTTGATGCCTTGAAGCTGAACACCATGAACTTTGATGATAATATCATGTTTAAAGTTAAAATTTTAGATTTTTGTATGAATTATATATGGTTGCTACATAAAGTATGAATCTTGAAGTATTTTGCTCAAGCGTTGACATATGGGATTTAAACCCTCTTTGAGATTATGATCTTTGGCGAAATTATATGTTTTACACACCTTGATATTTGAATGATTTGATCTTTTGGTTTCGAAATTTATTTTTGAACTCGAATGAGAAAATAAATCCACATGTTGATTTTATTTTGAAAAAGGGGTAGCATAATGGCTCCCGATATGAATTGTTGAATTGTGTGTTGTGGGTTTTATTTTGAAATGACCTAAGCTAAGTCCAGGAGTAGTCTTTAGCACCAAGTGGGAGGTATAGCTATGACTGGTACTTCCCTAGAACTACGTGCCTTCGTAGGATATGAGCCTAAGGCTGCTTGATATAGTGATCACTAGTGAACCAAAGGTTAAGGTCCTACTCCGATGGCAAGGATAGGACAGCTCTCCCCAATGTGGGTTGGACGTTGGACTCCATGTAACTCACATGGTTTATGTCGGTACAAAAGGCTCCCAGTGTGTGTGTGTGTATTCTTATGTCTGAGATGAAAAATGAAATGATTTGAAAGTTGAGCTGTGAAAGTTATCATTTTTGAAAAGTTTTAATGATTTTATATTATCCAAGAGGGATTTCATTACGAGGTTTGATCATCTAATGAATTGGAAAGTGATTGATGATTTATATGATGACTCACATATTTTATTACACTCTCTGATGATTACAGTGATCTTATTCGAGTGATGTGAGTCTTTCATTACATCATGCATTGCTTCTATAAATGCTTATGATATTGATTTTTAGATTTGCATGCACCCCCATATGCTCGGTCCATTTCTATAGTACTGACCCACATTTCCGTATGTGGGCTATATTTTCTCGAAATGTAGGTTCAGGTGCTCAGTCCCAGGGTCGACAGTTATTTTTCGGGCATGCTGTTCTACATCCTCTATTGTGGTGAGTCCTCATGATCCGAGGACGTGACATCCAGATTTCTATTTCGTTGAACGAAGTACTTTTGATAGTGAGTATGAGTCAGTTGGGGTATGTCTCAATGGCTCTCTGATGTTGTTGACTTTTAGAGGCTTGTTAGACTAGACTAGATGGTTGGAGTTGTCATGAGACATTGTATTTGTTACTTTCCGCACTATTTTCGTCCTGATTTATGATATCATGGAGAATATTTTGGGGTTTGTTTGTTGTAATTCGGTTGATAAGTGATGAATGATGTGAATATGGATCAAAGGGATAGCTTAAGGTTACTTGTAGCCTTAAGCATCGTGTGGCGCCTCGGGACCCATTTCTGGGACGTTACATATTAAAACTTAATGACTTAAATATAATGACCCTCGAGGTTATTTCCTTGATTTATATGAATTTTTGACATTTTAAGCCTTGCCACAGTGGAGATAGGTCATTTGTGACTTGCTGGAACTTTCAGTTTTATTATTAAATAGGTTTTTTAGGTTTTAGGCTTATAGTCCTAATTTGGAGCTTTTATTATTCAGGAATAAGTCTTCGACTGAAACTCATAGTAGATGACCATGGATTGGAATTCCAAAAGCGCCATCAGCTCTAGAATATTAATTTTAGGATAGGTAGACCTTTGGTTTAGGTCTCAAGCCATTCATATTTGTTTTGGGTTGTTGGGTGGATTATATGAAATTAGAATATAGGTGTGGGCCCTATATTTAGTCAAAATAATCTAGGATGAAAATTTTGATGGTTCATTGAGTCTAGAATTTCAAAATTAGTATGGTATCACAGTTTATTTGCATGCATGGGGTTCCAAATGAATACTGAGCATCTAGTATAAGTCCATTTTTTACTTTGAAAAAGATCCAATGCACCAAGTTGCTGGTGCAACAACTGAAGCTGCCATTTGACAGCTTAAGCGGTTGTCCTTTAGCAACATTAGGTCACTCTAGAAGCCTTGACCATTTAGTCTTGGGCTGCTTAAGTAAACAATGTCCTCTAAAAGTGGCCGCTTTAGTAGCCTAGGCATCGCTGTGGTGATACCCGCACCCCTTTCCAGACTGCTTTAGCGGCCGAGGAGCTACTTGACCAACTGGGTGACCGCTTAAGCGGCACCTGGGGATGTTAAATCCCTTTTTTTCACCTAATCTTCCATTATTTCCTTTATCATTCTTACACTATTTTAAGATATTGAAGAGAGGACAAAGTGGGGGATCAACTATTAAAGATAAGGTAACAAAACCTAACAGTCCTTGGTCATTTACCATTAGTTATCCTGTCAATTACCATCTTATTTTGTTCCAAATTCTTAGAAATTAGATATTTAATCCTTAAACCTTAGGCATTGATTTGGGCCCTAATTTATCTATAATTTCTACACAACTTTTAAACATGTTTCCTTAGTTTTTGAAGGACCTCATAACGAATTTAATTTTTAGTTTATTTATAGGCCCCACAAGCCCATCTTGACCCAGATTCTGACCCCATTCTTTATATAGAAATATTGGTTAACTTTTACTACAAAGGACGTGTAGGTTACTATTTTGAAAGTGTGGTATTATTTTTAAATATTAGAGTAAATGTGGAGGATTTATAGACGGTTCAAGGGTTTGCAGTTAGGAATTAAGAAAGGCTTTGATCTACCCTTCTTTATGAGATAGTGTATGATATATATTGTATTATAGGTAAGAATGATAGGATATGAATATCGTAGAATACTGTGACTTAGCCTAATTTAAAAATTTAGGGATAGAAAGGTAAATCAATCCTTAAGATCATATACTTTTTATGCCTTAAGGATCCTATTACTCTAGGTTACTAGCTTGATAGACATAGTTAAGGCTAAGGACCCCTTTTAGTGTAAGCTTTACTACTTTCCTCTATAGATTATCATGGTTTCCCACATTATGGTATTATGGTTATGCAGGTTATAATTAGGCCCAAGGTTGTGATTGCAATATTAATTAGACTTTGGGTGAGTGATATATCCTTTTATAGATGCTTATAACTATATTATTTGGATACTGGTGATGACATGCATAAATTTGGATCATTTATGATCACGTAGTAGTACAAACTAATATCATGGTTTTACTACTGTTCTTCAAAAAAGGGATTTATTCCTAATTTTTACATTTAAAAAGGATTTTTTCATAATGGAAATCGTACTACCTTAATGGATGATTTATGAGCTTTTCAAACTAAATATAATGTTTTAGAAATATTTCCAAGATAGATTTTGATCCATGGTTTTACCACTACTACTTTGGTCGTGAGAGATTCCAACCTTTTCTACTACATTATGATGATTTACTCCCGGAGTTAACCCCCGACAATGAATTTACAAATTTACACTCCTTTAACCATGGTTTGAGTTCATGCATTTATAATATATACATATTTTTTGTACTAGAAAGAGTAAATTAATGATGATGATGATTAAAAATCTTCTATTGGGACTAGATTAGAGTATATGGGTAGTCCCAAACCCCTTAGGGGTCCCTTCATCTGTGAGCCATCATTCTGGAGAAGAAAGGTGTCTATTGGTCCTTCCTTTATGAGTCATCGAGCTGGAGAAAGCGTATAAGCCAGGTAATGTTATGACACTGATGATTGAATATCTTTGATTATGACTAGATTAGTATATATGGGTACTCCAGAACCCCTTAGGGGCCCCTTCATCTATGAGCCGTTGTTCTGAAGAAGAGAGGTGACCATAGGTCCTTCCATTATAAGCCACCGAGATAGAGAAAGTGTATAAGATAGGTAATGTTATGACACTTTGATCAATTATGGTACTATGTATTTACTTTATATTCATTCTCGCATGCACATTTCCTGTCACTGGTATATTTTATACATTTCGTATCACCAATATATTATGTGGTACTTTTATCTATCAACCTTATAGGGGGTTGCATAGGTATAGGATCTGATTATTATTTACATAGTGTTGATTGAATCTTCTAGGCCTATGGTAGTAGGGGTTTATGAAAGGCTCGATTAGGTATTGTTTGTTCGGACTAGTCAGTTATGTTATTGTTGTTATTATTGTTAGTACGTGGCAAGATGATTATGAATTGATATTAAGATTTGAGCTATGTTTTTAATTCCTTTCTTTTACAATTATTATATTATATATAATTATATCATGGTTAAACATTGTGGCTATAGACCCAGCTCAGGCTAGTATTAGCTTTCCTACTTTGTTAGGATTCCTTGAATTGGCTGGGTTGGGTACCTTAAGTTGCTACTTTTGGGTTAGTTCAGTATACCTCTTTATAAAAACTAGCTATAATATTGTCATATGTCCCTTCTTCTCTTCCTTATTTATGTTGTATATCTATTTCTTAACCTTTTATACTACTATATAAATCTTTCTTCTACCCTTATTTATATATCTGCTAGTGATATATGGTATAGTGCTTGAGTATGGCTAGATAAGGATAGTTTATCCTTATTTCCTCCCTAGTTTTATTATGTCAGCTTCATGGATATTTGGTTATAGTTTACATTCCTTCTTGCATGTTATCTATATTTGCATTATCTTTAGAGCTCAATCGGTAGTTACCTACTGAGTATCACGTGTTTGGTACTTATACTACACTTATACGGCCTAAAATCATAGTATGGGTTCTTGCCATTGTTTTGTATATCGTACGAAGTAGCTATGATACAGAAATTTAGGGTGAGCTCCTAGCGTCTGGAGTATTACTATCCTCCTTTTTATGGATTATACTGATCTCTATGTTTATTTAGAGATTGGTTGAACATTTATATTCATTTAATCTTTATTTTCGTATTCTTATTATATTAGAAGTTCTTACACTAATTCTCCAAGATTTAGGATTGTCTTATATGTATTAGTCTTTTATCATATTTATTTCATTATCTTATTTATTTCTCTTGATAATCTGTCACTAGTAGTCTTGAACTATGGGTTGGCTTACCTATTGGTGGGTTATAGTAGGTGCCATCATGACCTGAGAAATTGGATAATGATAGATTACTATTAGAGCTTAGGTTTATTACTATGTTGGTACAAGATCTAAGTGTCGAGAAAAGTCCTACAGATTGGTGTGGAGACTTTTGTATCCTATGTTCAAGAGGCTACTAGGAATTTTTAGGAAATTTTATTCTAGATTTCTTGTTGTGTGTTAATATTTCTGTATATTTTTTACTCTATTTTGTCCCATATGAATGATACAAGGTTATTAATTAATACAAGTGGGATTTTGATGCATTTTTCCAAAGCTTCAGTACAACATCGACCTAGGGAGTCAGAGGATAACATTGAATGTCTTCAGTGTCAGATGAAGGATTTGGGGCCAACCCAACCTCTAGTAGATTTTATGATAATTGTTTACTTTTAAGATTAAGCATTAGGGATTCCAAGACTTTTTTATGGATACCTCTTAACCTGAGATGAGGTTTGATTCATTAAGCATTTCTTAGGATAGTGCATAGATTTACTATAGAATTACCTTTGCGATTATGTTTGGCATCATAGCATCTGATAGAAGTTGGGTTTTCCTCCCCTCAGGTTATTGATCATGTAAAGGCCATAAAGAGATCATATATTGAGACTTATGGACGTGGCGATAAGAGGCCTTGTCATCTGTGCAGTGCTATTGGTGTTCCATCCGAGAATGAGGATCCAACCGACGGAGATTAGCTTCTCTTATAGTCTATAAGTTCTATGTAGGAAGCTCTTTAGAATGTAGGTCACTCTCAAATTAGTCACGGTGATCATAGCAGAAAGAGTATTCGTTAAACCTTGCAGAGTATTTGGTATGGGTCTTTGGTCCATGACAACTATTTTGGATAAATGAGTGCAGTACCTCAAAGTATTTTAGGAGCTTTCCGTGGTTATGGTGAGATAGGTTATTGGTCCAGAGAGTGACCCAAATATGAGTTGGTTACTTAGACAAAGTTAACATATGTTCCCTACCAACCTAGAGCTCCAAGGTTTGTTATATTACGGGGAGGATGGTTCACTTGATAGAGAGTGCCCCGATATTACTTGGTCAGCCACTTTGGGTCAACTCATATTTCTTATCAGGTTAGAGCTTTTAGGGTTTGCTATGTCTAGAGAGAAATTGGTCATTGGTCCAGAGAGTGTCCCCGATGTGGGATTATATTCAACTCATCTAAATCAGTCTTATAGCATTTCAATACCTTTACTTTGAGACAATGTACTTCATACCCTAGTTGATAATTTAGACACTCAGTTAGAGTTTGTACCCACTCAAATTTATACTTTCTCAGGCATGTCATTTATGTGACTTAGATTCCACTATAATAGGTGCACTTTTTATTTCTTCTCTTTACCTTTTGATTTAAGTTTATTGGGGTTTTCGTACCCATTGGTGATTATGTCTCAAGGTAGGTTTATATTGATTGTTGTGTTTCTGGGTATAGAGCTCATGATTATATGACTACCCTCATACATAATTTCTTTTATTAGTGGATAGAGTGGATCAATGTTGATATTCTATGGGGTGTAATATTTGGGCTCGAGTCTGATTTACCCTGGTATATTTTCCTTATAATATCCCTTGAGTGGTTCTTGCCATTAATTTTTATTTTTTGTACCGCCTACTTTTTATGTTGTTATTATTTCCATTATTTAAAGTTGATTGATCCTTGCCTGGTAGAAGACTAGACTAACTTTATTTAGTTAAAATTCCCTTCCTTACAGTTCTTATTCGTTGGCCCAGGTGGCTAGCTTGATTGGATGGGTATTTTATGACCCTTCACGTTATTTCTTATGTTTATGCTTATTTTTGCTTTTAAAGCTTTTTTCATAGCTACCCCAAGTCATTTATGACTTGTTAGAACCGATAGTTTGGCTACCAGGTAGTTTTTTTAGTTTCTAGACCCATTTCTTTATTTAGAATTCTTTGTTGGTTACAAATGTCCATCGAGCAAACACTTTAGTAAAATGACCTCAGATGGAAAATCCAACTTCGTCAACACTTCTAAAATATCAAAATCAGTGTGATTGCATATTTCATTTTCCCATATTGGACTCCGAATGTACCCGAGGCCATAGCTAAAACATGGAATCAAATTCCATGTTTCAACCATCTCTAAAGGCAGCAGGTACCATAATCGTATTGGCATAGGCATTTCACGATGATTGCAATCAAGAATGTATGTGTACTTGACCGCTAGAGCTGCAGGGATGGGAAGGATCATTTAAATACCTCTCATGGCTAAGAATTGGCCATTTTCCCCTAGTCTTAAGCTTGATAAACCCTAATGGATAGAGTAGTCTTTAAAGTATGTGTTGGGTGTTGATTGGAAGCTTGAAAAGCTTTACTTTTGCGATTAACATTAAATCTAAGGTAAGATTCCTTCAATTTTGGTGTTGAATTCTTTATTTTTTGACCCAAAACATCAAGTGGCTTGAGGCTTGATTTTATCCCCAAATATGGTTTTTTTTGCATAAATTTCTTGAGGGTATAACTCCCTAATTGTCTTTGTGCAATGGGTTGGTGTCGAAAAACTCATTTTCTATATGTGGGACCAACTTAGGGGGTTTTGGTGTCATTTTGGACCCAAAGAACAATGGTGCAATATGGGTGTTGCTTTTTTTATAATAATGCATAGATTGTGTTGTGGATTGCTTGGCTTGTGGTAGAAGCTTCAAGGAATAGAAAAGCAAAGATTGTTGGTTAATGAGCTATATTTGGATTTGAGGTAGTTTAGGCTTAATTGTAGATAGATTGAGTTTTATTTTTGTATGGATTTGATATCTTGCTAAGATTGGGCGGGGTCTTAGATATTTAAATAGTAGAAGGTAATATTTGGTACTAGTTGAATTATTTAGGATTTTGAACACTTGAAGTGTGATATATGACCCATAGTCTAGAGCCTTGGTTAGTTGGACTTGTTATCTCATGAATAACATGAAAAGACTCTAGTTGCTCTAGTCAAATGGGAGTGACTTTGTTCACTCATCTCAAAGGACAGTTAACTTTGATATGCCTAGATATGATATTGGACTTAGATGCTTGCAAGACTTAAGAATGATACTTGAGAAAGAACTATCCTTTTGAAGTAGTATGGATTGATAGATCTTTGAGGCATGATTTAGATAACTTAGACTAATTTTGAGTAGAAGTTAGACTTGAAGAAAACAATTTGGGATATTAGAAGCGGAACTTGACCCACCTTATGCTTAAACTATGTAACTTCCTTAGAGACTTAGATATGTGTTGAATGCCTAGAATATGCTCTTGGTAGTGTGATAGCTAAATCCATTAAAACAATTCATTCATGATGTTGATCTTTGTAATAATGTGCATACTTTATTGGTTATCTTATTGTCACTATTTTGAATAGCAATGGAAAGCCTTGTGAATTGAGCCTATGATTATGATATCACTTGAATTATTAGCTTGTTGTTATGTGCACGTTGGATTATTCTATTACTCATATTATGATCAAGCATAGTGACTAAACTTATATTTGTGCCGAAGAATCCCCTTGTAGTATTATTATAAAGAATGCCTAATAAAAGAGATTCTAGAAAGTATAAGCGACTTAAGCGGCCAGCTGGTCACATAAACGACTAGGGTGCCAGTTGATGGGTCGCTTAAGTGGAGCCTAGTCCGCTAAACCAAATGCCTCTAAATGAATATAGGGCCGTATAAGGGATGTGTGCGGACTTGGGCGGGTTCCACTACCCATTAAAACGACACTTAGGTGGCATTAAAGGCCTCATTTACCAAATTTTTCTCACATTTTCACACAAGTTCAAGAGTGAAAAACCTAGGAAGTAGAAACTTTGGAGAAACATTATTAGGTGCCTTTGGGGTGATTTTGATGGTTTCAAAAGTGCGATTCCACAAGTGGGCCCCACATGGGATTTTACATATTTTCAGGTTCAAAGCATTAAAATGCAATATGGGTACCATTTTTCTCATATTGATAAGTAGATTATCATTTTGATAACATGATATCATGTGAAAGATTCTTTGATGGGGAAATAGATGATTTAGTGGATTTCACCGAGCCTACTTTGGTATCCAGGTAGGCTAGGTTTACCCTTCTTTTAGATTAGGATAAATTATAGTATATTTATGATAATGTTCTAGATATGTGATGGGAATTAGGTCTTGGAGGTATATTCAGTATAATTTGGGTTATTTTTCCTATTATGGAACCATAATTAGGTATAATTGACTTAATCACTCATTCTTTATGTAGAATTATTGTCTTAGGACTAATCGTGGCTCATTTAATATCTAGTAGTAAGATTAGACGCCTTATCCTGGTTCGAGTAGAATTTATCTTAGAATGGATATTGGGGATTAGAAGTGGGCCCCTCTAGTCTGCCTTATGCTAAGACTATTACTAGTTTCTTATAGGCTCAGTGAGCGTGTATATCATCTAAATGTATATTTTAGAACTCGAGAAGGATAGATATATGATGCTTATATAGGATTAGTACTTGGTAGAAGATTCTAGTTTCGGTTTAAGTCTGACATTTAAGTTTCATTTTAAGTCCGACAAATAATTATATGAGTTTTGATTAAAGTTCAGCAATTGATTACATAAGTTCTAGTTCAAGTACAACAATGAAGAATTATTTATGATGGTTATGAAATCGAATTCAGTCCGATTTTTATGGTATGGAAGGATCCACATTTATGATTTTACTATACAGTTATTTAGTATAATTTCAATTATTCTTCTCTTTGATTGCACCCTCCGGGTTTATGAACATCTGCATTTGATTGTTTACTTTTCCATGCTTACTGTCTTATGGGGCCCAGTTTTGATGTAATAGCTATGCTTTTGATCATATAAGTATTTGTTCTAATTATTTATTTATAGAATTTGGAGCACTATTTCAAGTTCACCCTCTTACCTTGACTAAGCATTATTTGTCTTACATTTTTTTGTTAGATTTTTATTATAATTTAGCTCAGTCAGCCAATGATGCCTACTAAGGACCTATGGAATTGTTACTCATACTACAATTTATGTACCTTTTTGGAGTATATTTGAGTACTAATGGCCTCAGTTAATACTGCGATCATGCTGATTAGAGTTTGGAGATAGGGTATGCTCTCGGAGCTAGAGTTGACCTTTCCTCCTTCTTCTATTTTTGTTTAGTCTTTCTATATTCAAGAATAATGTATATTTGACTATTTAACACTCGTATTCTTTTAGTTTAATGGCTCTTGTACCGATAATACTAGGTCATGGAATATTATTATTATTTTATTTATCATCCGTCCTCTATTATTCTTTGATTTATTATTGTAAGCGTTTACTTGCATGGTTCCGATATTTATGCCTTTTTTCACTAAATTAGCCCATGACTTTTAGCTCTAGGCTACAGTTTGGCTTACCTATTGGTGGGATAAAGTAGTGCCATCATGACTCAAAAATTGGGTCATGACTAATTGGTATCAGAAAGCTAGGTTCACCAGTATTATTGTAAAGAACAAGTTTCTAGTAAAGTCTCACGCATAAAAATGACGACATTCTTTTCTTATCTTGCAGAAGATATAGGACATTCTTAAGAGGTCATCACCTTTTTCACTCACTTCGTGCTATCTATTTATGTTTGTTTCTAAAGATTCCATTGGTTTCACTTTTTTGCAGATGGCTAGAATACATGCAACCGCTACATGAGATGAGGACCCTGAGTTTACAACTAGAGATCCTATCATAGTTTAAGATGAATTATAGGTCAAGAACAACCGAGAGATCCAACTCCAGATAGAGACTAAGAAAAAAGGCCTTCACCATACCCTATTCCAGCCCCTGTGCTAGATATTTCTCTAACCTACATAGTGGTGGGCCAGGGACTAGCCTAAGTTCCATCGCTGTTATTTCTTGTTCACTGCTTAGGGAAGGATTAGTCCAGATCTTAGGAATAGTTAGTGGTGCACCATCTTAGAGTGCACATTCTGCGGACTAGAGTGGTACTGAGATGGGGGCATAGCCTGTAGTTACAGCTCTTAGAGTTGATATCTCTCCTACACTGATGGTTGCTCAGCCGTAGTCGCCCTGCCTATTATGTTAGAATAAAAGCAGAAGCTGTAGGGTAGATTTTTTAGATTGACTTTGCCTAGCTTTTCTGGTACATCGAACGAGAATGCTTATGAGTTCTTGGTTACTTGTATGGATAAGCTCTATAATTTAGGCCTAGTTGTGCTAGTGGAGTTAACTCACAACTTTTTAGTTGTATGTGGAAGCTCAACATTGGTGGAGGGGTTATCTTGATTCCCAACCAAATAGATCCCCTCTTTGACATGGACTCCATTCTCTAAGGTTTTCTTGGAGAAGTATATGAATCATAGCCATTGGATTGTTTAAGGGACCGATCTTGAGTTTGGAGTAGGGCTCCATGACAGTTGTGGAGTATGAGGCTCATTTTTATGTGTTGGCTAGGCATGCTATATTTATCTTACCGATCGAGTAAGCGGGTTGGTAATTTATCTAGATGTTGAGATTTTCTCTCCGCATGGCTACATCAAGTTTGGTTGCTATAGGTACATATTTTATTAAGATTTTTTATTATGCTAAGGTTATGAAGGAGATACATTGCGAGGACCAAGGGGCATTGATAATAGGCCATGATACCAGGGTAATTTAAGTAAAAGCTGTAGTGGCTCACAATTTAGAGGTAGTTGTTCTGAGGGTATGCATCCTTCTTAGATCTTTTTTAGCACCAGGTTCGGTCTAATATTCCCATTCATGCTGCACTTTAGATTACTGATGGAGGCTAGTCTAGTTATAGTGATCATCCTGGCTGGAGTAGTGGTTATCCTTTGAGAGGTTTATCTTCTAGGCATTTTAGCCGTGGTGGTTATTCTAAGTTAGCCAAATATTGTGGGTTTAGTATAGTGATAGGGGCATGTTATGGTTATGGGCCTTTGGATATTTATCGAGAGTGCCCCAGTCTTGAAGCAATAGTTCCCATAGATCAAAGTGTTTCGCCAATTAAGGTAGTACCTTTCCTAGCTAGTGGTGGTATGCATGGTCGCCAGGGTGGTCCTCAGGGTACTTGTAGAGGTCCTCAAGCAAGTAAGACAGGATACCAGTAAGAAGCCCAACTAGGTGCTGGGTGTGCTCAGTTATATGTCATACATTTTAGACCCAAGGCAGAGTCTTTGGGAACTCTTATTACAGGTATGATTTTAGTGTGCCATCAATTAGCTTTTGTGTTACTTGATCTGGGATCCACACATTCTTATGTATCTGCTTATTATACCTAGCGGTTAGAGTTATTATGGGATTCTTTATCCATACTATTATGTTTATCTACTCTCATGGGTGATTCTTTAGTAGTGGATCAGGTTTATAGATCATGCGTTGTGACAGTTTGAAAATTTGATACTCAGGCTGATCTTATTGTAGTAAACATGATGGATTTCTATGTGATTCTGGGCACGGACTCCTTATACCCTATCATCTGGTCTTGGATTGTTTTACCCTGATTATTACCTTAAAATACCCAACATACCTCCGATTATGTGGTAGGGATCTATTAGCTGCGAGTCAATGGGGATTATTTCTTATGTTCGGGCTAGAAGACTTATTTTAATGGGTTAAAAGTATTATCTCACTTATATTCATGATGTTAGTGTGGAGAGTCCCTCACTTGAATCTATTTCTATAGTTCGTAAGTTTCTTGATATTTGTCCTACTGATCAACCTGGTCTTCCTCCTGAGTGTGATATTGAGTTTGTTTTTTTCTTGAGCATTGCACCAGACCTATTTCTATGGCACCTTATAGTGTGGATCTTGGCTAGCTTAAGGAGCTAAATTCTCAACTTTAGGATCTTATGAATAAGGGTTTTATTAGACCGAGTATGTATAGTTGGGGTGCTTCTATCTTATTAGTGAAGAAAAAGGATGGTTCCTTAAGTATGTGTATTGATCATAGGTAGCTTAGTAAGGTGAAGAGGAATAATCGGTATCATATGCCTCGTATTGATTATTTATCTGACAAACTTCAGGGAGCAATAATGTTCTCTAATATTGACTTGAGGTTTGATTACCATTAGTTGAGGATTTGTTCTGAGGACATCCCAAAGATAGCCTTTAGGTGTCATTATAGTCCTTTCCTAGTGATCTCTTTTTGGTTGTCCAATGGCCCATTAACATTTATGGATTTGATGAACCGCTAGTACAAGCCTTATTTGGATTCCTTCATGATTGCATTCATTAATCGCATACTTGTGTATTCAGGAAGTAGAGAGAATCATATGCAATATTTGCTGATTATGCTCCATACTTTGGGAGATCATAGGTTTTTTGCAAAATTCTCAAAGTGAATTTTGGCCAGATTCAACAACATTCCTAGAACATATGGTGTCTAAGGATGAGATGTTCATAGACTCGACAAATATTGAGGATATCCGTGATTGATCTAGGCCTACATCTCATTCTGAGGTTCATAGCTTCATTAGTTGGGCTGGTTACTATAGGCGGTTCAATGAGGGCTTTGCTACTATTATAGTACTGATGACCAAATTAACCCAAAAGGAGGTTTCTTTTAGTGGTCTGAAGAGTGTGAGTCGAGCTTTCAAAAGCTCATGAGATTTCCAACTTTAGCTCCTATATTGGCTTTTCCTATTGAGAGTAAGAGATTCATCATATATTGTGATGCTTTTAGTGTTGGATTCGGTTGTGTGTTGATGAAGTAGGGTTGATTCATTGCTTATTCCTCAAGGCAGCTGATGGTGTACAAGCACAACTACCCCACTAATGATATGGAGTTGGCAGCGGTAGTCTTTACTTAAGTTTTGGAGGTATTATACTTATAGTTTGCACAATGAGATTAATACTGATCATTTTAGTCTTTAGCTTCTTATGACACAGAGGGAGCTTAATTCTAGGTATCTTGACTTCTACCTCAATTTCTTATAGGCCATTGGCATGGGAGATCCAGTACTTAGCTAGCTTAATGGTGCGACTAGATATTTCTCATCCCAGGAGGATTCTTTCTTGTGTTGATGTTAGGTCTATCTTACTTTAGCAGATTCAAAGTTGACAGTTTGAGGATATGAGGTTATGTTTCAATCATGATCAGGTGTTGAATGGTGAGTCCAAGAGGGATATCATAGATTTTAAGGACGTTCTAAGATTTGATAGCCACATTTCTATTTTAAGATTTGGTGACTTGATTCAGTCGATACTATGTGAGGCTCATACCTCTAAATATTCTATTTACCATAGTGTAACTAAGATGTATAAAGATTTGTGGCAACATTATTGATGGAGTGGAATAAAGAGAGATATGGAAAACTTTATGGCTCATTACCTGTATTGTCAGTAGGTGAAGGTCCAGCATTAGAGACCTAATGGCTGAATTAAGAGATTGACCATTCCTGGGTAGAAGCGTGAGTGGATCACTATGGATTTTGTTAGTGGATTGCCTAGAACTTCCCATAGATTTGATGGTATTTGGGTCATTATTGATCCATTGACCAAAATAGCACATTCCATTCCTATTCAGATATCCTTAAGTACCGAGAGGTTATCCCTTATCTATGTTCGTGAGATAGCCCATTTTCTTGGAGTTCCTATATTTATCATTTTAGATCGGAGTTTGGTGTTTGCTTATAGATTTTGGATAGATTTTAAGGAGGATTTGGGCACTCTGGTGGATCTTAGTACAACCTTGCACCCTCAGATCGATGGGCAGTTGGAGCAGACTATTCAAGTTCTTGAGGATATATTCCGAGCCTATGTTATGGATTTTGGAAGTCAGTGGGAGTAGAACTTAGCTTTGGCAGAGTTCACATATAATAATAGCTACTATTTGAGTATTGAGATGGTACCATTTGAGGAATTATATGCTACGCATTGTTGTTGTTCAATTGGATGGTTTGAGAAATTTGAGATTAGACCTTGTGGTACAGACTTGCTTCCGGAGTTATTAGATAGCGTCAGGGTGATTCAGGATAGGCTAAGGGCAACTTAGTGTAGGTAGAAGGACTATGAAGATCATAGACTTTATTCCTTGAGATTTGGAGTTGGTGATCGAGTATTCCTCCGTGTATCTCCCGTGAAGGGTGTGATGAGATTGGAGGAAAGGAAAGATCAGTCCCAGATATGTTAGACCTTTTGAGATCCTTTATATAGTTGGAGAGGCAACTTATGAGTTGGCCTTACCATCAAATATTTCTATTGTTCATTCAGTTTTCAATGTTTTCTATATTGCGGTGGTACATTCTCGCTGAGTGTCATGCGATTTGATGGGACTCAGTTCAGTTGGATGGGATATTGACATTTGTGGAGAAGCCAATGTTCATATTAGCTAGGGATTCCAGGCGATTCCACTCAAGTGAAATTTCAGTACATAAGGTTCAGTGGAGACACCACCTAATATATAAGGCTACTTAGAAGATCAAGGACGAGATGCGGAACTAGTGTCCCTACCTGTTCGAGTCTTTAGGTAGATTCTTACGCTTTAATTTTGCAGAAGAAAGTTATTTTAGTAATTGATATTGTAATGAACCTCCAGGTTATTTTACGTATTTCCCGTATTTTCACTGTTTGGAGCTTTTTATATATGTCCTAAGTCATTTATGACTACCTAGAGTTGACAGTTGGTTTACAAGGAAGCTTGTCTGGTTTTTAGAGCCAATTCTCTACTTTTAAGTTTTTGTCGTTAATAATTGGCTATCGGGAAAACAGTTCATTCAAATGACCTTAAATGACAATTTTGACAATGCTATCAGTTTTGGAACATCAAATTTAGGATATGGGGACCTTTTGTCATGACCCAATACTACCTCTAGTTAGGACACGGTTCTTAAGGCCACAAGTGACCCCAATATTACCCATGATCTGGGATATGCTTTAAGGACTGAAAGAAAATAAAAAGATACTATGCGGAAGTCATTCATGAAAATATATAAGCGTTAAAACAATAACAAAAGTGTTGACTTAAAACATACTAATTGTGTGACTGTGTGAAAGCTTCTAATCATGATGAGTTGTTACGATAGGTCCCCAACTAACTCTGACTACTGAAATAACATAAAATAAGGTACTAGAAAGCATAAAAACTAATATGAATAGTCCTCGACAGATGAGGACTTACTAAAACTGCAGCTGAGTAATACAGGGACGGACTATGTGCTATCTGGTAACTGAGCGTTCGAAACTATAATGTGAAATCAATGTAGCACAAAAGAGATTATGCATTCAGTACTTTAAATGTACTGGTATGTGTGATGGGACTAATTGAAATACATATAAGTACTAAGCATGAATGCATGAACATGTAGAACAAATGCAAGACCAAGCATAAAAATGTACTGAAATAATCTGTAAAAATGAATAACTGAATAACGGATAAATGGAACACTTGGTCATGCAAACCTGGGCTACTATAATTTTAATACAGAACTGAAACTATGGGAGCTAACTATAACCGATATGCCCTAATCTTAGCTAACAGGGGTTCAACCTATAGCCTTCTTTTGAAGGGTATCAATACCTTGTCACGGGTACTGACACTGATGATGTAGATCCACAAGGCTAATGTCCCAAAAGATGAGATTTTTATTCCTCTACTGACAGGGGAACCATCAGAATCTATGGTTGCACCGTAGGTCTAGAACTTAGGGACTACTACTAACGACTCATGCATAACTAATGGGGGAGCTTCCATCCCCGCGTTCACTTGGTGCTAAGTGTTACTCCCAACTGATTGGCACTTGTATTATTATTCATTAAATAGGATTTGGTACTAATAAGTGCTCATTATAATATTATTATGAAATTTAATGATACAAGCCTAAGCTGAAATGCTTCTAACTTGATAACAAGTATAAATATGATTTTCCTAGGTGTTGGGGGTTCATAAATCGCTAGAATAAGTTGTAACAACTAATAATAATGATGATGAGTAAATCATGAGATGGACAATTCATAAATTGATAATTAACATGGTGTCAACTGAACATGATATGGGTGACTGAGTTTATAAAGCATGTAAGAACATAATTCACATGGGGAAACACATTCTCATGGTTTGTATTCAAAACTATATAGGGAAAATTGAGTAAATTCATACTTGACATTGAAATTTCATAAAGAGAGAGAAAAGGGTTTATACTTGTAAAATAAGGGATTCTTGAGACTCAATGGGTAGAAGAAACCAATTGATTCTTGAACAAAACTTGGGACTAGGATCTTGGAAGGGTGAATTTTTTGAAAAAACCCCTTATTTTTTGCTCTTGAATATGAGAGAGGATTGAACATTGTTAACTGACTTAAAAAGGGCAAATAGTGCCTCTATTAATATTTTAAGTCGTGGACTGGGTGTTTAAGGAAGAGAAAGGACCAAAAAACCCTTCACCCCTCAATGAAGGCTACATAACTTTATACTGCAGTGTGGCACAATGCCTACCATAGAGGCTAGCAATCGTGACACACTCTCTATCGCAGAGGCTAACCCCCATGACAAGCTGCGTATCATAGAGGGCCACCTCTGTGGCACATCAAAAATGCAGAGGCATATTGCCTCTGTGGTCCAAAATACCTCAACACTCTTCCAAAAATTGTGAAACTTCCCAGATGACCCTTTCAACCTTCCTAAACATATTTCAACTCATAAATCTATATTTCTAGCATGGGAAGGCCAAAAAATAAAATATTAGAAATCTTGGGGGTGTTAAAATGGCCATGTCACTTGTACATAGTGTGAAATAACTACTTTGGACCCTTTAAATATGTGACGAATAACTTGAAACTTGTCTACGATCTTGCAGGGTATTACACAATTTGTTTGGGTCCCAAGGCTTCCAGACTCATTTTGCGTTATTTGTCGGAGATTGATAAAAATGGCCTATGAGTGTGGGATTGACTTTTTGTCAAAATGACCTTGGATGGAAACTTTTACTGTGCCATTGAGTTTGGAATGTCAAATTGTAAGGGTAGCACAATTCTTTTATGTTTACAGGATTCTAGATAAATCTCGAGAGGTCCGTGGAGACTTGAAATTTTTGAAGTCCTTTGAAGGTGCACCACTCAACTGGTGAATCTACTTAAGCACCACTTGGATCACTTAAGTGGAGGCTACTTAAGTGTCCAGTCGGTCTCTTAAGTGACCAGGCTACTAGTTAGTAGGCAACTTAAGCGTAACCTAGTCCCCTTAAGCAAATGCGGCTTTAGTGGATATTGGGCCGCTTAAGCAATGTGTGCAAACTTGGGCGAGAAACTGGTACTTGTCCACTTAAGTGTGGCCACTTAAGCAGTCTTGTGTCTTCTTAAGCAAAAACTATGTGGCATTAAATTCCCTATTTGCACGATATTTATCCTATTTACTCATAATTTTAGGAGTGAAAACCCCCAGGGAGTATGGAACTTTAGAGATACATTATTAGTCGATTTTGGAGTGATTGCAAGCTCAGATTTCTCATTTTCTCATCAAAATCTCAGTAAATTTCCATTAATTACATAGTTAGATTCTCTATTATTTTCCAAAATCCCTAGATTATTGGTAGATTTATTTTAGCACCATTTGAGCTCTAAATTTATCCATTCTTGAGGGTATATGTTTCTTGAGCACAGAGGGACCTGTTGATGGTTTTGAAAGTACGGTTCCACAATGGTCCCCACATGAAATTTTTATGTAATGATGATCCCAAAGAATAAAAATACAATATGTGTGTCATTGTTGTGTCATTGTTCTCGTATTGATGAATAAATTATCATTTGATAGAGGGACATCATGTGGAAGATTTTTGAAAGGGAAACTCGATGATATAGTGGATTTCACCAGGCTATTTTTGGCGTCCAAGTAGGCTAGGTTTATCCTTAATTTAGATTGGTCTAAATTGTAGTATATTTATGATAATCTGCTAGATATGGGATAAGAATTAGGTCCTAGAGGTACATTTAGTATAATTTGGATTATTTAGCCTATTAAGTAACCGTAAATTAGGTGTAATTGATTTAGTCACTCATTCTTTAGGTAGAATTGTTATCCCTGGACTAATTTTGGATCGTTTGATATCTAGTAATGAGATTAGATGCCTTATCCTCGTTTGGATAGAATTTTACTTAAAATGGATTTCAGAGATTAAAATTGAGCCCCTCCAGCCTATCTTAGGCCAAGACTATTACTAGTTTTTTTTAGACTCGGTGGGTGTGTATATCATCTAAATGTATATTTTAGAACTTGATGAGGTTAGATATATGATGCTTATTCTAGATTGGTACTTGGGATATGATTCTAGTTTCAATTCAAGTCTGGTAATTGATTACATGAGTTCCAATTCAATTCCGACATTGAGGGATTATTTCTGATGATTATGAAATCGATTCAAATTCAATATTTATGGTATGGAAGGATCCACAATTAAGATTTTCAGATATATTTATTTAGTATAATTTTTGTTATTTCATCTCTTTGATTGCTTATTTCGAGCTTATAGGGCCCACATTGGGTTGTTTACCTTTTTATACTTATTGTCTTATGAGGGCCAGTTCTGTAGTAATAGCTATGATTTTGATTATATTATTATTTGTTTTGGTTAATTATTTTTACTATTTGGAGCACTATTTCAGGTTCACGCTCTTACCTTGACTTAACATTATTTTTCTAGCATTTTTTAGCTATATTTATATTAAGATTTAGCTCAGTTGGCCAATAATGTCTATTGAGTACCTGTGGCTTTGGTACTCATACTACAGTTCTATATATTTTTGGTGCAGATCCGAGTACTAGTATCCACCATTGATATTGCCATTATGCTTATTAGATTTCAGAGATAGGGTTAAATCTTGGAGCTAGAGTTGACCTTTTCTCCTTCTTCTATTTTTGCTCAGTCTTTCTATATTTGAGAAAGATATATATTTGACTATTTAGTACTCATAATCTTTTGGTTTAGTGGCTCTTGTACCGACCCTACTAGGTCGTGGGATGTTATTATTATCTTATTTATCTTCTGTCCTATTATTATTCTGTGATTCATTGTTGTAAGCTTTAACTTGCATGGTTCCAACATTTATGCCCTTTTCACCAAACTAGACCATTGCTTTTAACTTTGGTCTATGGTTTGGATTATCTTCTGGTGGGACAAAGTATGTTCCGTCATGACTCAAAAAATTAGTCGTGACAGTATTAACCCATTACATCATTTCCTTAATTTCATGATTTTCAAAATTTCGTCTCTTCCCAAAGCGGCTACAGGTCATTTATGACTTGTCAAAACTATCAGTTTGATTATCAAATGGTTCATTTGTATTTTAGGCATAATTCTCTCCTTTAGAGCTTTTGTTTTTAAGGAATTGGTATCAAACCACAATCCTAGTAGATGACCTCGGATTGGAATTCCAATAGTGTCATCAACTCTAAATCATTGATTTAATCTACAGGGACCTTTTGTTCATGTCTCGAGGCTTCTGGAATTATTTTGGACTATTGGGCGGATTATATAAAAATGTAACTATAGGTATGTGCCCTAAATTTAGTCAAAACAGTCTTCGATGAAAGTTTCAATGGTTCTTTAAAGTCTGAAACGTCGAATTTTGTATGGTAGCATAGTTCATTTCATGCATGGGGTTCCGAATGAATCCCCAGCACCCTGTCGGAGTGTATTTTGAGCTTAGAAAAAAAATGATGCCCTAGGTTGCTGGTGCAATCACTTAGTTAGTCCTTTCTTTAGCGACATTGGGATTATTTAGAGGCCTTGGCCATTTGGACAAGGGCCACTTGAGCAAAGAATGTCTGTTTAGCAGACACCACGTTAGCAGCCTAGGCATCACTTTAGTGATACTCGTTCCCCGTGCCAAACCCCTTTAGCGATCGAGGAATTTCTTAAGCGGCACCTGGGGGATGTTAAATCCCTTTTTATTCACCCCATTTTACATCATTTCCTTCATTATTTTTACACCATTTTTAGATCTTGAAGAGGGGAAAAGTAGGGAATTATCCATTAAAGCTAAGGTAAGCTTTCCTAACACTCCTTGGTCATTTCCCATTAATTTCCTATCAATTTCCATACTCTTTCATAGTAAATTCTAAGAAATTAGGCCATTAATCCTTAGATCCTAGGGGTTACTAATTTGGGCCCCAATTCATTCACCATTTGTGCTCATATTTTGAGAACACATTCCTTGTCCTTCGAGGAACCTCATGATAGATTCGATTTTTTATTCTATTTGCAGGCCCCATGAGCCCATTGTTGATCCAAATTCTGGCCTGGCCCTTTATATAGAAATATGGGTGTTGTTTTACTCTTATTACATGTATGTTACTATTTTGATAGCATGGTGGCATTTTGGTATCGTGGAGTAAAGGAGAACAATTTGTGGATGGTTCAAGAGTTTGTGGTTTAGCATTGAGGTAGGTTTCGGTCTACTCTTTTTTATGAGATAGCATATGATATCTATTGCATGCTAGGTAAGGATGATATGATATGAATATGGGTAGAACACGTGACTCAACCTAATTAAGATATTTGGGAATAAAAGGGTTAATCGACCGTTAAGTTGAAATACTTGTTATGCCTATAGGATCCTCTTATCTTAAGTTACTAGCTTGTTAGACATAGTTGAGGCTAAGGACCCCTTTTAGAATAAGGTTTAATACTTGACTCGGCGAATTATCATGGTTCTCAAGATTATTGTACTATGGGTGTGCTGGATATATATTATTGGGCCCAAGGTCGTGATTACGATATTAGTCGAACTCCAGGTAAGTGATCTATCCTTATAAAGGGCATAGCCCTAATCTATGGATGTTTAAACACTTATAATTGTATTGTTTGGATACTAATGATGGCATACATAGATTCGGTATATTCATGCTCACTTAGTTGTATGATTCTAACTAAAATCATGGTTTTACTATTGTTTTCCTAAAATGGGATTTATCCCACTTTTCACTTTTAAAACGAATACTTTCATAATGGGTATTGTACCACCTTAAATTGATGATTTATAAGCTTTTAGAGCTAAAAATGATATTTTATAAATTTGACCGAGATGGATTCTTGTCCATGGTTTCACCACTACTATTTACTTTGGTCGTGAGAGATTCTGTCCCATTCTACAACATTATGATGATTTAGTTTTATAGTTGACCCTAGAAAATAAATTTACAGATTTACACTCCTATAGCCACGACTCAAGTCCATGTACTTATTATATATATAGATCTCTCTACAGGAAGGAGTAGATTAAGGATAATGATAATGATTGGAAATTCTAGATCAGGACCAGGTCGATGTATACGGGTACTCTCGAGCACCCTAGGAGCCTCTTAGTTTATGAGCCATTATGGTAGAGAAGAGAGGTCACTGTAGGTCCTACCATTATGTGATGTCGAGCTCAATGAGGTGTATATAATGGGTTACATTATGACACTTAGATCGGTTATGGTATTATGGATTTACTTTGTATTCATTCTTCTATGCTTATTTCCTATCACATTATATTGTTTGGTGCTTGTATCTATCAGCCTTATGGGGGGTTACATAGGTATAGGCTCTAATTGTTGTTTGTTGAGTGTTGATTGAACCTTTCGGGCCTATGGGGGCGGGGGATTATAAAAGGCCCAGTTAGGTATTATTTGTCTAGACTAGCTGGTTACATTATTATTGTTATTATGGTTAGTTTATGGCAAGTTAATTATAGACAAATACTGAGATTTGAGGTATGCTTCTAATTCTTTTCTTTTATGGTTATCATATTATGAATAATTATCGCATGGTTAGACATTGGGACTATTGACCTATATCAGGTTAGTATTGGCTAAGCTACTTGGTTTGGATTCCCTGGAGGGGTTAGGTTGTCTACCTTTAGGTTGTTACCTTTGGGTTAGTCTTGTACACCTATATATATATATATATATATATATAGAGAGAGAGAGAGAGAGAGACA
>JAPEIP010000007.1:90715699-90728632 GCA_026120095.1 Capsicum chinense
ATAATTATCGCATGGTTAGACATTGGGACTATTGACCTATATCAGGTTAGTATTGGCTAAGCTACTTGGTTTGGATTCCCTGGAGGGGTTAGGTTGTCTACCTTTAGGTTGTTACCTTTGGGTTAGTCTTGTACACCTATATATATATATATATATATATATAGAGAGAGAGAGAGAGAGAGACATAGTATTACCGTACATCCCTCCCTTTCTTCTTTTATTCATGTTGTATATCCATTTATTGTCCTTGTATTCTACTATATATCCTTCTTCTACCCTTATTTGTATTTTTGCCAGTGATATACAGTATAGTGCTTTTATACTTGAGTACAACTAGATTAGGATAATTCATCCTTATTTCCTCCCTTCTTTTATTATGTTAACTTCCTGAATATTGGCTATAGTTTACATTCTTGCTTGCATGTTATCTATATTTGCATTATCTTTGGAGCTCAGTCGGCAGCTTCATACTAAGTAACACGTATTTTGCATTCATACTACACTTCTGTAGCTGCAGATGATAGTCCAGGTTCTCGCCATTGTTGTTGCTTTGTGCAGAGAAACTATGGATTGGAGATTTAGGGTGAGCTCCGGGCGTTCGGAGAATTACTATTCCCTTCTTATGTATTAAACTGATCTCTATGTTGTATTCAGAGATGGGTTGTACCTATATATTCATTTCGTACTTCATTTTGGTATAATTATTATATTAGAAGCTCTTGTATTGATTCTACCACTTTAGGAATGTCTTATATGTATTAGTCAATTACCATATTTATTTTGCTATCTTCATTCATTTATCTTGATAGTCTGTCACAAACAGTTTTGGGCTACGGGTTGGCTTATCTACTAGTGGGATGTAGTAGGTGCTATCATGACCTAAGAAATTGGGTCATGACGGTAAAACTCTAAAATTTGAATAAGTACCCAAAACTCATCCGAGACCTCCCTAATACAAATCAATAGTGCTACTCGATTAATTTCAATGTCCCAGACTCAACAGAATCATCAAGTTTACAAAATGAGATTCTTATCAATAAGTTATATCTAGAATCAACTTAAGGAGAAAATAAAACAAATATTCCCACCAAACATTCAAAAATCACAAAAAGGTCTCGCTACTTGCCCACATCGACATTTCAAATCTAATGAAACTGTCAGATGTATCATCTAATGCTTGGATCACAAAATATTGACTAAAGTCAAATATATTTCTTTAAAGGAAACTCAAAATCAGAAACTCATATAAATCACCTTCCAAATTCTTTGGGGACCATGAAAATCATTCACACAACTCATAAATGATATAAAGCAACAACAGAGAAGGGCAAAATGGTCAAAACACAAGAAACCTTAAAAATCACAAGAAGAATTATTTCATATCCACCACTAAGACTCACGTTCACCCTCGAACAAAAATGTAAAATAAGTACCAGATATACACAAGGGATCAAAAATACCCTCGTAACCCTCATGCAAGAACTCACAAGCAGAGTCATGCCTATAGAACTACCGGTCTATGGTGACTAGAAATTCTTCACATTATGATTGAGGCTAAATTTTTCAATGAAGCCAAGTTCCTTTATTTTTTAATTTTCTCTATACCTGTAGACCGATTTAATTACAATAAGTTCTAATCACACCCAATTTACCTAATTTGTTAGAGATACAACAAATCACTAACTCTACCACAAAACAAATGTAATTCTTGTACCAACAAAATACCAAAGAACCTATGGAACCATATTGTAACTCTCCACAATACTGAATCATGCCTTCCTTTGTCTTAAAAAGAACTTTCCACAATTTTCAAACCTTTGGTAGAATCAAACTCACCCAAGCCAGATACCATAACTACAGAATTAAAAAGTATGACCTCCCCAAGATGAAGCAACTAAGTTAGAAATTTATATCATCTCTACACAAAACCTCAAAAGCCACACTTAGAACACTTTGATCACTATTCAAATAGTCATATCCTCATGCTCAACCCTTGGAAGAAAACATGAATCAACAAAAATCTCTCTATACCACAGACATGTACACTTTGTATTCCACCCATCACAATAATCGATGTAGCACTCGACACCCATGTTGTGTCAATCAACCCAAAGTCATTGATAATTTGGTAGAGCAAAAATCCCCTTCGATTATACACATATAAGCAACTATTAAAAATATTCAACCCATAGCACAACTCAAAATACTTCAAAATTTCTTATGTGCATGTTCCTTATATTTTCCTTAACTCATTCCCTATTCAATATTCAGTAATACAAGAACCCTAGAATAATACCAAATACTATAAATCAAAACTCTTGGGAAAAATACTTCTTTAAGACCATTCAAATTACAAATTGGGTTCCTTTTTATTTAAAAATGCTTCATAATTATAAGTAATTATCCTTAAAAGTTGAATTCTTTCTCATCTAATTAAGGAGTGTTTCAATATCATAAGTCTTTCCATAAAAAATCAAACCTAATCTCCAAGAAAGTAACAAATTAAAGGCTTTATTACCTAAAAACCTTTCCTTATACAACTAGAATCCTTTACTTATAATCTATCCGAGTCAATCATACTATTGGTTTCGTACATTACCAAATCCTTTTGCCCAAACTTATAAGTGCCAGTAGCTATCCCACAAAGGCGATTGTATCATCAAGCACTAACATAAACCACATATGTATTGATTATATAAAGAAAATCAAACTAACTTATACACACACACTATTGCTAATGCTTGTAGATAATTCCATAAAAGTTTGCTGACGGTAAAACTTTTTTTATTTTCAAAACGACACTCCAATATTAAAATCATTTCCTCGATCCCAACAAATATCACAAATCTCAAGTGAACCTTTGATTTACATACAATAATCATGAATATACAAATACCTACAATCAATCTAGTATTATTCCATAATATAACCATCGAAAAGGTCATAACCAAATCACACAAATCTACAATATTAAGGTATCAAATCTAGCACAGTGGTATACTCCAAATGAGTCAAAACAGAAGATTGGTACATTTGATCCATTACTAAAGAATCATTTATAGGGTAGCAATATAAATAGATATGAAAAGAAACTCTCAAATCACAAAAAGTCCTAATTGAAAAAAAGTACGCACATAAGAGAATATAGAACCACAGTCAAACACTACTAAAGACAGATCAAAAGTGTACCAAAACCATACATATGACCACTGTACCAGAAGATCTTTCCTCCAGCCCATCATGAGGATTATAATTCTAAGTTTGTCATCTTCTTATATTTCTGATGATGCAACTCTCTATTTATGATATAGGAAATTCCTTATATAGTTCTTGAGATCTCCACATATGAAGCAATTCCAAAATAGTAGGAGACAACTAAATTGGATATAAAGAACCCGAAGGGACACCATGACCTAACCAACTCTAAAGATAACCATGAAAAGTATGAAATTTACCATAAAAATCATCAACGTTGTCAAGTATATAGGGCCTTTGACTCATGCCTCTTACTTCTCTACCAAAACTTATCTAGAAACTACTGAGTAAAAATGATCCCAAAAGAGGAGGTGAACCAGCTAGTCTAACCTCAACGAAAGTCCTCCATCTCTATTTGCATGGTCTAAATAACTAAAACGCAATAAAATCTACTCTATTAGAGTCTAATGGGCCCAACCCATGCAATCTCTTATGACAACCAACAAAGAACTTATAAGGATAAAACCTAGGATCTCTATCAAATCAAGGATGATTTGTCCTTATTTTTGGCTTGTATGAGTCCACCACAAGTTTAGGGACCTGATTCAATACATGGTCCTTGTATAGAAAATAATAAAGAACAATAAGAAGAGAAATATAAACAATAAAAGAGGAAATAGCACATAATCTGTATGTGGAAACCTCCTTGCTCAAGGGAATAAATTCATAACATACCCCAATAGGATTTATAATCCTCTTCACTATCACCAAGAAAAAAATCATATTACAAACTATAATGCCTCGAGACTACCCCTAGATGTAACACTATGCTTAGAACCATAAGTAAGCTCAAGTAAACCCATGGTACTAGCATAATTCATCAGTAACTGAATAAAACACATGAAACTAAAAATGCTAAATAAAAGCAATATCATTTGCTAAACTTGTTGAACACAATAATATATTATACAAAAAAGGAAACTGTAATTAAATGCATCAACTCTTACTGACTGTCTATGAAGCCTCTTCTAATACAGACTATAGATAGCAAGATCATAACTCCTAGCTATCCTTAATAAATACATACAAATAAAAAACAAAATAATAAATCTAAAAACTGACTTGAGTCCTCAAATAAAGAGAACCCATCAACTATTGGTTGAAAGCTATTATTCGTCTGAACATGATTTTGTGAGCTAGAAAGGATACCTACATTATGAAATAATGTAGCCATACAAACATATATGAGGTTAGTATGATAGAATATACTGAGCATGGGGGAATACACATGTGATACATAAGTAAAATAATAGTAATAAATCATGCATAGAGTTTAAAATATGTTGACTAGTATCAATGGTTCACAATTGTACGTGAATGATTGAAACATAGTAAGAGATGACATGATAAGAAAATATAAATACCCATGCAGTGAGCCAATTATACTAGCTTAGAAATTATGCATAATACTTGGGCATGTTAATGAGTATAAAAAATTCACATTCAATGTAAAGTAAACTAGAAAGTATAATAAGAACAAGCAGGATGTTGAAACATGAAAATTGTAGTGTAGTGAGCCATTGCATAATTAGTTAAAATCTTGTCTTTCTGTGGGAAATTATTTTAACCAACATAAACCTTGTGAGCAACATGGAGTACAACATATGCCTCATTGGAAGGCAGTAATATACCTTACCAGGGGTATAAATCCATGATTGTGTGATTACTTAACTGAGCCTATTTTTGGGCTAATATAATGCCTATGGTAACACATAGTTAATGAACTTGGGTACGCTGAACCCATGTTAGCTCGGTCCTAAAGACTACTCCCAAATCCATACTATAATCTCATAATATATAAAATTCATCATGAAAAGAAGAATGAAATAAATTTAAAGTAAATTGATGATCGTAGTCCTCACCTGTTAAAAACTAGTCATGCTTCTTTACTATTTCATATATCATTGATGACATATATGGATGTCATACTGCATAAGTATTGATGACATACTTGAATGCCATAATAATCATGAATCATATTTTCATGACCCGATTAACAAGTCATGATGACATCTACCATATCTCGCTGGTAGGTAAGCCAAACCATAGCTCGAAGCTATAAGAAATAGGCTATTTGGCAAAAAATAGCCAATGAGGCCGAGATCAACAATTTAGGACCTATAATAAAAAAAGATAATAAAAATAATCCAAACAATAGGTAAACCATAGATAAACATCCCACAACCTAGTAGAGTCAGCACAAGAGCTACTACAAATACACCACAAGTTCTTAAATAGTAAAATATAATATGTCTCAGGAAAAAGCTAGGCATAGATAGATAGAAGAAAAAAGGGGAAACTTTGACTCTGAGAGCTCACCCTATCTCTAGAAGCCAACATAACACGATCATTGAGTCAGTGTGGCAACTAGTACTTGGATCTTCACCAAGAAGGTAAAGAAGGTAGTACGAGTACCAAAATCATGGGTACTCAGTAGGCATCATCATCCAACTGAGCTAAATCATAATATAAATATGATAACAAGAGAGATAAAGTAAGCTAAGTCAAGGTAAAAGGGAAAACTTGGAAATAAAATCCAACATCACAGTGCATAAAGAAATTAATAGAATTCAAAATAGTAATATAAAGATTATAAAAGTATATATACTTAATTAGCCCACATAAGGCAATAAGTTCAGAAAAGTAAATAACCCAACACAGGCCCCCATAAGGAGGTTACAATTAAGTAAAGTATATAACCGAATAACCATAATCTACCAACTGTCCTTCCATGATCGAAAATCAATTCATACCATATTACATCATAATAACTCCTAATTACCAGAATTGAACCAATGTTAATGGCATCAATACCATAATTAGTTGCTGGAATTTAATCGATGCTTATATCATCAATATCATAATTTGTCAAACTTGAACTAGTTTTCATATCATAAATATTATAATTAACTACCGGACATAAACTAGTGCACATATCAATATAATTAAATTATCTGGTTCACCATAAATAACATCAATTCCCAAAGTTAAGCTATCATTACCGCTAAGTATCTAATCTCCTAAAGTACCATAGTAAGTGTTTCAAAATGTAAAACAAGCACATAAGGGTCTACAAAAACTAGCCCAAGCCTTGGCCTAAGGCAGACCGGAGGGGCCCCCTTCTACTCCCCAAAGTTCATTAAGAAAACTTCTACCCCAGATTAGGCTAAGGTATCTAAATACCTTTTTAGATGTTAATAAAGCTTTAATTAGTCTTAAGATAGAAATTCTACCTAAATCATGAGCAACTATTTCAATTATGCCTAAATTATGGTTTCAAGAAAGCCTAAATGGTCCAACTAACCCAAATATTTGATAGTCGTATTTCCAACACCTAAGACCATCCCAATTCTAGAATAATATTATAAGAATTCTATGAAATAGCTCAATCTATGAGGAGGGAAAACCTAGCCTACTTGTATGCCAAAGAAAAGCTTGAAGAATCTACTAAACCAATGATTTTTCTTTTTGAGAAGGTTCTGTAATGTTCCACGATATCAAAATCACAATCTACTCATCAAAATAAGAATAATGATACCCATATTGCACTACTGTGCTTTGGGTTCAAAATTATGTAAAAATCCTAAGGCCTATTTTCGATTCACACACTCGAAACCAACATAAGGTCCCTCTATGCTTAAGGAACATTTACCCTAAAAATGAGTGATTCCAAGCCCTAATAGTGCTAGAATCAAGCCACCAAGGTTTTAGTTTAGAAAAAGTATGAAAAATTTAATCATGCAAATAATGGAATCTTACCTCTTATTCGATGGAAATTCATATAATTAAACTTTATCTAAGCTCTCAAATCACCTACAAATGTTTCCTCTAAGCTTCTCCCAATTTTTAAGGTTCTAATATCTTGAAAATAGTGAAAAAATAGGCTAAATGGGTATTTATCCCCTTTCTAGGTGCACTGGTAATGCCTAAGCAATCTTTGAGCTGCTCCATAACGCTTATGCAATCATCCAATCACTTACACGATATAGGTCTAGTCGAGCAAATGTCACATATGAGATAGTAGTATTACTTAGGAGATACTTGCTCTACTTCCAAGCCTATTGCTTAAGCGATAAAAAGTGTCACTTAAGTAAGACCTTCTAGGTCTAGAAGATCGATTATGCGATCGGAGGCATAATTTACACAATCCACCAGCACTAGCTGAGACATGGAAATTTCTAAGTCTCCATCAACCCCTCACTTACGTATATGCAAATAGACTATGATACCCTATCAAATTCGACGTTCTAGGCTCAATCTCAATGAAAAATAGGTCCCACACCCTCTTGCCATTTTTCCAAACTTTTGGCCAATAGCTTGAAATAAGTTTGAGAGCCTCGGGACTTGGATTAAGGGTCCTCCTAGACTAAATTCAACATTCCAAAGTTGTTGGCACAGTCAAAATTAGCATATAAGATTGTTTAACTAAGTTTTTTATTCGATAGCCAATTTGAACCAACAAGGAATTCAAAATAGGAAATTGGCTCTAAAAACCAAACAAACTACCTGGTAAACGCACTGTCAGTTCCAGTAAGTTATAAATGACCCAGGGAAGCTATAGGAAATATCTAACTGGCTAAAATGAGTGAAAATATAGAAAATGTCCTGAAGGGTCAGTACAATATCCATTACTAAAAGGGCTTTCATCCACAAAAGTAAAGGATTAGGATGTACCTGAATTCTAAAAAAAATGAGGATACTGGGTTCACATCTTGCTCCCGATCTCCCAAGTAGCCTCCTATACTAGATGGTACATCCATTGAACGTTTCCTATTGGAATATCTCTAGTGCGTAGTCACCTAAGGTAAGTAGCCAAAATAATCACAATTTCCCCTACTAAGGTTAATCGCTCATCCAACTACACTGAGTTCTATCTAAGCACATGACATGGATCAGGAATATATCATCGCAACATGGAAACATAGAAAACCAAATAGAAAATAGTAAAATCCTGGGGTAAGGCTAACTCATAAGCCACCTCACTAACTGTGCAAAAAATCTCAAAGGGTCCAATATATCTTAGGCTAGGCTTGCCTTTCCTCCCGAATATCATCACACCCTTTATGGGTAATACAAGGACGAATACCCAATAAGAAACTCCAAATCATAAGGCTCAAATTCTACAATTTAAATAAGCCTTCTGTATACTCTAAGACACCCTCAACCTATCCTGAATCACCATGACTCTATCCAATGACTCCTAAAGCAAGCCAGTACCAAGGGGCCTAATCTTTGAAGTCTAAAACTATCCAATTGGAGAGCTATATATCCTACCATATAAATCCTCTAAAGTATCTATCTCAATACTCGAATGATAACTATTATTATATTGCAAACTTTGCCAATGCTAAGTTGTAATGACCCTTCATATCATTTTTCATATTTTTTCTTATTTTAGTCATTAGAGCTTTTCTGTTGCTGCCACAAGTCATTTATAACTTGTTGAACTAACAATTTAGTTTTTGAGTAGTTCGTTTGATTTTTAGAGCCAATTCTCTATTTGAAGTCTTCGCTGGTTTGAATTAGCTACGGGCAAAAACTTCAGTCAAATGACCTTGTATGCCAATTTTGATAGTTCCAATTGCTTCAAAATGTAAATTTTAGGTTTGATGAACTCTTAGTTTGGGTCCTAAGACACCCAAGCTCATTTTAACATATTGGTCGAAAAGTTAAGAAAATAGAAATTAGGTGTGGGATCTACTTTTAGTCAAAACAACCTCGGATGGAAATTTTAACTGCTTTATTAAGTTTGTAACATTGAATCTGGTATGATAGAATAGTCTATTTTTGTATATAGGATTCTAGATGAATTTTGGGGGCTTGGTGAATACTTAAAAAATTCCAAGTCTTAGTTGTATCTGGTGTAATCCCTAATCGCTAACCAAAGGGGTGAGATTGCATCCCCCTTGGTAGGAAACCTATATGCCAATATTACGGTGCCCTAGGTCGTGATCGTAACTAGCCTGGACAACCACTATAAATGGTGTTCATGAGGCTTAGGTCATGATAGAGATACCCGAGTATTTGGGGTAGGTATAAATAGACCCTTTTTAGCCCATTTTGCCAATTTTTCACCCATTCCCTTGGTACTTAAAACCTAAAAAGGTGAGATAGCTTGGTATTGAAGCTTGTGGATTATCTGGGGAGCTTGGTTAACAATTATTTCTTGATTATCCTATGAATTTGAGGTGAGATTCCTCTAATTTCTTGGTTGATTTTCCCATTCCTTGTCCAAAATTTCTAGAACTTAGGGGCTTGATTTTAGCCCCAATATAACTCAGATTGCACCCATCTTAAGGATAATTACTCCTTGAGCATTAGGAAATATTGGGTTGACCACAAAAATATGATTTTTGTAAATAGGACCCACATGGGATTTGGATTTGATTTTTGGACCCGAAGCACAATGGTACTATATGCATATCATTTTTCTTATATTGATAATTAGGTTCTTATTTTGATATCTTGGCATGTTGCGAAAGCTTCATAAAAGGGAAAGTCGGTGATTTAGTGGATTTTTTTAGGTTTCTTTAGCATCCAGGTAGGCTAGGTTTTCCCCCTTTATAGATTGAGTTATGTAATAGTATGTTTATGATAGATTTGGGATGAGTTTTAGGTATTGGTGATCAATTTGGCAATACTTGGATTAGTTAGACCTTCAAGGTCATTCAAAAATCGTAAATTAGATTTTTAATATAGTTGCTTATATCACTAGTAGAATTTCTATCTTAGGGATAATTAAGGCTTATTGAAAATCTAAAAGTGGATTTAGATACCTTAGCCTAGTTTGGGGTATAACTTGATTTGTAGTGGATTTTGGGGATTTCGAAGTGGGACATTGACCAACCTTCAGCCAAGATTGGTGCTAGCTATTGAAAACCTTTTATACATTTGTTGTACGTTTTGAAATTGCTTATTGAGGTAATGTTTAGAAACTTTGGAACTTGATAGTAAAGATGGGTTGAATATTGAAAGTTGAGGCTTATTGATTTTGTTAGTGATTATGCTAATGATTGAGCTAGTGATTCTGCTATTCCTATGATATTGAATATATATGTACATATTTATAGGTTCAAGAGGATTGATAGTACATATTTTGTCAACTTTGCATGCAGAGAAGGAGGGTTTGTAACATGACCCAAATTAGGGCCTGGCCATGTCGGATATCTTAAGTCCAACCGGGACCGAAAACCACCCCCAATACCCATACCATTGACTACCCATCACCCCATCAGATAAATTCCAAACATACAATAAGATAAGATAATATTAATTTATAGACATGATAAAAAGTATACAATCAAAAACAAATATCCACAACAAATTAACTCTCCGATACTAATCCCAATGCCAATAGCAATACTAATGTTAACACTAATACCGATACTGCCCATACCTATAGTAGTCTAACAAAGCCTCTAGTTAGAACCAAAGAATATCATGTCGGGGCTTGACCTCGACCATAGAAAAAAACCAAAACCATAGAATAATAATGATATAAAGAAGTCTATAGCATTAATTGGGGTATTTTGGAGTATGGAAGATCACCACTTCAGTATGACTCAATAGTTGTCCCCAAATCATCAAGTCATTGAGTAGAAGGAGTAGTATGGCTGGTTCCTAAATCACATGGGAATGCAGTGCCCGAAGATGGTTAGTGAGGTGTATGCTAGCGTATAACTCAGTGATAAGGATAAAATAATGCTATCCACTCAAAGTAAATCAAACCAATGAATATAACCATGTGCAATTACATATATACATATATATACCGTGCCGGGATAGGGAACAAGGTTTAGCATGCAATTTAAAACCTTAACCTGTATTGTGTAGCTTTACCATTATAATTCCACCTACGCGCTATATGGGTCTAGTGTTACCCCTTGAATAGGTCCCAGTGTGTGTAGTCACACAAACCAAAGATGTCATAGATGGCCAAGGATTACCTTGTACCCTTCCACCTCCATGATACATATATACAAGCATAGACATAGGGTATTCCCATAATCTCACGGTCATTAAGACCACCCCTCATGTCAGCAAACATGAGTTTCCAGTGTTCGTCCTTTATTCTCACACCTTCATGGCTAACTATCAAAACCCCCATTACTGCCAAGTTAAAACATTTAGCACAAAACCAAACAACAAATTCCTGGATCAATTATTAAGGCATTATTTAGTGGTATCATCATACCAACTTAGGGGATTCCATTGTACCCCGTAGACTCCATTATTAAATCACTTAGGGGATTCCCGTGTGCCCTACAAGGTTTTTCATATCCATCCATAACCATTTAACCTTATATATTATGCATTAGTTTAAGAAATAAGTCAAATCAAACACTCTGGGGATTCTATTGTTCTGCTAATTCATAATCCCATCTTTCTAATTACTACAAACCAATTTCACAGAACAAGGTTAGGGTCGTAACCACTTCAAAAGTCACAAGTTCACAGAAAATTACCATTCTTATGTTCAACCACCATACCCATGCACCCACATGTTCAAAACCATATTTAAAAATAGGAAAACATAATTAAACCATGGGAAAACATATATCAACAATAAGCATTCAAAACCCCAAACCTTTATTTCAAAACCATAACAATACTATGAAAGTCATACATTAAAAAATGTATTTTTAACAAAATAACAATGGGGGAGGAGTAACTGGTCTAAAATACTAAGAAATTTGAAAGAGATTGCACCCTTAGAACCCTAGATGATCACTTTTCTTAAAGCCCTAACCTTAGCTTGAACAAAGAGTTTGAGAGAGAATTTTTGGAGCGTTTTACTTGGATTGATGTGATAATACAGTCTCAAGGAAGGTTTTAAGTCATGGGGTCCAAACGGCTCAAGTGGGAAATGTCCAAAGTGACCTCAACTTAAAAGCTGACAAACTATCGCCTTTTGTTACGAGTCAACCATCGACTCATAGCCAAAATATATGACTCATGACCTCGAGTCGTAACCAAGATAGTGACTAAGATCCCCATACTCTATCAACCTTATGACTCAACCCCCTAACTCATGACCAGACTATACGGCCCATAAGGTCTAGTCGTATACAACACATAACTAAAATTGGTCAGACACTTGACTCCCTACGACTCTATCCAATGACTCGTAACATATCTCTACAACTCTCAGTGAGCCACTCATATCAGAGCAGAGTCAAGCTACTAAGTTACTAATTTGGTTAAGGTTCATCCTAATGACTCATCACCATCCTTCATCACTCGTACCCCACAAAGTTGTAACCAAGACAGAAACTCAAACACCCTTAACTGGAATCCTTACAACTAGGATCACCTGACCTAGTAAGACACCATATAACTCATATGGTCAAGTCATAACCAAGACAGCGAGCTCGAAGCTTAGGAAATTTGCAAAGGTCAAAATCTGGGGTGTTTCAATTCTCTGTCACTTGGATCATTGATCCTTGAATGATGGGACAAGGAATTAACTAGCATGATTAAACCCCCAAACATCTATACTTTTATCTTTAAGATAGAAAATAGAATACCATGGAATTTACAATCTTCTTTAAACAAAGATAGAGAAAAGGATGTCAAGAACAACACATACCTTAAGCACAATTTTTTGGAACAAGGAACAAGAATGGATACTTTGACTTAATGTCCTCTTGGTCTTCCTAAGTAGCCTCTTCAACCTTA
>JAPEIP010000007.1:90728732-90760022 GCA_026120095.1 Capsicum chinense
GAACTTAGGGGCTTGATTTTAGCCCCAATATAACTCAGATTGCACCCATCTTAAGGATAATTACTCCTTGAGCATTAGGAAATATTGGGTTGACCACAAAAATATGATTTTTGTAAATAGGACCCACATGGGATTTGGATTTGATTTTTGGACCCGAAGCACAATGGTACTATATGCATATCATTTTTCTTATATTGATAATTAGGTTCTTATTTTGATATCTTGGCATGTTGCGAAAGCTTCATAAAAGGGAAAGTCGGTGATTTAGTGGATTTTTTTAGGTTTCTTTAGCATCCAGGTAGGCTAGGTTTTCCCCCTTTATAGATTGAGTTATGTAATAGTATGTTTATGATAGATTTGGGATGAGTTTTAGGTATTGGTGATCAATTTGGCAATACTTGGATTAGTTAGACCTTCAAGGTCATTCAAAAATCGTAAATTAGATTTTTAATATAGTTGCTTATATCACTAGTAGAATTTCTATCTTAGGGATAATTAAGGCTTATTGAAAATCTAAAAGTGGATTTAGATACCTTAGCCTAGTTTGGGGTATAACTTGATTTGTAGTGGATTTTGGGGATTTCGAAGTGGGACATTGACCAACCTTCAGCCAAGATTGGTGCTAGCTATTGAAAACCTTTTATACATTTGTTGTACGTTTTGAAATTGCTTATTGAGGTAATGTTTAGAAACTTTGGAACTTGATAGTAAAGATGGGTTGAATATTGAAAGTTGAGGCTTATTGATTTTGTTAGTGATTATGCTAATGATTGAGCTAGTGATTCTGCTATTCCTATGATATTGAATATATATGTACATATTTATAGGTTCAAGAGGATTGATAGTACATATTTTGTCAACTTTGCATGCAGAGAAGGAGGGTTTGTAACATGACCCAAATTAGGGCCTGGCCATGTCGGATATCTTAAGTCCAACCGGGACCGAAAACCACCCCCAATACCCATACCATTGACTACCCATCACCCCATCAGATAAATTCCAAACATACAATAAGATAAGATAATATTAATTTATAGACATGATAAAAAGTATACAATCAAAAACAAATATCCACAACAAATTAACTCTCCGATACTAATCCCAATGCCAATAGCAATACTAATGTTAACACTAATACCGATACTGCCCATACCTATAGTAGTCTAACAAAGCCTCTAGTTAGAACCAAAGAATATCATGTCGGGGCTTGACCTCGACCATAGAAAAAAACCAAAACCATAGAATAATAATGATATAAAGAAGTCTATAGCATTAATTGGGGTATTTTGGAGTATGGAAGATCACCACTTCAGTATGACTCAATAGTTGTCCCCAAATCATCAAGTCATTGAGTAGAAGGAGTAGTATGGCTGGTTCCTAAATCACATGGGAATGCAGTGCCCGAAGATGGTTAGTGAGGTGTATGCTAGCGTATAACTCAGTGATAAGGATAAAATAATGCTATCCACTCAAAGTAAATCAAACCAATGAATATAACCATGTGCAATTACATATATACATATATATACCGTGCCGGGATAGGGAACAAGGTTTAGCATGCAATTTAAAACCTTAACCTGTATTGTGTAGCTTTACCATTATAATTCCACCTACGCGCTATATGGGTCTAGTGTTACCCCTTGAATAGGTCCCAGTGTGTGTAGTCACACAAACCAAAGATGTCATAGATGGCCAAGGATTACCTTGTACCCTTCCACCTCCATGATACATATATACAAGCATAGACATAGGGTATTCCCATAATCTCACGGTCATTAAGACCACCCCTCATGTCAGCAAACATGAGTTTCCAGTGTTCGTCCTTTATTCTCACACCTTCATGGCTAACTATCAAAACCCCCATTACTGCCAAGTTAAAACATTTAGCACAAAACCAAACAACAAATTCCTGGATCAATTATTAAGGCATTATTTAGTGGTATCATCATACCAACTTAGGGGATTCCATTGTACCCCGTAGACTCCATTATTAAATCACTTAGGGGATTCCCGTGTGCCCTACAAGGTTTTTCATATCCATCCATAACCATTTAACCTTATATATTATGCATTAGTTTAAGAAATAAGTCAAATCAAACACTCTGGGGATTCTATTGTTCTGCTAATTCATAATCCCATCTTTCTAATTACTACAAACCAATTTCACAGAACAAGGTTAGGGTCGTAACCACTTCAAAAGTCACAAGTTCACAGAAAATTACCATTCTTATGTTCAACCACCATACCCATGCACCCACATGTTCAAAACCATATTTAAAAATAGGAAAACATAATTAAACCATGGGAAAACATATATCAACAATAAGCATTCAAAACCCCAAACCTTTATTTCAAAACCATAACAATACTATGAAAGTCATACATTAAAAAATGTATTTTTAACAAAATAACAATGGGGGAGGAGTAACTGGTCTAAAATACTAAGAAATTTGAAAGAGATTGCACCCTTAGAACCCTAGATGATCACTTTTCTTAAAGCCCTAACCTTAGCTTGAACAAAGAGTTTGAGAGAGAATTTTTGGAGCGTTTTACTTGGATTGATGTGATAATACAGTCTCAAGGAAGGTTTTAAGTCATGGGGTCCAAACGGCTCAAGTGGGAAATGTCCAAAGTGACCTCAACTTAAAAGCTGACAAACTATCGCCTTTTGTTACGAGTCAACCATCGACTCATAGCCAAAATATATGACTCATGACCTCGAGTCGTAACCAAGATAGTGACTAAGATCCCCATACTCTATCAACCTTATGACTCAACCCCCTAACTCATGACCAGACTATACGGCCCATAAGGTCTAGTCGTATACAACACATAACTAAAATTGGTCAGACACTTGACTCCCTACGACTCTATCCAATGACTCGTAACATATCTCTACAACTCTCAGTGAGCCACTCATATCAGAGCAGAGTCAAGCTACTAAGTTACTAATTTGGTTAAGGTTCATCCTAATGACTCATCACCATCCTTCATCACTCGTACCCCACAAAGTTGTAACCAAGACAGAAACTCAAACACCCTTAACTGGAATCCTTACAACTAGGATCACCTGACCTAGTAAGACACCATATAACTCATATGGTCAAGTCATAACCAAGACAGCGAGCTCGAAGCTTAGGAAATTTGCAAAGGTCAAAATCTGGGGTGTTTCAATTCTCTGTCACTTGGATCATTGATCCTTGAATGATGGGACAAGGAATTAACTAGCATGATTAAACCCCCAAACATCTATACTTTTATCTTTAAGATAGAAAATAGAATACCATGGAATTTACAATCTTCTTTAAACAAAGATAGAGAAAAGGATGTCAAGAACAACACATACCTTAAGCACAATTTTTTGGAACAAGGAACAAGAATGGATACTTTGACTTAATGTCCTCTTGGTCTTCCTAAGTAGCCTCTTCAACCTTAAGGTTCCTCTGTAGAATATTTAACAAAGCTACATCCTTTGTCCGTAATCGATGAACTTGTTGATCCAAGATTTCAATTGGGATTTCCTCTGAAGATAAGGACTTCAAAATTCCAATGTCCTTGATAGGCACAATTAGTGATGGATCACCCACACCCTTCCTCAACATAGACACGTGGAACATTAGGTGAACAGATCTCAAGCTAGAGGAAAACTCCAATTCATATGCAACATTACCAACCCTCTTCAAGAATAAATAAGGATCGACATACTAGTCACTTATCTTTTCCTTCTTTCAAAATTGCATTACCCCCTTTATGGGAGATACCTTTAAGAACACCCTATCCCCAACCTCAAATTCTAACTTCTTATACCTCACATCTGCGTAGGACTTTTGATGACTTTGGGCGGCTTTAAGTCTATCCCGAATCACCGTCACCTTTTCCATGGCTTAGTGAACTAAATCTGGGCCAAACATTTTGGCCTCACTAACCTTGAGACACCCAATAGGAGACTTACACCACCTACCATACAAAGCCTCAAACAGAGCCATCCCTATAATCCGCATGTATAACTTGCTAAGAGCATCAGTAACCATATTAGCCTTACTTAAATAGTAGTGAAGACTCATGTCGTACTTCAAGTTTCTTCTGAGTTAACATCGTTAATATGGCAGCTATAGAGGAGAAACTCTCTACAAACCTCCTGTAGTAACTGGCTAGACCCAAGAAGCTCTAAATATTGGTTAGAATCGTGGGTCTAGGTCATTTCTTAACCACTACAACCTTCTGTGGATCCACCATGATACCTTCACTATATATGAAAAGACCCAAAAAAAGTGACAGTGTTTACCAGAATTCATATTTCAAAAAATTTCCATACAACTACTGATCTTTTAGGGTCTGCAATACAATACAGAGGTGATCGACATGATCTACCTCTATCTTAGAGCATACCAAAATATCATCTATGAATACAGTGATGAAAAAATTAAGAAATTGATTAAAGACTTTATTCACCAAGTCCATGAATATCGCTGAGGCATTAGTCAACCCAAAATACATAACTAAGAACTCATAGTGACCATATCGGGTATGGATGGCATTTTAAGGGATATTCGCCTCCCTAATCTTTAACTGATAATACCCTAATTAAAGATCACTCATAGAGAAAAACTTAGCACCTTGAAGCTGATCAAAAAATTATCTATCCTTGGAATAGGGTACTTGTTCTTTACGGTTACCCTTGAATAATACCAATGCACCCTACATAGATACACTAGGATAGATGAAACCCTAGTAGAAAAGATACTTTAATTGCTCCTTAAGCTCCTTTAACTCAGCTGGAGCCATTCTATATGGGGGAATAGAGATTGGACGAGTGTCTAGAACAAGATCAATCCCAAAATCAATCTCTCTATTTGGAGGAACACTAGGAAGGTCATTAGAAAATACCTCATGAAATTCATTAACCACCGAGATGGAATGCAAGGAAGGACCCACCAAGTTAAAATCATTAACCCAGACAAAATTATAAAGACATCCCTTAGAAATCAACTTCCAGCCTCTAAGATAAGATATAAACCTTACCTTAAGAACTAGAGATCCCTCATCCCACTCAATAATTGACTTATCAAGAAATTTAAAGACGAACTTATGGGTCTAACAATCTAGAGAAGCATAGCACATGTACAACCAATCTATCCTCAATTTGACATATAAATCAACCATGCCTAATTCAAATAGATCTACCAAAGTCACCCGAACACCCACCGATACCACACAACCCCTATAGACTCTCCTTGCAACCCTAGAGCAACCCATCTAGGTAGAAAAAGAAAAGAGGCCCAAAATACACCCAAAACAGAAACCAAAATGCCTAGCCATAAATGGGGTCACATAAAAAAAGTGGACCCCTGATCAAGTAAGCAACACACATCATAAGAAAAGAATTTCAATATATCAGTATTGGCATCAGGCGATTTCTTCGACTCCTGATGGGTCATGAGAGCATAGAGATAGTTCTGATAAGTGCCGAAGCCAGATGGTGCACCCTTTGGTACTGAAGCTGATAAAGATGCAACTGGAACCTTGTATTCCCCCAAAGCAACCTTACCAATAGGACAGTTGATTGAATATGCCTTAGATGACCACAGTTGAAGCACTTATCCTTTGTCTAATAATAGAATCCTCAATATAATCGACCATAAAATTTGCAGGGAGGATATGATGGAGCTGATTGGTCTCCACTATCCTAAGATTAGACACCTTGTCACCAGACGACTTTGGGTAGGGAGCACTAGACATCGAGTAGGATCCAAAATTGCCCACTTCTTTTTGGACCACTTTTCACTATCCCTGTTGGTCTACTATTGACCTCTCTTGATCTGAATGTCAGAATTTCTTGCTCTACCTTTCCCTAATTTCAAAATGCTTCCTTTTCTCTTTCTCCACTTATTGCATATATACAACCTATATGGAAATATCCATTAATAAGATAACCATACTCTGAAAAATCAAGTCTCAAGACAACTCAAAAGCTAACTTTCTTATTCTAGCCATCATGCTAGATACCAATTCTGGAGCATACTAAGATAACTGGTGAAACTTCAAGGCATACTCCTTGAATGACATCATGCCTTGCTTCAGGTAACAAACTTTTTTTCCTTCACCTTTCTAAGCTCTTAAGAAAAGATGTGATCAAGAAAAGCTTTAGAAAAGTCCTCCCAAGAGGCGAACTCAATATACGCACCTCTGAGCTGCTCCTACTCTTTATACCATTGATATGCTACATTCTTTAACTGATAGGTTGTAAACTCCACACCTTCCACCTCAATAACAAGTGAACCCTTGAGAATCTTTATTAACTTTTATACTAGTGAAAATAGAAGGATTCAACCATATAAATTGGCCATTTCTAGATACCTTAGATGATGGAGCAATAAAATCAACACGCTCAGTCTAAGAGGCCACCAACTGAGTGAGCAAATGGATAAACTAGTGAAACTCAACATTATACACATTAGGTTAAGGTTTTTGAGGAGGGATATAAGGAACCAGTTGAGCTTCATTAGGACGATTAGATATAGTGGCCCTAGACCTAGTCTGAACCTCTTAGGTAGGATAGGCTCCATTTTCATTGTCATCAGTTAGGACAGAAAGGTTCCCACGGACATCAGATCTACTCAGAGGCATAATCTGAAAGGCGAACAAATAGGAATAAGAAAGATCCAAGACCTTAGACTATATAACCCAAAAATGAAACACAAGAAATAAAAACATTCCTAAATGCCTCATAGCCTCTTCTTTATGAGTGTGGCGCACTACACACCTTAAAAGAGACTCTACTCGACACAAATTTGTAGACACCCAATTTACCATAAACCTAGGGATCTACTACCAATCTAACATGATTCGATCCACAGACTGGACATATCGAGTATCTCAAGTCCAACCAGGACTTGAGACCTTCCCCAATACCCATACCATTAACTAGCCTTCACCCCATATCGGATGAATTCTGAACATATAATAAGATAAAATAATATTAATTTAAAGACACGTTAACAAGTCTAAAATTAAAACCAAAATCCACAAACAATTTACTATCCAATACCAATCCTAATGCAAATACCAATACCAATGTTAACAATTATACCGACATTACCCATGCCTATAGTAGTCCAATAATGCCTCTAGTTAGAACCAAAGAATATCTAGTCAGGATATGCCCCAGACCATAACCAAAAACCAAAATCATATAATAATATTGACATAAAGAAAGCCATAGCATGAAATTGGGTCTTAAAGAGTATGGAAGCTCACCACTTCAGTCTGACTAAATAGTTGTCCCTAAATCACCAATTCACTAAGTAGGAGGAGTGGTAGTATGGTCGGTTCCTACATCGCATGGGGATACAACGCTTGAAGATAATTATTGGGGTGAACGCTAGTATGTAACTTAATGATAAAGATAAAATAATGCTATACATTTAAAGAAAATCAAATCAATACAAATAACCATATTCAATTACATATATACATATATATATCATATCAGGATAGGGAACAAGGCTTATCCTACATTTTAAAACCTTAATCCAGATTATGTAGATTTACCATCATAATTCCACTCACGAGTTATACAGGATCTATGTTACCCCCTGAACGGGCCCTAGGGGTATGTAGCCGCATGAACTGGAGATATCATAGATGGACGGGATTTCTTTTTACCTATTTCCCCTTATGATACGTATATACAAGTATAGATTTTAGGGATTCCTTTATACCCCAGAATCTCATAGTCATTAAGACCACCCCTTATGTCGGTAAACATGATTTTCCAGTGTCTATACTTCGAACTCACACCTTTACGGCTGCTATCATAACCCTCATTATTTCCCAAGTAAAATATTTAGCATATAATCAAACCACTAATTCTAGGAGTCAATTATTAATGCATTATTAAGTGGTATTATCGTACTGACTATAGCTTGCAAGTAATGTCAATAAGCCAAGACTTAGGGGATTTCGGTTCACCCCACAGGCTCTATTATTAAAATCACTTAGGGGATTCTCATGTACCCTGGAAGGTTTTTAATGTAAATTCACTTGGAGAATTACCGTGTACCCCGCAAGGTTTTTCATATCTATCCTTAACCATTTAGCAATTTATATTATGTATTTTTTTTCAAGAAATAAGTTAAACGATACACTTAGGGGATTTCATTGTACCCCTAATTCAAATTCCTACCTTTCTCATAACTACAACCAATTTAACATTACAGGTTGGGGTCATAACAACTTCAAAAGTCACAAGTTCAGAGAAAATTAACATTCTCAAGTTCAACCATCATACCTATGCACCCACATGTTCAAAACCATATTTAAAAGATAGAAAACCATAATTAAACCATGGGAAAACATATATCAACAATAAGAATTCTAAACCCCCAACCTTTATTTAAAAACCATTACATTACCATGAAACCCATACATTAAAATATCAAATTTTAACAAAATAACAATGAAGGAGGAGTAACATACCTATAATACCAAGAAATTTGGAAAAGATTGCACCCTTAGAACCCTAGATGATCACTTTCCTTAAAACCCTAGCCTTAGCTTGAATAGATTGTTTGAGAGATAATTTTAGGAGTGTTTTATTTGGAATGATGTGATAATACAATCCTATGGAAGGTTTTAACTCGTAAGGTCCAAATAGTTTATGTGGGAAATGTCCAAAGTGACCCTAACTTAAAAGTTGAAACACTATTGCCTTTTTTTATGAATCAACCATCGACTCCTAACCATAATATATGATTCATGACCTTGAGTCATAACCAAGATAGTGACCAAGACCCCCATAAACTGTCAACTTTATGACTCAACCCCCAACCTGTTACTAGAACATATGGCTCATGAGGTCCAGTCAGATAAAACATAAAACTCAAATAGGCTAGACATTGGACTCCCTAAAACTCCATACAAAAACTCATACAATATCTTTACAATTCACAGTGAGCCACTCGTACTCAGGGTAGAGTCAAGCCACCAAGTTACTGATTAGTAAAGGTTTATCCTTATGACTTGTCACCACCTTTAACGACTCATACCCCTCACCACAAGTTGTAACCAAGAATAAACCCCAAACACCCTTTATTAGCCACCTTACAACTAGGGTCACCTGACTCTTCAAGAAACCATATGATTCATATGGTCAAGTTGTAACCAAGGTAGTGAGCTCAAAGCTCAAGAAATTTTTAAGGGATAAATTTTAGAGTATCTAAATTAGAGTTATAAAGATAGGGGGACCACATTCCTGTTATGCATCTTTTATTATTTACAAACTCAAGTATTCAAGTTTTGTTACTTGTTACTTTTGACTTTAAATTCCCCTTATTTACTTTTCTACATTGCTTGTTGATTTTGTAAAGTTTTAGATACTGTTCAATGTTTTCCCTGTGGGTTATACCTCAACATTATTTGGGTTACTATATTTGACATTGACCGTAGCATACTTCTTTAGAGGTTAGTTTTTGGGTGACATCAAATTTTAACTTCGTTGTTGATTGTCGGGGAAGACAGTGTGAATTATTGATTGAAGTTGGTGAAGTTCATGATTTTTTATTTTTTGTTCTTGATTTGTTATACGCCGGTGTATTCCAAAAATAGGAGTAGAGGAAATCTCTTACTCCTATTATATCCAAAGCCCAAAATAATTCTACAAACACCACGAATAAAGTTAGAGCAAGTTCATAGTGGTGTTCCTATTAGGCTTTGAGACCCTCAGATTGTACCTTCTTCCCCATCTGTTGATCCCTAAAATATTGCTAATTGATAGATAGAGCATTTATTAGCTGAGGTAGTTTAAGAGAAAAGTGCAACTGAGGAGGTCCATTTAGCTTAACAAGCACATTTAGCTCTTCTAAGAATAGTGAAAGATCATGGAGCACTATTAGATTAAAATCTTGATAGAGGGTGAGGTTGAAGACCTAGAGTAGTCCCAGCATATTAGTATCTACCACCGTATGATAAAGATAAAGACATAGGTTATGTAGAGCCTGCTAAGACTGGAGCTATTATTCTACCTGCCTTACCCAAAATGTAAAGTTTAATAATACTAGCACAATGATTTAACTATTGAATTTGAAGGATGTATCCTTGGGGGCAGTAATAGACGATGCAAACGTACACCTAGCCAATTTTATAGGGATATTTACCTCATATACCATTCCCGAGGTCGATTAAAAAGCTTTGAGATTATGATTGTTCCCTTTTTCACTGACTGGATAAGTATCATTACGGCTGGGAGAACATTCTAGAGACTTAATCATAACTTTGCATGAGTTATGCAGAGAATTTTTAATTGATTTTTTCCTCATACCAAGATGTTGCAGTTATAAGATGAGATCTATAATTTCAAAAAATTACCTGTAGAGTCTATGTATGAAGCATGGTTTTGATTCCAAAAGAAGTTTAACATGGTACCTCATCATAAAATTCTAGGGTCAAATTTGTTGGAGATATTCTATATAACCTTAAATATTAGCTCTAGGGTAATGGAAGACAAAATATTTGGAGGTGAACTTATGCTTCTACATTGGGAGTTAGTCCAAGAGGTGTTAGATGAGATTTCTACTACTAACCGAGGATGGCATAGTTGGGAGGTTGTTAGAGGAGTTGGTACATATTCTATTAGGGCTGCAAGTGACTACAAAGCTAGTGATGATATGGCAGTACGAGAAGTTGCACAACTCAGAATTAATATTAGGATATTTATAGCAATGACGACTAAAATGGTGAACACTGTTAGAGACTAAGGATCTACTTATAGAATGTATGATTCTAGTGTGGATGAGGAAGCAAAGTGTTTGGATTGCAAAGTGGCGGCTTTCTGAGTCAAATAGAAGGAAGTCAAGGTTAGAACTATTATTTGACTGGAGTCGAGATAGAAGTAGAGAACAATACAGTGATTGGAGTCACAAAGATGACTATAAAGGGAAAAGTGATAGAGATATTCCACCAGGTAGCCAAGATACAGAGTCTAGAATGGAAGCAATCTTGTCAAAATTAATAAAAGGCCAAAAAGTCAAGAGATTTGTCTTAATGAGATTAAGGCAGATCTATCAGGGTTGAATCTACAAGTTGAGTCACATGCTAATAAAATCAAGAAACTAGACAACATTTTGACCAAATGTTGTCCATGTTGAATCAAAGGCAGCTTGGTGATATTGGGTGTATTTATGCATTCCAGTGTTACTATTCTTGTTTATTTTGCCTTGTTTTGTTAATAATTCAGGTGAGTTATGTGTTAATATGATATAAATAAGAATATAAGTTCCCAAGTGTGTGATTACAATGGTTCAATGTTTTTCCAAACAAGTTTGTACTTAATTGAGTCATTTAGAGTTCAATTGATGAAACTAGTGTTACTAGCTTGAGCTAGGTATGTGTATAGTTGGCTTCATTGGAATATAATATGTTTAATGAGTTCCAAATGGTTTTAATGCATAATTATATATGGAATAACTTGTTTGTAATGTGCAAACTACAATTTGATTAAGTTAAGAGTCGGAACATAAAAGTGAAGATCAATACAAATTAGCCTGATTTTAGCTCTTGTTTTGATTCATCGTTCAGGATATTGTGTTGTTTTGATCTCTAATATATGGTGTGTGATATTTTAGGTATATTTATAATTTGAATATGACAATATATTTATAATATAAAGGATTGAAATTCATTGGAAATACACTACAAAAAGCATGGGAAAAAAGAGGGACGTTCAATACCTTACCAAAATTTTAGAGGCTAACTCTAGTGAATCAACATGATCTCGACATTTTTTGTTGCTCTTGTAAACTCTGCCACCAACGTATTACGAAGGGGTGCACATGAATGACCAAATACTTTGCCGACACAATTTGGGATTGTTTCAATAATTAAACAAATTACATGGCACACATTTGGAGGCGACTTCTAGGAATCTTTTAGGAATTATCTTGGATCCCGTCCAATTCCTTAATCCTACTAATACTAGGAATATTATATTATATATATACAACAATCTTGAAAATTCTTGGAGAATACATGGAATATGTGGACACCAGGGAATACACTGGGACATATTTGGAGAAAAATAGATGAGACAGCTACATGTATAATTAGGTTTTATATTTTTTATTTATCTTTTAATTATTCATAACATGAATGAAATTATTTGAATCATAATTATGAATATTATCGGCTAAAAACCCTTTTTTTGAGGTTAAAGCCAAGAAATGAGTACTATTATTTTGAATTAAATTCATTTAATTTTGCTTATCATGTTTGTTTGTTTGTTTATTCTTGATTTAATAATTTGGTGGATTTATCACCCAAAAAATACATCTATTGTTGACCTTGTGATCCCGGGAGAGGGAATAGGGAGATAAAATATAGGAATAAACAAAGTTTTTGTTTTTATTCTTTTATAAAATAAAAAATTAAACTTAGCACCTAGGACAGGGATGTACTTAGGAGCCTTACTTGATTCAAACAGAGGATGATATCTCTAATTACTTAATTAGATTATTACATCCCCGATCAATGATGAAGTCTTAATATCCAAATTTGGTAAACGATTATAGGTCAGAAGACCATGATCATGCAATTAACCCTATGAATCAACAACCAGGATAAGCAAGTTAACGAATGAGGTTCAATAACATAGTATGATTATTTGAAGTACTTTAACCCTAGGCCTTCTCCTATTGATTGTCTCAAGACCTTTTGTAATACCCCATACTTTTTCCTAGCTTGAAATCATCCCAAGAATGTTATAATCTTTCTTTGAAAGAAGAATCCACTTTTGTACACATGGAATTTTTAAGATTTTTACTTTTGATCATATGAGAAATTGAATAAACTATCCAAATATACAAATTTCATCCAAATCCGGTATTGGAGTAAGAAGTTATGGATGTTTTAACCAGAGCTTCCAGAATCACCCAGGTATGATAGCCAAGTTGATGGATCGTTGACCTAGCGATAGACTATCACCTTGACCATCGCAGCCAAGGTAGTGAGGTAACCTTCCAGATAAGGTGCGATGGATAGGTTGATGGACCGTCGAACATACGATGGACCGTCACCTAATCCGTCGCTACTTAGGCAACGAGTCCTTATCCTGGTCTACCTATGATGGTCAAAATGACAGACCATCGATCCAGCGATGGACCATTGCATAATCCATCGCAGGTTCCATTCAGTTATTTTTAAGTTATTTTTAAAGAGGACTTTTGGTCTTTTACCACCCATTTAGATACCTAGTAATATCCGACCAAGGCTCCTAAATTCATTATTCTTCCACAACATTAAAATTAGGGTTTTCTCCTTAAGAGCAATCCTTAAGCACCAAAATACAAATCTTTTCTCAAGAACTAAGAGATTCAAATTCTTCAAGTTGAAGAACTTCAAGAAATCCAACCCAGGTATGCATAGTGTTTATTAATGGACTTCTTTCAACCATGAATCCAAAAAATCTCTTTTCAAAGTTCAATTTTATGGATTTCTTTATGAATTTCATATTGGATTTATTTTGTTCTTGTTGATAATGACAAATTGAATCCTAATCCATGTTGGGTGATCAATTTTATGTGGAATTGATTAGTATAAAGGTAGATTCATTTGGACCTATGATTAAACCATTCGATGACAAATTAGAGTTGAATCATGATGTTTATTTGTTATATAACGTTGTCTACATATACTATGCCTACCTTGTGTTTGATTAAATGCCTATGAAAAGGGAAAAAATGCCTAACTAGTATGATCTTATGAAATCCCCATCTATGTACAAGCTTATGCATATCACATGTTTGATGAATTGCCTCATTAAATGAATTATGGATTGTGATGTTGGTCATGTATTCAAGAAAGTCATACTTTGTTAGTTTCTTTCCATCAAGTCTTATGGGTACTTGTACCTGACAATTTAGTTGTATACCTAGAGCCAGTGTCATGTTTTCATGATATCCTCAGTCAAGCCATGATCCATAGAACTCAGTCAGTCATGTGACTCAGGAAATCTCAGTAATTCAGTAACCTCAGTAATCTCACAAACTCAGTCAGTTTCCAGCAATTAGTAGCATTCCATCAGTTAATAGAATTCAGTAAACTCAGTCCTTGTCCAAATCAGTTAATTATGTTCAGTGTCTATTCAGATGGTAGTAGAAATTAATATCGAGTGAACCCAAAGATGGGAACTCACCTGCCAGTAGAGGGAGTGATTATTAGAAGCAATCCTTGTATTCCAGAACTACGTAGCTAGCGTAGATTAAGACATCATACCTTCTAGTTGAGGGTAGATGAGGTGTCTTAATCTGCTAGTTGAGGTTTCCCACCATTCTCATTAGAGTAACCTACTAGTCGAGGGTCACTTACATGTTGTCCTTAGCAGTGGAGCGGTATTGATACCCTTCCAATTAGGGCACAAATTGGACCCTAATTCAGCTATAATGCGTCATTTAGGGTATGTTGGTTAGATGACTATTTCCCACAGTTTTATGTTACAGAATCAGGACCATCAGATATAGTCAATCAGTCTCAGTAATAGGACTAGGATAGTTCTACAGAATTTAGGACTGTCAGATACAGTCAACTTAGATACAATAGGGAACTTCAGATAGTTCCATCAGATTTAGGACTGTCATATACTATCACTCATGTTATCAGAACTCAGTCATTAGTCATGTTAGTTATCAGTAAACTCATGTTATCGCGATTTTACATATAGTTACTATGTATGCATGTATGTAGTCTCACGTTCATATTAGTCAGTTAGCTAGTATTGTTCATTTATATGAACCCCATGCATTTAACCTACCTCACATGCATACCAGTATATTTAAAGTACTGACGCATTTGTGCTATGTTGTCTTATATCGTAGGTTCAGAGACACGAGCTCCAGAGCATCAGTAGATTCCAGTCTCAGCAGTCAGAGCTAGAAGTGAGTCCTCATTTTTTGAGAACATGATCATTAATTTATTATCTCATTAATTTTTTATTATTTGGAGTTAGTTGGGGATATGTCCCATCAACTCCTTATTTAGACTGTTGAGTCAGTTAAAGGCTTTCTAGACTATCATGTTTAGACAGTTATTTCCATTGTTTTTGGCATTTCATACCCCATCCAGATGTTATATTTTTCTCAGTTATGTTATAATTTTGAATCTTATGTCCTTTTAGTTCATGTTTCCTCATTATACAGTATATTATGCAGTATATAGGTACAGATACCAGTCATGGGTTAGCTTGTGATCCTTCAGGTTCATGAGCACCGTGTAGCATTTTGGGTACTAGATTCAGGGCGTTACAAACTTGGTATCAAAGCCTAATGTTCAATAGAGTCCTAGCAAATTTAAAACCCGCATCTAGTAAAGTCTTATGCATGGGTGTGTTGTGAGCCACATTTATGTTCAGGAGGCTATAAGATGTTTTAGGAATATTTTCCCTTCTTTTAGTATTCATGTCATGCCAGTGAGCATAATCTCAAGTCAATCACTTAGTTTAATCCATTTCTTCTCTTTATTTTAGAACATGCCTCCCAAGTTAAGAACTCAGCCAGTCCAAGAAAATCTCTTGGATGAACATGTTTCTCATGAAGAGTTTAGAGCTGCATTCACTACTCTTGCTCAGTTAGTTGCTGCTCAGAATGAATGACTAGATGTCATTTCGACCAACCCAGTGGCCAATTTAGCTGCAGCCAGGATTCAAGACTTCACTCGAATGAATCCTCCATTCTTTCTTGGGTATAAGGTAGATGAGGACCCTCAGGAATTCCTAGATTAGGTGTAGAAGGTTACAAAAATCATGGGGGTTGCATTTACTGAGAGTGCTAAGCTAGCTGCATATCAGTTGCAGGATGTTGCTCACACTTGGTTCAAGTAGTGGAAGTCAGAGAGGGCAATTGATCTGGGTCAGTTGAGTGAGAGGAGTTTGCTTCTTCTTTCCTTGATAGATTCTTTCCCCTAGAGCTTAGAGAAGCTAAGGTGTTATAATTTATCAACCTCAGGAAAGGCAACATGACGATGAAAGAGTATTCTCTTAAGTTTACTCAATTAGCTAGATATGCCCCTCATGTGGTTGCAGATAGCAGGGCTAAGATGAGTAAGTTTGTTTTAGGAGTAAATGATAGCGTGGTTAATAAGTGTAGATCTGCCAAGTTGAATAGTGACATTACTTTAGTCAGGCTTATAACTCATGCTCAGCGGTTAGAAGATTAAAAGATTAAGATGTGGGAGAAATAGAATAAGAGAGCAAAGACAGGTAGTTTCAACTTTGCTTAGCCTAAATCAGAAGGACGAAACCGTTCTCAGTTTTGCACTAAGCCGTCAGTTCCAGCTCCTTCATCAGCTAGTGCTCCATCTCCTAAGTTTAGGGATAGTAATAAAGATAGAGTTCCAGGCTCTAAGGCTCAGGGCAGTGTCAGCAATGCCCGAACTAATCCCCTTTGTTAGACTTATAGCAAGAACCATCAGGGTACTTGTAGAGCTGGCAGTGATACCTATTTTAGGTGTGGCAAGCCAGGCCAAAGAGTTAGAGATTGTCTGCAGTCAAGTCCATAGGGTCAACAAAACCATTCTTTAGCTCATTCCGATCACCCGAATTAGCAGGGTGCCACCTCCAGTGTAACTTGTGGGCAATGCCACAACAAAATCTCTATGCTCTCCAGTCCTGGAAAGATTAGACAAATTCTCCTGATATGGTTACTGGTACGTTATATATCTTTTATGTGCATATTTACGCTTTGCTAGATCCAGGTGCTTCTTTATCTTTTGTTACTCCCTGTATAGCAATTGATTTTGGAGTCAATCCCAAAATTCTAGCAGAGCCCTTTTTAGTTTCTACCCCAGTGGGTAAAACCATCATAGCTCAGCGGGTATATAGGAACTGCCCGATTATGATATCTTAGAAAGTCACTTCAGCAGACTTAGTAAATTAGAGATGACTGATTTTGATGTCATTATCGACATAGATTGGCTTCATTCCTGCTATGCCACAGTGAACTATAGAAATAAAATAGTCCAGTTCTAGTTTTCGAATGAACCCGTCCTAGAGTGGAAGGGTAGTGTATCCGCTTTCAAAGGTCAACCTATTTCCTACCTTCGGGCATAAAAAATGATATCTAAAGAATGTGTCTATCATCTTTTTCGTGTTAAGGACACTAGTTTCAAAACTCCCATTCTTGAATCAGTCCCATTCTTGAATGAATAGTTAGATGTCTTTCCCAAAGATCTTCCAAGAATTCTTTCCGAAAGGGAAATAGACTTTGCCATTGATTTTCTTCCAGATACTCAGCCTATATCTATTTCTCCATACAGAATGGCACCAATAGAACTTAGAGTATTAAAAGAGTAGTTAAAGGATCTCTTAGATAAGGGATTCATAGACCCAGTGTGTCTCCATGTGGTGCTCCAGTATTATTCATGCGCAAGAAAGATGGTTTTCTCAGAATGTGTATAGACTATCATCAACTTAATAAGCCCATAGTCAAGACCAAGTATCCTCTTCCCAGAATCAATGACTTATTTGACCAACTTAAGGGTGCTATCTATTTCTCCAAGATAGACCTCAGATCCGACTATCATCAACTCAGAGTCAGCGAATATGACATTTCCAAAATAGCTTTCCATACTCGGTATGGTTACTTTAAATTCCTATTTATGTCCTTTGGTCTCACCAATGCCCCACCAACTTTTATGAACTTGACGAACGATGTGTTCAAGCAGTTGTAAGGCCCCACCAAATTCTTTCGTAGTCTGAGCCTTAGAGCATATTTAGTGAAGTATTAATCCTATCCTAAAAGGTTCAGAAGTGTCTTTCCTTGTGAGACATATATTAAATAGTTTGGAATTTCCCTAATATCGACTTTTTTTCATGTAGAGAATTGAATAAGCTTTCTGTCGATACCAAATTCATCCAAATACGACACTTGGGCGAAGAGTTAGAGCCATTTTAGTGAGATAGTGTGCCACCTGGCATTTTAGTGCATCGCGGAGCCAGGCAATGGCAATCGTCAAATCTAGTAAGCCTCTTTAATTATGGTGCATCACACCAAGGCTTAATTTTAGAGTTGTCAATTTTCAGTGCACCAACGTAATTCCACTACATCGTAGTGCCTTTCCAGTTGGCAACCAAGGTGGCAACACGATTTCCACCGCATTACGCCATCAAGCAATTTCCCAATTGTCTAATTTCCAGTAAGCTTGCACGATTATGGTGCGTCGCGCCAGCATGTAAAATTAGGATTTTTCAATTTAATGCTAGGGGCAAAAAGGGCCATTTTGCTACCCCTATATATACTCCTTAACACGGGATTTGGCCTCATTTTAACCTAAAAATACTAGTTTTCTCTCAAAGTTGTTCAAGAACAGGAGATAGGATTTCTAAAAAATCAAAACCATTCCTTCTTCTTTAAGAGAAATCAAGAATCTCTCTAAGTGATTTCAAGAAAGAGTTTCTCTAAGGTATGCAGATTTTGATTTTTGGATCCATTTCATCAAAGAAGCTCAAGAACCCTTTTATAAATTTCAAATCTCTTATGTTTATGAGTTTTCGTGATTCATGTGAGTTGAAATTGATGTTCATGCTATTATTGTGTTATGATTCACGTTTGTTTACAAGGTTTTCAAGCTTTGACCGTAGTATGTGATATTCATGTGATGTTCATGATGAACCCTCTTCAAGTTTCTTGTTAACTGATATGTTCATGTCAATTAGGTATAGAAATTCTTGAATAAGCAAAGTATGCTCCGCATATGTTTGGTAAAATTCTTATGTAAAGGAATTAGATCCATTCTAGCATATTGATTAGAAATCCACAATTGTGTGAAAGCCCATGCATGCCAAATGTTTATTGAAAAGACTTAGTATATGAATTATGACATGATAGCATGAAATTCTTCAATTATGTGCTCTTTGATTTATGCTAATACTTTAATACATGCTAAGTGTTTGATGCAAGATCTTGTTGAATGGAGTATGAGCCAATAGCATGTCTTCTATACTATCATTGTTTATGATTCCAAAATGCTTGAAGAGATGTTGTAGTGATCGTGATGGTGAATAAATGTCCATGGTCTTGATAATTCAAGAATGGTTATGCTTTACTTTTATGTTATCGAGTCCTGGGGGTATTTATACCCAACAAATTAGCTGCAGTCTAGAGCCCATGTCAGTTTTCTTGATAATCTTAGTCAAGCTATGATTCTCAGAACTTAGTGAGTTATAGAACTTTGTACACTCAGACAGATACAAAACTTAAGAAATCTCAGAAATTTTAGTAATCTCGGTACCGCTAGTAATCTAGCCTCAGTTCTGTACTCAGCTCAGATCTAGTAGTATTCAAGTATTTAATTCAGTCCTCAGGAGTATTCAAGTAATCTATACCGAGCTCAGTGTCATTCAGTCAGATAACGAGATTCAGTAGTATTTCATCAGATAGGCAGAGTCGTTAGGAGCAATCCCTGAACTCCAGAACTGCATAGCCAGCACATGATACAGGAGTCATCTTTCAGGAAAGGCAGGTCAGCCATCAGATAAGCTTGACTATTATATTGGCTTAGGCTTAACTTCCTGCAAGGGTCACCCATCAGATAGGCTTGAATAAAGAGGTCATTACCCATGGCATGGTATTGACACCCTTCCAGCTGGGGTTATAGGTTGGACCCCACTAGATAAGATTCAGGGCATGTCGGTTAAGTGACTACTTCCCACAATTGCAAATTTAGTATCAATCTTTAGGAATCAGGACTGACAGATATAGTCATCTACCTTAGTGAGGAACTCAGATAGTTTCATTGATTCATGGATCACCCGTCAGATATGCTTGGACCCATATAAAGTTATTTAGTATCAGTTATAGAGATCACCCGTCAGATAGGCTTGAGCTCAGTCTCATATTTAGTTGAGTAATCTCATTATCAGATCCCGAAATCATTCGTTACATAGGCTTGATCTCAGCCTCAGATTCAGTTGAGTATTCTTGTTATTAGATCTAAATATCATCCATTAGATAGGCTTAATCTCAGCCTCAAATTTAGTTGAGTATTCTTGTTATCAAATCTAAAGCTCACCTGTCAAATAGGCTTGATCTCAATCTCAAATTTATTTGAGTATTCTTGTTGTCAGATTCTATTATGATCATTTCTTATCACTGATAGTAGATTCTAGAATCATCCGTTAGAGAGGTTTGATCTCAAATGTAGTCAGTCGAGAGTAGAATGCTCCGGATTCAGTCATTTATTTGAGTAGATTCAGTTAATCAGTTTTGGTATCATCAGTTTTTGAGATTACTCGCTTGATAAGACTGATCTCAACTCCAGTACTCAGTTATCAGTATCAGATGATTCAGTATTCAGTATCTCAGGCATTTGTAGTGAGTTTAGATGGAAGTAAAGTAGTATCCAAGTTTTAGTTTTTCAAGTCACGATAATTTCAGTTATGGTTTATGCATTCATGCATGTGTTCTCATTTAGTGCTCTCATGATTATTCAGTTAAGTAATTGTTCATGTATAAGCCCTTGCATTTAGAATTACCTCATCTTCATACTTGGTATATTCCCGTACTGACATATTTGTGCTATGGTGTTTTATTTGACACCATGGGTTTAGAGGCATGAGATCCAGAGTACCTTTAGCAGCTCAGTCCCAGTCAGTAGCAGTAGACATAGTAGTGAGTCCTCTTCAGTCAAGGATGATTCTTATTTTTATTATTATCGTATCAAATTTGGTTTAATTTTAGTAGAAGGAGTTATTTGGGGACATGTCCCATCAACTCCAAGTTCAGACAGTTTAGAGGCTTTTTAGACAGATGTATCAGTACTCAGTTTTAAACTTTAAGTATTTTTAAATGTTTTGAACCTTATGGCCAGTTTCTACACTTATTATTTATATTATGTAGTGTTCAGGTATAAATATTAGGAGAGGGTTGTATTGTTGTCCTTTAAGATCATGAGCACCATATGACATTTTAGTTCCAGAAAATTAGGTCATTAAAAACTTGGTAAGAGAGCCTAAGGTTCAATAGTATTCTAGGGAGTCTGAAAATCAGCATTTATTAAAGTCTTGTTCATGGGTTTGTTGTGCACCACATTTATGTACAAGAGGCTATAAGATTTTTTAGGAGTCGTTTACCTTCTTTTAGTATTCATGTCATACAAATGAGAATGCGCTCAAGTTGATCCTCAGTCTAATCCACCTTTTTCTTCCATATACAAAGTATGCCTCCTCACAGAGATAATGCCCATAGGGTTGATAACCAACCACCTCAGCCAGTAGATCCTGATAATGAGAATATGTTACATACAGAGTTTTGGGCAGCATTTCAGGTGCTAGCCCAACTAATATTCAGGTTAACCGTCAGGTTGTGGCCTCACCTCAGCAAGATAGGGGTTTAGCTGCAGCCAGAATTAGAGATTTAATGAGAATAAACCCGCCAGAATTCTTTGGGTCAGTAGCAGGTGAGGACTCACAGTTTTATCTAGAGGAGAAGAGGAAGATCACCCAGATTATGATGTTTCTAAGGAGAAAAGTGATAGTTAGCATCTTATAGGCTGAATGATATTGCTCATGATTGGGTTATGATATAGAAGAAGGGAAGAGGAGAGGATATAACTCCTGTGACTTGGCAGGAGTTTCAGGATGCCTTTTTTGATAAGTTTTTCCCACTAGAGATGAGGAAAGCTAAGGTATAAGATTTCATGAAACCAAGACAAGGTTCTATGACAATGTAAGAGTATTGTTTTAAGTTTAACCAGTTAGCTAAGTATGCCCCTGACTTGATAGATGACCCTAGAGCGAGTATAAGTAAGTTTATGCCTGGTGTGTCCGAGTTAGTGTTAAAAGAGTGTAGAACTGCTATGCTCAATAGAGATATGGACCTTGCTAGGTTGATGATTTATACATAGTGGATTGAGGTAGATAAGTCGAAAGAAAGAGAGGGAGTAAGTAAAAGATCCAGAATAGGTAGTCATACTTTCTCTCAGGTAGGGTCCTAGGGTGGTAGCCATTTTCAGTATACCTAAAGATTTTTAGTTCCAGCTCCATCCTCAGCTAGTGTACCCACACTGAAGTTTGGGCATATTAGTTATAATGGGACACCAAGCCCCAAAGCCCAAATTAGTGCTAGTGGTGTTCGTACCTATCCACTTTGTTGAGAGTGTGGCAAGAGCCACCTAGGCATGTGTAGAGCTGAAAGTGATGTATGCTTTGGGTGTGGTAGGCCAAGCCATAGAATGCTAGATTGTAGATTGCTAGCTCAGAGGGGTAGAGAGTTTCATCAGTAGGGTGCCACTTCCAGTGCTAATAGTGGTCAACGTCAGAACAGACTTCATGCGCTTCAGACCCACCATGATCAGGAAAGGTTCCCTGATGTAGATTTGGGTATGTTATGAGTCCTTCATCTTTATGATGTGAATTGTTAGATCCTTTGCTCCCATTTTGAGATTATATGCCAACATGAGTTATGCATTAGTTTTAGATCTCAGTCGGTCAATCATGACCTAGTTCATAGGTGCCCTGTGCACTACCCCAGTATTTCAATGAAGTGTGTTTAAAGGGAGATAGAGTCCCAAGAGGGAGATACCCCATGATATTGCAATTCTTTCATGTCCTTAGACTTATTCAGTTGTATGTTCAAACTCTTCTCACGAAGTTAATGTCAGTTGTCATTGCATAGCTAGTTATGCTTTCGAGAGTTAGTTCCGTCAGACATTCATGCATTAGATATGCATGTTCAGTAGAAAGAGTTTAGTTTTTCAATGTATTCAGTCATGTATTTATGAGAAAAACTTAGTTATACATCCATGCATAAGATATGCATGTCTATTATGAGAATTCAGCTTATGAGTAGCTTCAATCGAGTATTCCATGCATCAGATATGCATATTCAATATGAGAAATTAGAGTATCAGTGGTTCTAGTTGCATAGTTATGTTTCAGATGCTCCCATTCCTTGAGTAAGTTCAGTTGATCAGTATTTTTAGCCTATCAATAAAAATTCGATAATGAATGTTTCATAGGGGGAGATATTCTAAGACCATGAAAAATTCTCTTGTCTGAGCCTTAGAGAGTGTTTTGTGAATTGTTAATTCATCCTAAAAGGTTAAGAAGTGTCTTCCCAAGTGAGAAGTTTTTGAAACCATGTGGAATTTCCCTAATATCAACTTTTTGTCATGTAGAGAATTGAATGAGCTTTCTTTCAATACCACATTTGCCCAAATCTGACACTCAGGCGAAGAGTTAGAGCCATTTTAGTGAGATAGTGTACCACCTGGCACTTTAGCACATTGTGGAGCCAAGAAAAATGGAAATCATTAAAATCCAGTAAGCCTCCATGATTATGGCGTGTCGCGCCAAAGCTTAATTTTAGAGTTGTCAATTTACAGTGCACCAATGCAATTCCACCACATCGCGGTACCTTTCCTGTTCGCAATCAAGGTGGGAACATAATTTCCACCACGTCATGCCATCAAGGAGTTTCTCAATTATCCAATTTCCAGTAAATTGCCGTGATTATGGCATGTCGCGCCAGCATGTAAAATTGGGATTTTTTAGTTTAATTCCAGGGGCGAAAAGGGTCATTTTGCTACCCCTATATATACTTCTTAACATGGGATTTAGCCTTATTTTAACCTAAAATAGTAGTTTTCTCTCAAAGTTGTTCAAGAACAAGAGCTAGGGTTTCTACAAAATCAAAACTCTTTCTTTTTCTTCAAGAGAAATCAAGAAATCAAGAATCTCCAAGAGCTTTCAAGAAAGAGTTTCTCTAAGGTATACCGATGTTGATTCTTGGATCCCTTTCATCCAAGAAGCTCAAGAATCCTTTTCTAAATTTCAAAGCTTTTATGTTTATGACTTTTCATGATTCATGTGAGTTGAAATTGATGTTCATGCTATTATTTAGTTGTGATTCATGTTTATTTACAAGGTTTTCAAGCTTTGACCCTACTATGTGATAATAATGTGATGTTCATGATGAACCCTCTTCAAGTTGCTTGTTAAGTGATGTGTTCATGTCAATTAAGTGTAGAAATTGTTGAATAAGCAAAGCATGATCCCCATATATTTGATAAAATGCTTATGTGAAGGAATTAGAGCCATTCTAGAATGTTGATTAGAAAACCCCAATTATATGCTAGTCTATGCATGACAAGTGTTTGTTGAAAAGCCTTTGTGAATGAATTCTAATATTATAGCATGAAATTCCCCAATTATATGTTATTTGATACATGCTAAGACTTTAATACATGCTTAGTGATTGATGCAAGATCTTGTTGAATGGAGTATGATCCAATAGCATGTCTTCTTATACTATCACATGTTTATGATTCCCAAATGCTTGAAGAGATGTTGTAGTGATTTTGATGGTGAATTAATGTCCATGGTCTTGATAATTCAAGAATGGTTTTACTTTTATGTTATTGAGTCCTAGGGGTATTTATACCCGATAAATTAGCTGCAGTCTAGAGCTTGTGTCAATTTCCTCGATAATCTCAGTCAAGCTATGATTCTAAGAAACTCAGGGAGTTATAGAACTCTGTACTCTCAGACAGATACAGGACATAAGAAATCTCATAAATCTTAGTAATTATGGTACCACTAGTAATCTAGCCTCAGTTCTGTACTTAGCTTAGATCTAGTAGTATTCAAGTGTTTAGTTCAGTCCACAGTAGTATTCGAGTAATCTATCCTGAGCTCAGTATCATTCAGTGAGATAACAAGATTCATTAGTATTCCGTCAGATACGGAACCAATTGAATTTAGCTTAACTCAGTCAGATCATTTCAGAAACATGATCAGTAGCAGATTAAGCTTAGTTTGTGTTCAGTTAAGAATCAGTTCAGAGTCTTTTAGTTGTGAGTAGGAGCTAGCACTAAGCGAGGCAGGGATGGCGGCTCCCGTCAGAGAGGCAGAGTCGTTAGAAGCAATCCCTAAACTCCTAAACTATGTATCCAGCGTAGAATACATGTGTCAACCGTCAGGAAAGGCTGGTCATCCGTCAGATAGGCTTGACTAATATATTGTCTTAGGCTTGACTTCTTGCGATGGTCACCAGTCAGATAGGCTTGACTAGAGAGATCTTTACTTATGGAATAGTATTAACACCCTTCCAGCTGGGGTTATAGTTTGGACCCCACCAGTGGAGATTCGGGGCATGTCGGTTAAGTGACTACTTCCTAAAGTTGCAGTTTCAGTATCAATCTTCAGAAATTAGGACTATCAGATACAGTCATTTATCTTAGTGAGAAACTCAAATAGTTCCATTGATTCATAGACCACCCGTCAGATAAGATTGGTCCCATATAAAGTTATTCAGTATCAAATCTAGAGATTACCCATCAGATAGGCTTGATCTCAGTCTCAAATTTAGTTGAGTAATCTCATTATCAGATCCCAGGATCACCCATCAGATAGGCTTGATCTCAATCTCAGATTTAGTTAAGTATTCTTCTTATTAGATCTAGAGATCACCCATGAGATAGTCTTGATCTCAGTCTTATATTCAGTTGAGTAATCTCATTATCAGATCCTGAGATCACCCATCAGATAGGCTTGATCCAATCTCAGATTTAGTTGAGTATTCTTGTTATTAGATCTAGAGATCATCCGTCATATAGGCTTGATCTCAGTCTCAGATTCAGTTGTGTATTCTTATTGTCAGATTCGGACATAATCATTTCTTATCATTGGTAGTAGATTTCAGAATCATCTGTTAGAAAGATTTGATCTCCGATACAGTCAGTCGAGAGTAGAAAACTCAAATTCAGTCATTGATATGAGTCGATTCAGTTAATCAGTTTCAGTATCATCAATTTTTGAGATCACTCGCTAGATAAAACTTATCTCAACTCCAGTACTCAGTAATCAGTATCAGATGATTCAATGTTTAGTATCTTAGGCATAGTAGTGAGTTTAGATGGAAGTAGAGTAGTATCCAAGTTTCAGTATTTTGAGTCACGATGATTACAGTTATTGTTTGTGCATTCATGCATGTGTTCTCATTCAGTACTCTCATGATTATTCAGTTAAGTAATTGTACATGCATAAGCCCTTGCATTTAGCCTTACCTCATCTTCATACTCAGTACATTCCCATAATGATGCTTTTGTGCTATAATATTTTATTTTACACCATAGGTTCAGAGGCACGAGATTCAGAGTACCCTTAGCAGATTAGTCCCAGTCAGCAGCATTAGACATATGATGTGTGCGCAGTTGCGAACATATTTGAGGCCTTTAACCTAGAATAATTGTGAGGCCTTAATCAACTTTTGTTATATTTTGATGTTTTTATGTTAATTTTACAGATTAAGCTAACGGGATAGAGAACCAATAAGAATGGAAGCAAAGAAGTTGACATCTAAATAAATTTAAAGAAAGGTGTAGCTGACGACATCTGTAACAAGGTGTCACCCCCATAATAGGCTATCACAGTTACCGTCGAACATAACCAGGGAGTTGGTATGTAGTGAATGTTATGACGACATATTCTGATAAGACATCAAAAGTGTGAAAAGCCATTAGAATCATCATCAACCTTAGGCAAAAATTACCGAAATGGAGAAGGAGCTGACGACATTCATAACACGCCATCAGACTCCTGATAAGCCATCACTATCATCGTTAACCTTAGGCAGCAGAAGCTGAATTTGTAGAGAAGCAAATGAAGTCCGTGACAGGTTGTCAAAATCATGATTTACCATCACAATTGTCGTTGTCTATTCCAAAGAAAATTTTAAACTTTAATTTTATTTCCTTATTTAGGGTTACCTATTTAAATCCTTGTTTGAGGGGTTTTCTATTATCCATCAATTAATTGACATATCCTACAACATATGACTTTTTCTTCTCTCTCTCTCAAAGATAAATATTTTTGTGGTTTGCCTTGTGATTTAATTGAAAGAACACTTTTGATTTCCTTCATTATAGTAAGTTAATCCTTTTAATTATGAATTCAACTTGTGTGATTATTTCCTGCATCATGAGTAGCTAAACACTTTTAACCTGGGTTATGGAATCTAGGGTTAGGTCATGATAAGGTGTTGATTAATTACTCAAGGTTTAACAGGTTTCAGGATTTCTTGGTAATTCTGATATTCTAACTTATGTTTGTTGGTTACAAACAATAGGCGTACCTACTTTGGTTTTCTTGAGAAAGAAATCATAAACAGTAGGAAGTGAATAATCGACATGGACTCGAAAAGGCTTCGTTTAATAATCAGTGTTGTAACAAGGTTGATTAACCTGAGGTAAAATCTAGGCAATGATTTATGATTACCTAAGTTCGAGAGGATTAGGAAATTAGATGCTTGAATAGGTCAAGAGACATTTGAGCATACTATTGATAGAGATAGCTTCTCATCCTAACCACCGTGAGAACCTTGAGTTATTTGTAGCATCTGTCATATACCATAGACCCTAGTGAACATAATCCTAGTTATTTCAAAAAATATTGATTAGAAACATTAATTTAAAAGTGACTAACAATTGTTTGGGAAATTTAAACCCCCATTTCAGGAAACAGTAAACTACCACTAAATTATTTCGTAAATAACTTGAGTTCACATCCTATTTCCTGTGGTATACGACACCAACCTAGTTGAGTTTTATATTGACAACGATTGCTTACACCCATTCAAGAGTGTAGTTTAAGCGTTATCAAAAATTGCGTCGTTGTCGGGGAATACGATTGTAAACTATAAGTTTGTGTCTGTTAATTTGCTATTAGTTAAGTTTTCTAGATTTATGTTCGGTTGTTGTTTTTTTTCAATTGTAGGATCTTTATAGGTGATGCCAAGCACTACTCAATCTGGAACTCCACCGCATAAGAAGAATGGCAGAACAGCCACTGTAGTATGAGTTTGATGATGACGATGTGGATGGAGCAGGTGCAATGGGTGTAATCATTCTTCCTCTATTGGCACCTGGAGAAAAGTTCAATATTATAAGCATGATGATCCAACTCTTAAATCTGAAGAGGTTTTTTGGAGGCCTACCTGGGGATGACCCGAAGCTGCATCTGGTAAATTTTATCACCATCTGCACATCTTTTGATAACCCAGGGGTGAGCCAAAATGCTATCCAGTTGAGGCTGTTCACATTGTCTCTTTCTAGGGAGGCAATAATGTGGTTGAATGAGCTAGATCCTGATTCTAAAACCAATTGGAGACAGTTGAAAGAGGTGTTCCTAGAACGGTTCTTTCCACCCTATAGAAAAGTATAGTTGAGGGATGAAATCAGTAACTTCAGATAACTCCCAACTGAAGCATTGCACGAATTCTAGGAGAGATTTAAGAAGAAGCTTACACAATGTCCAAACCACAACATGATGGACTAGCACTTGAAGGAGACTTTGTATAGAGCTTTTAACTTTGTGACAAATCCAATTGTAGACAACGCCGCTGGTGGTTCATTTGTTGATCTCTCCTTTTAAGATACTATAGATATGCTGAATAGGATGGCCAAACGGAGTCGGGATTGTTACACCAGGTATTCTATAGTGAAAATTCCTACTATTCCTATGAGAATAAATACTGAACAACATAGGAGAAATAAGGAGAGGGATTAAGATATAGCCCATCTAAAGACTCAGGTAGACCTGCTCACCAAGAACTTATTATCGGGAAAAACAGAGAAAGTAAAGGCTCTAATTTCTAAGGGCCATTTCGATGTGAAGCTTGAAGAATAGGATAATTATGTTAATAATCAGGGGGGTTCCGAGGAAATATCAAAGGGAACTAAGGTCAGAACTTCTATAATAAGCCTGGGCACAGAGATAGAGAGTAGAGAAACTGGAGAAGCAACAATGACATGAGTGGCCTGTATACTTTTCCTGATAATCGAGAGGCTGCTGCAACTAGCTCAAGGAAGATATCTATGAAGGATATGATGGAAAAATTGTTGAATGAAGTTGAGGCTACCAACTCAGGGGTACTTACTATAAAGAGTGAATTTTCTACTATAAATTAGTTGGTTAGTTCACACTCAACTAGGGAATAAGTGGCAACCTACCTAGTAAAATGGTTCAGAGTCAGCAGACTGATAGCGAATGTCAGGGGATTACCACTAGGAGTGGTAAGATCTTATCTGGCCCTTCTGTGGGAAAGTCTGTGAATAGTGAGGTAGTTACAGATGAACTAGAAGAAAAAAACCCAGTAGAGTCTGAGAAGTCGGATAGCTCTGCTGATACGTCAGAGAAGTTGAAGGAGAAAGAAGAGGAAGTGGTGTTGAAAACCATCCCAAGACCACCACCTCCATTTTCTCAATAATTGAGAAAGAAGGTCGATGATGCCAAATTCAGCAAGGTCATGGCAATGCTTAAGCAATTGACAATAAATGTTCCTTTGATTGAGGCACTTGAGAAAACGCTAGGATATGCAAAATTTATGAAGGACCTTGTTTCCAAGAAATGAGCATCGAGTTGAGAATTGGAGATAGACCTTCACCTATGCAGCGCTATTTCTATAAGGATCTTAATGCAAAAGAAGCCGGATCCAGGTGCAGTCACTATTCCCTGCACAATTGGAACTATGGGGTTTACTAAAGCACTGTATGATATGGGAGCAAGCATTAATTTGATGCCATTAACTATTAATAAAATGTTGGGTCTGGGGAATCCCACACCCACTAACATGAGACTGGTAATGGCGAACAGGTCAGTAAAGTGGACTGTTGGCATTCTATATGATGTGTTGGTAAAGGTTTCAAATTTCATATTCCTCGCAACCTTGTCATTCTGGACTACGAGGTGGACTTTAAGGTGCCCATAATCTTGGGTTGACCATTTCTCACAACTGGAAGTGTGTTGATTGATTTAAGAGTGAATGAACTCTTATTCAGGGTGAATGATGAAGTGGTACAGTTGATGTGGGAAAATTAATGAAACAACATGATGAAATAAGTGTGTTCTTAGAAGTTGATGTGTATTTTGAGGACGAACAGGATGTGCCCAGCACTAAATAACTTGTTATCAAACCTTTGGTCGCGGTCATGATGAACTATAATAGTGAAGGTGTGGAGTAGCATAACGAGATAGTTTGTGCCTTGACTGGCGTGGGGTCATACTCTTATGCTCCTAAAAAGATATACCTTGACCTTGCTAATTGACCGACGCCACTAGCCAAGCCATCTATTTAAGAACCCCCAGTGTTGGAGTTGAAGGAGCTTCCTGGACACTTACGATATGTGTTTCTGGGTAAAGGGAACACGCTACCTATTATTGTTGTAGCTGATTTGAAAGAACAATAGGTAAAGACACTTATTTCAGTACTTTAGAAGCATAAAAGAGCAATCGGTTAGACCATTGCAGATATTGTGGGTATTTCCCCTGGCATCTGCACGCATAAAATTCAACTTAATGAAGATTGTATTCCAACCATAGAGCACCAGTGCCATCTTAACCCACCAATGCAAGAGGTGGTTAAGAAAGATATTATTAAGTGGTTGGATACGGGAGTGGTTTACCTTATTTCTGACAGTAAGTGGGCGAGTCCAGTTCAATGTGTGCCCAAAAAGGGGGTATGACGGTGGTTGCTAATGAAAAGAATGGGTTGATTTCACTCAGGCCAGTAACTGGGTGGAGAGTTTGCATGGACTACCGCAAGTTAAACTCTTGGACTTTGAAGGACCACTTCCCAATGCCTTTTATGGACCAAATGCTTGATCGATTAGCCTGTAGGGGGTGGTATTGCTTCTTGGATTGTTATTCTGGATATAACAAAATCTGCATTTCTCCTAAAGATCAGGAGAAGACGATATTCACATGCCCATATGGCACCTTTGCATTTAAAAGGATGCCATTTGTGCTATGCAATGCACCCGCCACTTTTCAACGGTGCATGATGTCTATCATCTTTGACATCGTAGAAGACACCATAGAGGTGTTCATGCATGATTTCTCTATGGTGGGTGATTCATTTGAAATAACTGGCTCTGATACCATTAGTAGGGGGTGCGGATAACTAACTTGTGAAATAGATCTATTATATGAATAATGAATCTATTTTTCTTTGTGCATGGATATTTCTTAAATTTAGTTTCAATATCTTTTAATGATTTATTCTTTTCGTAAGATGTATTCATTAATTTGTGTAGTTTACTATCCTATTGAAATTTTAGCAATTTCTATGTAGTATTTTATTCTGACTTTGCTATATTCAATGCATAGGTTTATGTTCTTTATCTGATTAACTAGTATTTGTTGTTCATGTATAGGTAATTTTCCATCTGTATTAAATAATTTTTCGTATGTATTAAATAAATCATTATCTGCATCTAAGGTTAATTTCATTTTAAGTAATTTTTCTTCTAGTT
>JAPEIP010000007.1:90792496-90820823 GCA_026120095.1 Capsicum chinense
ACGACAGCATATTTAAGGTAAATGGGCAACGGGTGAAGCTTTATATTGGCCCAAAAAAATCATTGAAAAGCATCACTATTATCTGTCTCAATGAAGTCTGAGGTAATCTAGATACTTAAGTCATGCCACGATGTTAAATCAAGCACTACATGGGAGGCAACCCATGATCCCAGAGACCAACCCAGTCCAGGTATACTCTAACTCTTAGTTTAGTTTTCCTTTAATTCTAAGTTTAGGGTAGAGGGTAGTTTGCTATTGTAACATAGCTATGGGTAACTAGGAGAAATACAAGCATAAAAAGGCAATGACATGTCCTTGCTCGACTTTTGAGCATCCTTCCAATATCTTGTTTGATAAACTGTGTGGATTACATTTGCTTGTGACCATTGTGAATCTTGTTGTGGCATTAGTTATGGATGCCTGATGATCATTACTAAAAATAAAAAATTGCATGAACTAGATAAGTGGTGGCTTGTGATATACTTGTGTGCCAGGTGCATTTGAGCTATTATTTATTTCCCTCTGTATGCTAAAGCCAGAACTTGCCTAGTTGGTCTTGCCATGGTTTGAGGATAGAAGTTAGGATAGGATCATAGGCCGTCATTGATTAACCCATTTTTAGCCTAAAATATCCTTTCCTCTATGCATAACATCCCTTGATCCCTGTTTAGAGCCTGAATTGACCTTTTCTTTCATATGATACCTATCACCTTCCCATGTATACCATAATGAATCTATTTATCCCTGGACTTCCTTGGACATTGAGCACCTTGATCTAGGAAAACAACCTAAGTTGAGGGTGGCTATCTTAGGGGTGCATAGTGTGAAAAAGGGTGGATATTAAAAAAAAAGAGGGCAACACCCAACATGAATTTTGATTTCTTATAAGAGAAGAGAAAAAAAGAAAGAGGATAATAAGTGAGTCTCAAGAAAGTAGTGTAGTGTTAAGGAGGCATAGTCACTCTTAATGACCTTGAATATCATACCAGCCCCAAACCATACTACAAGCCTAAAAGAAGTCGTATAGTGATTCTAGCTAACCTATCTGAGGATTTTGGTAACAGAAATAAAGGCAAGCCTATGGCACTGGGCATACACTAATTGGAACTTTTTTTTGAGCGTAAGAGTCTTGTAATGAACCCCATATTTGCATTGTTTGATTCCTTATATGAGAGGAGGAGGATTTCTTTATTGTGAGGGCACACTGGTATCATTGCTAGCTACTTGCTTATTAAGATAGTGTAAAATTGATATGTGAATGGTTATTGAGGCTAAGGTTGATGCTGCCACTTGATTTCTTTGTGTTACAATATTGTTTTCAATAATATGCACAGTTGGTATTAGTTTGTTTGGAATTGAAAGGATAACTTTGTGTCGAGCTTAAATGAAAAATTGGCTACTGAATGTGCTATGTGTTCCCTTAGTTGGATTAAGTTGCTTGAGGACAAGCAATTGTTTTAACTTGAGGGTGTTGATGTGTACGCAATTGTGAACACATTTGAGGCCTTTAAACTAGAATAATTATGAGTCTTTAAGAAATTTTTGTCATTTTTTGATGTGTTTATGTTAATTTTACAGATTAAGCTAATGAGATAGAGAACCAACAAGAATGGAGGCAAAGAAGTCGACATTTGAAAAAATCTGAAGAAAGGTGTGGCTGACGACATCTATGATAAGGCATCATCCCCATGATAGGCTATCACAGTTTCCATCAAATGTAACCAGGGAGTTGACATGAAGTAAATGTTATGATGACATATGCTGATAAGACGTCAAAAGTGTGACAAGCCGTCAGAATCATCGTCAACCTTAGGAAAAAATTTCTGAAATGGAGAAAGAGCTGATGATATTCATAAAATGTCATCAGACTCCTAATAGGCCATCACTGTCATCGTCAACCTTAGGCAGCAGAAGCTGAATTTGTAGAGAAGCTGACGACATCCGTGACAGGCCGTCAAAATCATGATAGGACGTCACAATCGCCGTCATCTAGTCCAAATAAAATCTAAAACTTTAATTTTATTTCCTTATTTAGGGTTAAATATTTAAATCCTTGTTTGAGGGTTTTTCTATTATCTATCAATAAATTGATATATCCTACAACATACGACTTTTTCTTCTCTCTCTCTCTCTCTCTCTCTCAGACAAATATTTTGGTGGTTTGCCTTATGATTTAATTGAAAGAACACTTTTGATTTCCTTCATTACTGTAAGTTAATCCTTTCAATTATGAATTCAACTTGTGTGCTTATTTGCTGCATCAAGAGTAGATAAACACTCTTAACCTGGGTTATCGAATCTATGGTTAGGTCATGATAAGGTTTTGATTAATTACTCAAGGTTTAATAGGTGTTAGGATTTCTTGGTAATTCTGATATTCTAACTTATGTCTGTTGGTTGCAAACAATAGGCATACCTACTTTGTTTTGGTTGAGAAAGAAATCATAAATAGTAGGAAGTGAATTATCGACAGGGGCTCGAAAAGAATTCATTTAATAATCAGATCTGTAACAAGGTTGATTAACCTGAGATAAAATCTGAGCAGTGAGTTGCGATTCCCTAAGTCCAAGAGGATTAGGAAATTAGATGCTTGAATAGGTCGATAGATATTCGAGCATACTATCGATAGAGATAGCTTGTCATCCTAACCACCGTAAGAACCTTGAGTTATTTGTAGCATCTGCCATATACCATAAACCCTAGTGAACATAATCCCAGTTATTTCATAAAATATTGATTGCAAACATTAATTTCGAAGTGACTACCAATTGTCCGGTAAATTTAAACCCCCATTTTAGGAAACAGTAAACTACCAGTGAATTATTTCGTAAACAACTTGAGTTCACACCCTATACCCTGTGGGATTCGACCCTAACCTAGTTGGGTTTTATATTGACAACGATCGCTTTCTCCCATTCAAGAGTGTATTTTGAGCATTATAAACATAGCAGTGAGTCCTCTTCAGTCGAGGATGATCCTTGTTTTTATTATTATCATATCAGATTTGGTTTAATTTTAGTAGACGGAGTTACTTAGGAACATATCCCATCAACTCCATAGTTCAGATAGTATAGAGGCTTTTCGGACAGATGTATCAGTATTTAGTTTTCACTTTTGAGTATTTTTAGATGTTTTGAACCTTATTGCCAGTTTCTACACTTAGTATTTATATTACACAGTGTTCAGGTACAAATATCAGTAGAGGTTTGGCATGTGGTCCTACAGGATCATAAGCACCGTGTGACGTTCTGGTTCTAGAAATGTTCGTTATAGTCTTTATAAATGATATTTTGTTCCATTTTTGCAGTGAGCATAATCACGCAGACCATATCAGAATTGTACTTCAGACTCTCAGAGATCATCAGTTGTTCGCCAAATTTAGTAAGTGCGAATTTTGGCTAAGGTTAGAGCATTCCTTGGCCATATCATTTTTGGTAATTGTATTAGAGTAGATCCTCAAAAGACCAAAGCAGTAAGAAACTGGCCTCGCCTTGTCTCTCTATCAGATATTAGGAGTTTCTTAGGTTTGGTTGGCTATTATTGATGGTTTTTTGAGGGATTTTCTTCTATTGCATCCCCTATGTTTAGATTGACTCAGAAGAAAGTCAAGTTTTAGTGGTCAGATCCTTAGGAGAAGAGTTTTCAGGAGTTGAAGACTCGACTCACCTCAGCTCCAGTTCTAGCTCTTTCAGATGGTTCAGATGGGTTCATAGTGTATTGTGATGCATCCAGAGTAGGTTTGGGTTGTGTCCTCATGTAGCATGGTAAGGTCATAGCCTACGCCTCTAGACAGTTTAAACCCCATAAGAAGAATTATCCTACTCATGATCTTGAGTTAGCCGCTGTAGTATTTTCCTTAAAGATTTGGAGGCATTATCTATACAATGTTCATGTAGATGTGTTCACGGATCATAAGATCCTTTAGTATGTCTTTTCTTAGAAAGATCTCAATCTTCGTCATAAAAGGTGGTTAGAGCTCTTGAATGATTACGAAGTGAGTGTCATTTATTATCCAGGCAAGGCCAACGTAGTGGCCGACGCTCTTAGTAGACTGTCTATGGGTAGTGTTTCTCATGTATAGGGCAGTAAGAAGAAGTTAGCCAAGGAAGTCCATCGGCTTACCAGACTAGGAGTTCAGTTATTTGATACATAGGAGGGTGATATATGGGTTCAGAGTAGTTTAGAATCATCTCTAGTTTCCGAGGTAAAATAAAAGTAAGATAGAGATCCTAGCCTTGTCAAGTTAAAAGAGTCAGTCAAGGATAAGAAAGTAGAGGTTTTCTCCTAATGGAGAGATGGTGTTCTGCATTGTCAGGGTCGTTTGTGTGTTCCAACTATAGATGACTTAAGGAAGAAAATTCTTACAGAAGTGCATGGTACGCGCTACTCTATTCATCTAGGGGCCACAAAGATGTACCGTAATTTGCAAGAAATCTATTAGTGGAGTGGGATGAAGAGAGACATTGCAGAATTTATGGCTAAGTTATATACATGTCAGCAGGTTAAGATAGAGCATCAGAAGCCTAGTAGGTCTATGCAGGAGTTCAGTGTTCCTACTTGGAAGTGGGAAGAAGTGAACATGGACTTCGTGATGGGTTTTCCTCGAACTCATCATCAATATGATTTGGTTTGGATCATTGTAGATAGAATGACCAAATCAAATCATTTCCTTCCAGTTCATATATCTTATTCGGCCGAGGATTATGCCAAACTTTACATCAGAGAGTTGGTTAGATTGCATGGAATTCTGTTATCTATTATCTCAGACAGAGGTGCCCAGTTCATCTCTCATTTGTGGAAAGCATCCCAAAAGGGTCTTGGTACCAAGTTCATCTTAGTACAACCTTTTATCCTCAAACAAATGGTCAAGCAGAAAGGACCATTTAGACTTTAGAAGATATGTTGCGTGCTTGTGCAATTGATATCAAGGGAAGTTGGGATTACCACTTGCCTTTAACTGAATTTGCATATAAAAATTGCTATCATTCCGATATTCATATGGCTCCATTCAAAGATCTCTATGGTAGGAGATATAGATCTCCAATTGGTTGGTTCGAAGTTAGTGAGGCCTCAGTTATAGGGCCTGACTTGGTATTCGATGCCTTAGAGAAAGTCTAGTTGATCAGAGAAAGACTTCAGGCTGCTTAGAGCCAACAAGTCTTATGTAAATGTTCATAGAAAGGATCTCGAGTTCGAGATTGGTGATTATGTCTATCTAAATATCTTTCCCATAAAAGGAGTGAAGAGGTTTTCCAAGAAGGAAAAGCTCAGTCTCTAACATATCGGTCCCTTCAAGATTCTAAGTCACTTCGGCATAGTAGCTTATGAGCTTGAGTTGCCTTCAGATCTAGCCTCAGTTCATCCAGTTTTCCATGTCTCTTTGCTCAAGAAATGTATAGGTGACCCAACAATTGTAGTCCCTATTCAAAGCGTCGATGTTCAGAACAACCTCTCTTATAAAGAGATTCCAGTCAAAATCCTAAACTATCATACTCATAAATTAAGGAACAAAGAAGTCCCTCTAGTTAAAGTTCTTTGGCAAAATTAGTCCATCGAGGGATCTACTTGGGAAGCCGAAGCATACATGCATACCAAGTATCCTCACCTCTTCTCCACCAACATAAGTTAAGCTCAAGGTAACAGTTATCCTTAAGCTTTTCTGTTTCATGTTCAAACTTCAGTTACAAGCTTGGTACACAGTTCATGTTCAAAATTTTACCACAAAAATGGTATTAAATATCATTACATATTTAGTCATGCATTCATGTATTAGTTTAGTTATATAATCATGCATCATGCATGCATTCTCATTGTGAGAACCTTGGTTCATTAGAACTCTCAGCCCTTTATTCATGAATCAGTTACACAAGCATCAGATATGTATGCTCAGTATGATATATTTAGTTATCAGTCATGTGAGTTATGAAATTATTTTTTAGTCATTCATGTTCAGTATGTACGTCGAGTTATATTCTTTTCTCATTCTCAGTCTCATTTGAGGACGAATGTTCTCAAGGGGGAGATATTGTAATACCCAGTACTTTTTCCTAGCTTGAAATCATCCCAAGAATATTAGAATCTTTATTTGAAATATGAATCCATTTTTGTACACGTGGAATTTTTAAGATTTTCACTTTTTATCACGTGGGAAATTGAATAAGCTTTTCAATGAGACTAATTTCGTCCAAATCCGATATCGGAGTAAAAAGTTATGGACGTTTTACTCAGAGCTGTAAGAATCGCCCAAGTGCGATGACCAAGTTGACGGACCATCAACCTAGCGACTGACCGTCTCCTTGACCGCCGAAGCCAAGATAGTCACTAAGGTATGAGAGATAGGTTGACAGATCATCAAACTTGCGATGGACCATCGCCTAAGCCATCACTACTTAGGCAGTGAGTCCTTATCATGGTCCACCTACGACGGTCAAAACGGCGAACCATCGATCCAGCGATGGACCATCGTATGAGCCGTCGCTGGTTCCATTTAATTATTTTTAAGTCATTTTTAAAAGGGGATTTTTGGTATTTTACCACCCGTTTATATACCTAGTAATATCTGACCAAGGCTCCTAAATTCATTATTCTTCCACAACATTAAAATTAGGGTTTTCTCCCTAAGAGCAATCCTTATGCAACAAAATCCAAATCTTTTTCAAGAACTAAGAGATTTAAATTCTTCAAATTCAAGAACTTCAAGAAACCCAACCCAGGTATTCATAGTGCTTATTCATAGACTCCTTTCGTCCATGAAGCCCAAGAAAATCTTTTCAAAGTTCAATTGTATGGATTTATTTATGAATTTCATGTTGGGTTGCTTTTGTTCATGTTGATAATCACCAATTGAATTCTAATCCATGTTGGGTGATTAATTTTATGTGGAATTGATTAGTATAAAGGTAAATTCATGTGGACCTATGATTAAACCCTTAGATGATGAAATTAGAGTTGAATCATGATGTTTATTTGTTGTATAATGTTGTCTACATATACTATGCCTACCATGTGTTTGATTAAATGGCTATGAGAAGGAAAAAAATGCCCAACTAGTATGATCTTATGAAATCCCCATTTATGTACACGCTTATGCATATCACATGTTTGATGAATTGCCTCAATAAATTAATTATGGATTGTGATGTTGGTCATGTATTCAAGAAAGTCATGCTTTGTCAGTTTCTTTCCATCGAGTCCTGGGGGTATTTCTACCCAACAATTTAGCTGTATGCCTAGATCCAGTGTCATGTTTTCACAATATCCTCAGTCAAGCCATGATCAAGAGAACTCAGTCAGTCATGTGACTCAGGAAAGCTCAGTAATTCAGTAACCTCAGTAATCTCACAAACTTAGTCAGCTGCCAGATATCAGTAGCATATCATCAGTTAATGGAATTCAGTAAACTCAGTCCATGTTCATATCAGTTAATCATGCTTAATGTTTATTCAGATGGGAGTAGAAATTAACACCGAGTGAACCCAAGGATGGGAACTCACCTGCCAGTAGAGGGTGTGATTCTTAGAAGCAATCCTTACATTACAACCTATGTAGCCAGCGTAGGTTGAGATATCATACCTACTAGTTGAGGGTAGATGAGGTGGCTTACCTGCGAGTTGAGGGTTCCCACCGTTCTTATTAGAGTAACTTGCAAGTCGACGGTCACTCACATATTGTCCTTACTAGTGGCACGGTGTTGACACCCTTCTAATCAGGGCACAGATTGGACACCAATTCAGCTATAATGCGATATTTAGGGCATGTCGGTTAGATGACTATTTCCCACAGTTTCATGTTACAGAATCAGGACTATCAGATACAGTCAACCCAGATATAGTATGGAACTCAGATAGTTCCATTAAATTCAGGATTGGCAGATATAGTCACTAATGTTATCAATTATCAGAACTCAGTCATTAGTCATGTTAGTTATCAGTAAACTCATATTATCACTATTTTAGATATTGTTACTATGTATGCATGCATGTATTCTCACATTCATATTAGTCACTTAGCCAGTATTTTTCATGCATTCAGACTACCTCACATGCATACCAGTACATTCAAAGTATTGACGTATTTGTGCTATGGTGTCTTATACCATAGGTTCAAAGACACGAGCTCCAGAGCATCAGTAGATTCTAGTCTCAGTAGTCAGAGCTAGAAGTGAGTCCTCATCTTTTGAGGACATGATCATTAATTTATTATGTCATTAATTTATTTATTAGTTGTAGTTAGTGAGGGACATGTCCCGTTAACTCCTTATTCAGACCATTCAGTCAGTTAGAGGCTTTCCAAACAATCATATTTAGACAGTTATTTCAGTTATTTTGGGTATTTCATACCCCATCCAGATGTTATATTTTTATCAGTTATGCTATACTTTTGAACCTTATGACCTTTTAGTTCATGATTCTGCATTATACAGTATATTATACAGTATAAAGATACAAATATCAGTCATGGGTTAGATTGTAGTTCTTCGAGGTCATAAGCACCGTGTAGCATTACGGGTACCAGATTCGGGGCATTACACCTTTATTTTTACTCATTGTTTACTTTATTTTTAGTTTACAATTGCTCAACACTCTTCCTGGTTACTTTATCTCAATTGTTAATCTAGAATTAGAGAGTTGTCGAACCAAGTCCCCGTGGGATCGATATTCTACTTTCTTCATGGCCATTTTACTACTTGGTAGACCTTGTACACTTGCATGTGTGCTTGGGCACTGTCACTTGGCACTTTTCCTTGTAATATAGTGTAGAAGTCAAAGACTGATAGTTAATGCCATACAATTACTACTCAGAGTGGCAAAATCAACATAGATCTTCCCGTGTCCTCTATGAAGAAGCTAAAAAAAGATGCAAGGCCTATTATTGTTAAGAAACCACTCGATGTTGAGGATAATAGTGTGGATAACAAAGGTAAGGTTAAGGTTGAAGATATTTTTCTTAAAACTATTATAAAACCTAGACCCCCTTATCCTCAAAGATTTAAAAAAAAGAAAAATAAGAGAAAATATCAGAGGTTTTTATCTATTTTGAAATAGCTGTGTGTAAATATTTCATTAGTTGAGGAGTTGGAGCAAATTCCAGGCTATGTAAAATTCATAAATTATTTGGTTATTAAAAAGCAAACTATGAGTTATGAGCCGATAGATAATGTTTGTAATTGTAGTTATATGGCCTCTTGATCATTAGTAGAGAAGAAGAAAGACCCTAGAACCTTCACTATTCCATGCGCTATTAGATATTTCAACTTTGCTCAAGCTTTATGTGATCTAGGAATGAGCAGTAATCTTATGCCACTGGTTGTGTTTAATCAGTTAGGGTTAGGAGTACCAAACCAACATTGATGAGATTGTTTATGGCTGATTAAACGATAAAAACAGGTTGGTATCAATGTGATGTGGTGTTAAAATTTGTATCTTTCATCTTCCAAGCTTATTTTGTGATACTTGATTGTGAGGTGGACTTCTAAGTCCATATCATCTTGGGTAAACCCTTCCTAGCTATTGGTAGGGCATTGGTTTATTTGGAATTTGGACAGATGAGGTCCATAATCAATGATGATCAGCTAATCTTCAATGTATACCAATAAATTCAACAACCAGATGATATGAGAGTTGTATCTGTGATAGATACCATCAACACTGAAATTGAGGCAGTGACTATTCCTATTAAAGAAAGTCCAGGTGTTGAAGCCTTAGCAGCAGTGACTATGAACTTCGACAATAATGATATTAATGATTATGACGAGATAATGTGTGCACTTTATAGGAGTGGTTCTTATAGTTTTGTACAAAAGAAGCTTGACTTGGACCTGAAAAATAGCACCACCCCACCTACTTGCTCGTCTATTAAGAAGCCACAATTCTTAAGAGTTGATGGCCCTTCCTTCTAATTTGCGATATGCATTTTTAGGGGCCGACAACACTTTTCCAGTACTCATTGTAGCTGACTTGATGCAGACAAAGTGGAAGCTTTATTATCAGTGCTACAGAGATTCAAGAGGGCTATTGGATGACCTATTATAGACATTATGGTAATTTCATAGGGTCTTTGTACTCACAAGATCCAACTTTAAAAAGATTGTGTTCCAGGTATAGAATATCAGCGTCAACTAAATCTACCTATATAGGAGGTGGTAAAGAAAGAAATAATCAAGTGGTTAGATGCTGGTGTAGTAGATCCCATTACTGATAGTAAGTGGGTCATCCCAGTTTAATGTGTTTCAAACAAGGGAAATATTATGGTTGTGCCTAATGAAATGAATGAGCTAGTGAAAATGAGACCAGTCACAGGATGAAGAGTGTGCATGGATTATAGGAAACTAAATACATCGACTTAGAAGGACCATTTCCCATGTCATTTATGGACCAGATGCTTGATAGGCTTGTGGGTAGAGGATGGTATTGTTTTTTGGATGGTTATTAGAGTTACAACCAAATCATTATTGTACCCATAGACCAAGAAAAGACAACCTACCCCTTTTCTATGGGACTTTTCCATTCAGACGTATGCTATTTGGGTTGTGTAATGCTCCAACTATATTTTATAAATTTATAATGTCAATCTTCTCTGACATGGTAGAATACACTATCAAAGTATTCATGGATGATTTTTTGGTAGTTGGTTATTATTTTGATGACTTCTTGGTTCACCTAGAAAATGGTCTTTGTTGATGTGAGGAATGCAACTTTGTAATTAATTAGGAAAAATTCCATTTCATAGTTAAAGAAGGCATTGTGCTTGTGCACAATATTTCAAAAATGTGAGTAGAGGTAGACAGAGCTAAAATTGAAGTATCGAGAAATTACCTCCATAAAATTCTGTGAAGAGTATTCAAAGTTTTTTAGAACAAGTAGGCTTTTAAAGGCAATTCATTAAGGATTTCTCAAAGATTGCCAACATGCTTTGCAAGATTCTTCAAAAAGAGGTGAAGTTTGAATTCGATGAAACATGCTTAAAGGATTCTGAATGCCTAAAAGAGAAATTGATGAAGACCTCTGTCATCATGTCTCCTGACTGGTCCTTGACATTTGAGATCATGTGTGGTACAGTCAGATTGACCTTAGGTTCTTTCCTTGGCCAAAGATAGAAAAAGATCCATCATCCCATATACTGTGCCAGCAAGGCATTAAACCCTACCCAAAAGAACTATGCAGTCACTGAACATGAGTTGTTTGCAGTGGTTTTTACCTTTAAGAAATTTTAGTCTTATCTTATTGGGACGAAGGTAATAGCACACTTATCATATATCATTAAGGTACTTAATTTCAAAAAAAATGCAAAGCCTAGATTGGTTAGTGGGCTCTTTTGCTGCAAGAGTTTTATTTTAAGGTCAAGGACACAAAAGGCACTGAGAATCAAGTTGAAGATCACTTGTCTGGACATAAGGAGGAAGCGATGAAAAAATTTGAAGATGGGCTCGAAATTGATGATTATTTTCCAAATTAGCAGGTATTGGGTCTTCTCAAGATCTAATCCCATGGTTTGCTGACTATGCAAATTATCTAGCAAATAATCTAGTCCCAGAAGATCATCCTTCCAGAAGAGAAAAAGATTCATGCATAAGGTAAGAAATTTTTTCTAGGATGAACCTTACTTATTCCAAATATATGTGGATGGGTTTATTCATAGATGCATCCCTGAAGTGGAGATGATGAGCATACTTAAGGCTTGTCATTCTTCACCAGTTGGGAGTCACCATGGAGGAACCCACACAACCTACAAGATCTTATAATATGGGTATTACTGGCTTACAATATTCAAGGTCACTCAGGACTTTGCTTCATCCTGTGACCAATGCCAGTGTCAAGGAAATATATCTAGGTGCCATGAACTCCCTATGATCCCTATTTTAGAATTGGAATTGTTTTATATATGGGGTGTGGACTTTATAAGACCATTGGTGAGCTCCTTTAGTATGAAATACATTTTTTTGGTAGTGGATTATGTATCGAAATGGGTAGAAGTGGTTTTACTCCCTAATAATAAAGAAAGAAATGTCACCGCCTTCTTAAAGAAGTATATCTTTTCTCGATTTGGCACCCCACGTGCAATCATTAGTGATGGTTGGTGATATTTCTGTAATCACCAATTTAAGAGTCAAATTGAGAAGTATGGAGTGAAGCATCAGATGACAATGCCTATAATTCGTAGACTAGTGGACAGGTTGAGGTATCCAACAGAGAGATAAATTCCATTTTGGCAAAGACTATGAATGCGAATAGGACTTACTAGCCAAGAAAGATAGACAATGCTTTATTGGCCTACTAAACTACTTTCAAGACGCCCATAGGTGCTTATCCATATTAGTTGGTGTATGGAAAGGCATGTCACTTTCCTGTTAAACTTAAACGTAAAGCACTATGGGCTTTGAAAAAGTTGAATTTTGAGTGGCAAATTACAACAAAGGAAAGAATAAGTAAGATGAATGAGTTGGATGAATTTTGAATCTGAGCTTATGATAGTTCTGCACTTCAAAAAAAAGAAGATGAAACTGCATCATGATTGCAAAATCGAGAAAAGAATATTTGAGCAAGGTGACCCAGTATTGCTATATAACTCAAGACTTTGCTTGTTTCTAGGCAAATTAAAGTCTAGGTGGTATGGGCCATTTACTGTAGTGAGAGTGTTTGTATATTGTACTTTAGAACTGAAGCGTGATAGTAAAGACCCGTTAAAATTAAATGGGAAAAAGGTAAATCACTATAAGGATAACATGGAAGAAATTAAAGTGGTTCTGGAAATGGACCTTGGAGAAGTCTAAGTAACCAAGACAATTGCGTCGTGCTGCGACATACAACCCAGAGGGCTGGTTGGTGAAGTCTGAGTATCCAACTTAGCCATATCGTACCACGATGTTAAATCAAGAACTGCCTGGGAGGCAACCCATGTTTTGTACAAAATAAATTATAGAGTAATATGTGTGTTCAGTGCACAGGACTGAAGATTGTAGGAGTTGGCCTGAAATTTGCTTAAATCAGTTGATATAGGCTCTTTATGAGTCATAACCAAACATTATGACTCGTGAGTAGGAGATGTAAGTACCCGGAACCTAGATCACTTCTAGGTAATTAGTTTATGGTCATTACGACTCTCAAAATGAGTGATAATGTTCTATTACAACTCGTCACCTTGAGTTGTAATGGCTCCAGACCTAGGTAAGGTTCCATTCATTTAACAGAGGAAGTTCAAAACTCATAATTAATGGTTATGAGTCAAAATGAAGACTCATAACAAAGACTACTAGTTCAGGCATCACAGGTCAACCCTGCCCCAAATCAAGGTTTAAATAAAAAGAGGCACCCCAATCGGGCATCAATTCTCAAATTCTCAAACTCCCTCTATTTTTCTCAATTATAAAATCCCATAACCACTCCAAGATCACTGTAAAATCACTAAATCAAACTATTTAAATCATCCCTAAGTGTGAAATTCACCAATATTAGGGCTCAAAGTTGTTAAAGTCAAGAAACCCAAAGTTTAAGAAAACAACCAAGTGTTTCATACCTAAAAGCTCCTTTAAGTAAGTTAGTTTGTAGAGTTGATGCAATATCATTGGATTTCTTGATTTAACTATGAGTTAAAAATTAATAATCAACCCTATATTTGGGAATTGTGATATAAAATGTGGTAATAGGATTGAAAAATAGACTTCATGTGTTGATTTGTGTTTGGGGATGAATTTGTGGAGTCTTAACTCATGTTTAAGTGTAAAGTGTTGTGTTTGAGACAAAGTATTGGAAACACTCTAGTCTATTCCCTCATCTTACAGAGGGTACCAGCCTCCTAGTGACTCATAGAGATACTTAACGAGTCATTATAATACTCATAACCAATGATAACATTATGGATTAGAGTAGGATAGGTTCTGGTAACTTTAAGAATCACCCAAATGAGTCGTAGTCAATCCTTAGGACTCGTAGTCGGGAGTCATAATGATTTGGAAATTTATGCATAGTAGATGTGCTTCTGGTCAGCTTATGAGTGTTGGTGAAAAATCATAAACTCACATTATGACTTGTTAGGAGGACTCATAACCTAACCAACAAACGTTTATTTGTACACTATCCACCTTATGAATCATCTAAATGAATCGTACCCAGTGACTACAAATCAGACCCTCAGTCATAATGAGTCCAGTAAAGGTATAATAACACAAAATTTTCTTGTTTTCCTTTCCTGGTCATAGAATTCACTATTTTGTCATATGAAAATAGGTTCCAATGGCTCTAAAAGTTGATTCATCATCTAGGAAAACCCTAAATAAGAACACCAAGAAGAAACCTACTCCTAAGTTTTATTACTAATATAGAAATGAGGAAAATGATGAATTAAGAAGTTACCTTATACAATACCCACTGATAGGAAAGGTAGACCTAAGGGAGAAACGACCTCGGGTAAAGAAAATAGTCACAGAATATGACGCACAAACAAAAAGGCCAAGAATTAAAAATCCAAGAACTTTGTCACCACACTCACCCTTATCTTCTGATGACGATAAACGGGATGATAATGAAGAAGAAGAAAATAATGATGGAGCCGATGAGGAAGAATCGAGCACTTATGAGATAGAGTCTTAGAGTATGGAGAAGAAAAATATTATCCCTATTAATGTTTAGCTACCACCACCAGCTAGAGTACAATTATTTATTGAACCTATTTTGGTTCCCATCATTGAACGGTGTGGGTAACCCAGAATGCAGGATACCTATAATGAGGGAATAAAAGAAGAACTGGCCATGAGAAAAATGAGAAGGGGGATATATCTTGAGAGGAGATTAAATGCTGAAGGCATGTTTGGAATGCCTAAGTTCAAAGCCTGGTTCCAATAATATCGGTTCCAGTGGATGACCATAGCTCTGGAAAAATTTAATCTCGCACTAGTGTTGGAGTTCTATGTAGCCTATAAAGGAGAGTTGAATAGGCAATATCCATGGTGCAGATTATGAAAAGGTGGTGATCTGATTACTTTCTTGATTATTCATAGCATTCGGGTGAATATTTCCCTGTGAACTATCTTAAGTGTCTTTTATGGATCTGATTTCCAACCACCAATAAATACAACTAAAATTGAGTATAGAATGGAGGAAATGCACAAAACAAGAAGAAAAACTGGGTACGATAGATAAGATGATGTATTTTTGATGGATAGCAATTTTGATTGCTATAAATAGAGAGAAAGTAAGATGGGTAGTTGGTGGTCTGGGAGTTAAATCTCAGCAGATTTCTAAGAACACACTGAACTTTGAGACAAAGGCGTGGTGGACTCTAGATCAACATAGATTATGTACCACAACTAGGGATAATGTTCTAAGTCTAGTCCGCGCTGCATTGATAGTTAGATTCATTGTAGGGTATGAGTTTGACATTGCATAATTTCTTACTAGAGAGATATGAAATTGAGTTGTGTGTACTAATGTTATTTTGGCATTCCTAAGTTTGTTGACTCTGATCTTCTTAGAAGTAGGGGTTCAGGTACTTCTAAACATGGATCAATTTATTGAACTAAAGAACACCATTGATGTAGGGCTAATTTGGGACTCTACAAATCCCAGACTAGCTAGGTAAAAATGGTACAACAATGCTAGCTAAGATACTATGGACCAGAGATACCTTAGGTCTCTCTACTACCGAATTTACTGAGGTAGATGGCACTCAGCCCGAAGGTGGGCTAGTTGAGACCTAACATTCTGATGTAGTGAGTTTATCCAATACTTTGACCCCTACATTGACTGAGGAACTATGTCATCCCACATCAAAATCTATTTTAAAAGAATATGTGGTCATTACATAGGCTATGTGGAATGAGGTTATGAAAAGATTAAGCACCCTGGAGAAAAGGTACAATCATTGGAATTAGAAGAGAAACACTGGGTTGATAATAGACTTGATAACTAAAACACAAAGTTACAAAGAAGGTTTAACGCTTTCAAGATGAGGCTTACTCATCAAATTGAAGGTGCTCAAGATCCTAATATAGAAAAAGTTATGTCTGAAATGGCCAAATTATGAAAGTTGGTGAATGAGTTACATGAGAGGCCAGTTTTCCCCATTCCAATTATACCGGATATCCAGTCAAAAAAAAATCAAAATATTTAAGAGATCTATATTAAATAAGAAGGTAGAAAGATAAATAAGGACAAGAAAAGAAAAAGACGAAGCATGGAAAAATAAAATATTAAAGAAATGAAAAGAGAAAGTGTGCAGAGTGAGAAAGATCGATAGGTGAGGGTCCATGAGATGGCTGCTGGTGCCGGTAGTTCAAAAACATCCATGGATATTGAGGGGGTAGTGAGATAGCCCTAATACCTGATATACCATTAAGCACACCGACACCACAATTGGCAATACTATTGAAGAGACAGTCCTGATAGCTGATGGGATTACTAATAAGGTGAGTGAGGCCTGATATGAGGGTCCCCATGATGACCTAGTTTGAGCTGGCACCTAGGGCACCCAATTATGTCCTCGATCCTGGTTTTACATTACTAGATGCACTGGGGATAGTGCACAATTTTAAGATAGGGTAGGGGTGTACCACAATCCCCACGAGTTATAGTTGTCGTGTTTCAAAACCCGTAGGCCACAATTTGAATAATTAAATAGAATGTATATATGTGTGTTTTATTATGCTCATGTGAATAACGATGTTCATAGGTATTTGATAAATTATGCGCAATATGTGCTAAGTGATTTTGATTAAAAAATTTATACGCTTCCTAAAATTTTTGATTATGACAAACTGTGTGATCTGTATATATGTGTTACTACTAAGAATACCTTAATGGCATTGGAATTAGGAATGAAAAAATTATGGCATGTAGGTACATGAATTGTGTAGGTCGTGACTGACATATGACCTTGTACAAAGTGAGTGTGAGGGGTTACTTAGTTCCCAGTATGTACAAAGTCCAATACTTTCCCAGTTAGTTTTGGATAGAACGTCGGATGGTTAGGGTAGGAAATGATCATAGGCCATTTTTATGTTTAGTCCATTCAAGCTTAAAATGCCAAACCACATGAGTTAGGAATCCCTTGATCCCTATTTTGAGCCTAATTGACCAACTTTTATTGCGTACACTGATTTTACCTTCCCACTTGACTATAATGAAACTTCTTTGGCCTTGGTATTCCTTAGACACGTAAACCTCAACTCAAGCAAATAGCCTAAGTTGAGGGTGGATATCATAGGGGTGTATTGTGAAAAATGAGTACAAATAAATAAGTGTGGATAGAAGTAAAAGAAAAAGAAAAAGAAAAATAAATGAAAAAGAAAGAAATTGTACCTGACCCAAAAATAAGCATAAAAAAATAAAAGGGAGAAATAAGGGTGGATTAAACAAAATGATGGTAAAAATATGGACCCCTAAGAAAGCATAGTGCCAAGGATATTGAGTCACTTAAAAGTCCACAAATATACCATATCCAACCCCAAGCCTACATTACAAGCCAAATAAAGCCCTATAGTGATCTTAGCCTGTCCATTTGAAAATTTAGATGAAAAGCATAAGGGCAAGCCTATGACACTCTATGTACACTGATTGAAACTTCTTTGTGAGTGTAAGCATCTCTAGAGAATCCCTAAAATAATAGTCTAAATTAGAATTATGGATAGAGACTTCTTTGACTGTGAGGGTGCATGGGTTGTAATATTGGATTACATATCTGTCTAAGTAGCGTATGTTGCTTAGACCTAGTTGTTTGTTGCTAATGTAATGCCATTATTAGATTCTTGTGGGTTATTCTGTAGTAACGAATCATTATACATAGTTAGAATTTTAAAAAATAAAATAAGAGGGGAGTATAAAGTGTTCTTGAACTGACTAATAAATCAATTGCCAAATATGCCACAAACTCTTCGAAGTTAAGCATTGTGTTTTCATATGGTTGATCTTTGTTTTGACTGAGGACACAAAAATATTCTAAGTTGAGAGTGTTGATGTGCCATGGAAACATGGCACATTCGAGACTTAAAAAAGGAATTTATGCTTGGACTTAAGTTATTTTGGTGGATATGAAATGTTTATTTCTTAATTGTAGGGAACTTAGGTATGAAGTCTCTTGGAATTAAAAGATAAAGAAAAAGATCTGAATAAGTTAAAGTATGGTCTACCTATGAGTCATCAAATCATCATACGACTCATAACCTGACTCGTCAACAAGACAGTGGCAAAAGTCAAGATGAAGAAGCTAAGTGAAAACTAACCAGGACTCATAAGGAGTGACTACAAGTCATGAATGGCAATCATAAAGTGAGTAGAAGCCAAAGCTAAAGTAAAGAGGAGAAATCACAGAAGATCACAAGTCATAAGGTTTGATTATGACTCGTAGTGAGAAATCATAATGAGACCAATGTTCAAAGCCCTGAAATTCAAGGTTAAAGTGATAGTGAGTGAATACCACAAGTCGTAAGGACTCACTATGACTAGTGGTGATAAGTCATAAAGATAAAAGTTCCCTAAAGCATTGGAGATAAAAGTTCACTGGAATGCTGACGACAGACTGAAGACGACTTATAAAAAGATATTATGAGTCATAATGATCACCGACTTACTTTTCCTGTTCTATTTTTATATGAATTATTTATTATTTTGTGATATTATAAATAAGTTTGGGTTATTACTTTATTAGGTTATGCACTTTTACATTACTTTTGATACTTAGAATACTTTGATCATTGAGATTTTGTTCTTGAGATTTTGGGTTCGCATTCAAGTGGAGACTTTGGATGTTTTCTGTTTCATTGTTGTGTAATTAATTACATGCATTCCTTACTAATTATCATGGATTGTTGCATGAATATGAGAGGATAATTCCTTTGCTAGGGTTGTAGGAACCCTGGAAGATTAGTTCTGTAAGGAAAGTTCTAGATTCATCTATTCAGCTGTCATTGCATGTATTTCAATCTTCTTTGTATTTATTGAACCCAATCTGCTAAAAAAGTTTGGGGATTGCTTGTATTTAAGAACATCCTCACAAGGGAGTTGAATATTGGAAAAAAGATAATACAATAGTTATTCGAGGCTACCAATCCTTGTCTAATCAACTCAAGACTTTAAAGATGAGAGTTCTACCGAGTTAAGAGACAAGGGAAAACAAGCCAACACTTTGAGACACAAGGAAAATGGTGAAATCTAATAATGCATTCATAAAATGATTGATAGTAGATAGCTTGTCAACTTTGCAAACAGAGTAGGAGGATTAGATGGATTGAGTACGAGAATCTTATGTAGTTGTGAATCTAGGGGGAACACAGTCTTAGTGTTCATCTTTTATTGTTTACAAACTCAAGCATTTAAGTTATGTTACATGTTAGTTTTGACTTCAAATTCTCACTATTTACTTTTCTTTACTACTCATGGGTTTTGTTGAGTTTGAGATACTTTTCAACATTTTTCCTATGGGTCGACCCCAACTTGGTTTGGGAACTATATTTGACATCGACCGCAACATACTTATTTTGAGGTTTTTTTTTGGGTGACATCAGTACCCATGGTTTTGGTACTTATACTACATTTTTGTACCTTTTTGTTGCATATCTGAGTACTAGTTGCCACCATTGATACGAGGATCATGTTGTGGTTGATTTAGAGATAGTGCGAGCTCTTAGAGTTGAAGTCACCCCATTTTATTCTATCTTACTTATGTCTAGTCTTTAGTTTTGAGATTAGATAGTATTGACTATTTTAGTCTTGTAATTGCTCTTGTACAAGATCTACGAGGTCGTGCAATGGTTTCTTATAATATGGATAACTTTAGACTATTGTAATGTCTTGCTTATTTATTATGTTGAATTATCTATTTATTTTTTCTAAAGGTAATTTCCACCAAGTTAACCTATTATAAATAGTTTTGAGTTAAGGTTTAGCTTATCTACTGGCGGAGTACAGTAGGTTCCATCATGACTCTTAAATCAAGTTGTGATAAATTATTATCTGAGTTAGGTTACACCGATATTGCTCGTACAATAAAAAATTTCTAGTAGAGTCTTAAGGATTGGAATAATGATGTTTGTTTCCCATCTTCAAGAGGCTATAGGACATTCTTAGGAGTTCTTCACTTATTTCTCTCATTTTATGCTAAGTGTTTGAGTTAGTTTGTAAAAAAATTCTATCACTTCACTCTTTTGCAAATGGCTGGTCGTGGATAGCCTTGAGATATGTTCCCAGCTAGAGAGGCCAGGATATGTGTAACACCCTAATTTTCTGAACCAAAACACTACACGGTGCTCATGACCCCGAAGGACCACAAGCTAACCCATGATTGATAATTTTACCTGTACACTGCATAATATAACATAGTAATGAGGAAACATGAACTGAAAGGCAATAAGGTTCAATATTAAACAAACATCTGATTACACAGTGTCTGAAAATGGTATAACAATACCAAAACAAATCTAAAATAACTGCTTGACATGTTGTAGTCTAAAAGCCTCTAAACTATCCGAATAAGAAGTTGATGGGACATGTCCCCAACTAAATCCATCTACTGAAATAAACTGAAAACTAAAATATTAATGTAATCATCATGTCCTCAAAAGATGAGGACTCACTTCTAACTCTGACTGCTGAGACTGGAATCTACTGTTGATCTAGAGCTCGTGCCTTTAAACCTATGGTATAAGACACCACAACACGAATACATCAATACTTTGAATATACTAGTATCCAAGTGAGGTAGGCCGAATATAATAGGTTCATAGGGATAAACAATACTAACTAAATGACTAACATGAATGTGAGAATACATGCATGCATACGTAACTGTAACTGACATTGTGATAGGACTGAATGCTAAGTTCTGACTACTGAGTTTACTAATAAAATAGAATTACTGATATCTGAGGGACTAATACTATGTTACTGATACATAAATAACTATTTCTGACAGTTCTGATTATGAAGAACAGGTCTGGTTAACTGTGTCTAACAGTTCTAAAGCTGAATACTGATAACATGAGTTCTGATAACTAATATAACTGATAATATGAGTGGTTGTCTCTTACAGTCCTGAATATGATAGAACGAGCTGAGTTCCGTACTGTATCTGAGTAACTAAACCTGAGATCAGTCCCATCGAGCGGGTGATCCCTATATCTGATGATACTGATACTGATTGACCATATTTGAGATCAGTCCTATCTAGTGGGTGATCCCAGAGTCTATTTCTAATGATAAGGAGTAACGGTATTTGACAGTCCTAAATTTATAATACTAAGTTGAATTGACTGTATCTCACAGTTCTGATTTTGTAACTAAAGTTGTAGGATGTATTCATCTAACCGATATGCCTCATACTAAAATAACTGAGGTCCAACCTATAACCCCAGCTGTAAGGGTGTAAGTACCATTCCACTGGTAAAGACAACTACTGTGGAGTCAGTCCTAATCTAGTAGGTGACCCCTGGTATCAGTCCTATAACGGGTGATCCTTGAGTATGTCAGTCCTATCTAATGGGTAACATATCGTACCTACATTGGCTACATAGTTATGGAACTTAGATATTTCTTCTAGGAATCTCAATCCTATTTAGCGGGTAAGTCCCCATCCCTAGGCTCGCTTGGTGCTGAATCCTACTCCCATCTGAAAGACACTGAACTAAACTAATTGGCTGAACTAAACTGAGCTGATTAACTGAACTAAACTGATACTAGTGGTATTGTCTAGCGGAGCTAAACTGAATTTACTCAGTTCTATTGACTAATGGAATGTACTGAGTTTTGAGGACTAACTAAGAATACTGAATTAACTGAGATTGACTGGGAATACTAAGGTTACTGAGATTATTGAGCTACTTAAATTACTGAGATTTTTGAGATTTCCTGAGTCACATGACTGAGTTCTATGGATCATAGCTTGATTGAGGAGTTAATGAAAAGATGACACGGCTCTAAGAACACAACTAAATGGCCGAGTACAAGTACCCCCAGGACTCAATGAGAAGAAACTGACATAGCATGGCTTACTTGAACACATGACCAACAACACAATTCATAATTCATATATTAAAGCACTTCATCAAACATGTGATTTGCATAAACTTGTACATACATGGAGATTTCATGATATCATACTAGTTGGGCCTTGTTCCTTCATCTAGGCATTTAATTATACATATAATAGGCATAGAATAGGTAAACAACATTATACAACAATCAAACATCATGATTCATCTCTAATTTCATCATCCAAGGATTTTAATCCTAGGTTTACATGAATCTACATCATTACTAATCAATTACATAGGTAATTTATCACCAAACATGGATTAGAATGCAATTAGTCATTATCAACATGAACAAGAGCAATCCAATAATAAAATTCATAAATAAAATCTAGAACTTGAATTTAGAAAAGAGATTTTTGGACTTCATGGATGAAGGGAGTCCATGAATGAACACTACACATACCTTAGCTTGTGATTCTATGAAGATTGACAGAGAGATTCTTGAAATTTGATGGTGAATTCCCTTGGAATTGAACCTTCTATGGAAACCTTAGGGCTTGTTCTTGAGAGTTTTTAAGAGTAATTGAGTATAAGCTGTTGAATTATGTCCAAATCTCATGTTATAAGGCTTATATAGGGTGGGAAATTGACCCTTTTAACCTTAGGAAATGTCTTTAATTTATGAGAAAATTTCTTGGTTTTTATCCTTAGCGCGTGCCACTATCATACCAAGTCACTAGAAAGTGACAAATGGGAAATTGCATGGTGGCACGATGCGGATCTATCCTGTTTCCACCTTGTCTATGACTTATAAGTTTGGGAAGATGTACCACTATCATGGAGCAACACTAGAAATTGATAATTTCCATTTGAGCTATCTCTAGGACGTGCTGAAGGCCCAGGTGATACACTGTCTCACTAAAAATGCTATAACTCTTCACTCGGGTGTCAGATTTGGGTGAATTTGGTATTGATGGAAAGTTTAAAGTGAAAATATTTAAAATACCAGTGTACAAAAGTATATTCATCTTTCAAAGAAAGATTCTAATATTCTTGGGGAAACTTTTCAAGCTAGGAAAAGTATGGGGTATTACAATATGGGTCCTTTACCATACCCTATTCCTTCTACTAATCAAGAGATTATTTTACCCCGCTAGAGATGGGCTAGGGCCTATCCTAGTCTCTACCAGGGTTTATTTCTTTTTTAGCGCTCAAAGAAGCTTTTGTTTAGATTTTAGGGTTGTTTGGTGGTGTATCATATGCTAAGAATGGTACTGAGGCTCCCAGAGTTGAGGTTTCTCCTGCAAAGGTAGTTGATTAACTGGTAGTTACTCAGCCAGTGGTTGCCCAGCTTTTAATGTCTACCGAGAGTAGAAGATATTAGGTAGGTTCTTGAGATTAGCTTTGCCTATGTATTCTGGTGCACTGAATAAGGATGCATATGGGTTTCTATTTTTTTTTGAGGATAGGCTCTGTAATTTAGGCAAAGTTGAGATTCCTAATTTTTTGGAGGATAGGCTTTGTAATTTGGGCAATGTTGAGACTCATGGTATAGACTACACTATCTTTTAGTTTGATTTGGCAGCTCTACATTAGTAGAGAGGTCATCTTGACTCCAAGCTATATGGATCTTCTTATTTGACTTGGGCTCAATTTCCTAAGATCCTCTCGGAGAAGTACATGCCTCATTTCCTTACGGATTATTTGAGGCTCTATGACGGTTGTGGATTGTGAGGATTATTTTCATGAATTGGCTAGGCATGCTACTTATATTTTGGATTCTGAGTATAAGAGGGTTCATTTCTTTATGTGAGGGTTGACACTTCTTCATTGCATGTCTACTAAGAGTTTGGTTGCTTCTGGTAGGTCCTTTGCTTAGGTTTCTGCTCATGAGCATCTTATAGAGGAGATGCATTATGAGGCTTAAGAAGGCAGTGATAAGAGATCTCAATATCGAGGTAGCTTCAGTAGGAGTCATAGTAGCTCACAATTTAGAGGTAGCAGTACTCATGGTAGATACCCTCCTCACCAATCATATTAGCCTCAGAGTAAGCCTAGTAGACCCATTTAGGCAATGCTCTAGATTACTAATGGAGGTTAGTCTTATGTTAGTGATCTCTCTGGTAAAGGTAGTGGTTTGTCTTTGAGGGTTTTATCTTTTAGTTATTATAGTCATAGTTGATATTTTAAGTCAACCTTACCTCTTGGTTCAAGTTTAGTTCATGGGACTTGCAATAGCTGTAGAGGTTATGGTCATTATTTATAAGAGTACCCTAGTCATGGGCAATTATTGTTTCATATCATAGTGTGCCCCTATTATATAAATTTATCTCTCAACTAAATGTGGTTTATATAGTTTTAGGGATGGTCCCCAAGGTACTAGAAAGGTTATCAGGTACGTAGGGGAGGTGATCGATCAAGGGGGTAGCCAGGTGGTGGACGTGGTAAGTTATATGCAGTACCTGCTAGACTTATGGATGAGTCTTCAGATGCTATTGTTAAAGGTATAATTTTGGTGTACCGCCAGTCGTCCTTTGCTTTATGTGATCCAAGATCCACTTATTCTTATGTGTCTACTTATTATACTTTATGGTTAGAATTATCTTGCATTTATTATCCATACCATTACATGTATCTAATCCCATGGATGATTCTTTAGTAGTGGATCGAGGTTTTAGATCAATTGTTATGACTATTGGAGATATTAATATTCATATTGATCTTATCGTATTATACATGGTGGATTTTGATATGATTTTAGGAATGGACTATTTATCTCACTATCATACGAACATGTATTATTTTCCAAGACCATTACCTTAGCCAATCTTGACATACCCCTATTATGTGGAACGAAGCTATTAGCCATAAATTTATGGGGATTATTTCTTATACATGTGCAGGGTGGCTTATTTTGAGGGGTTACGAGTCTTATCTAACTTATATTCAAGATGTTAGTATGGAAAGTCTGTCGTTTAATTATATTTCTATAGTCTGTGGGTTTCTTGATGTTTTCCCTACCGAGCTGCATATTATACTCCTACCCAAGAGATTGAGTTTGTTATTGATCTTGAGCTAGAACCCAACCTATTTCTATGGCACCCTACTATATGGTTCCCACCGAGGTTAAGGAGATGAATTTTAAGATTTAGGATCTTTATTGTAAGGGTTTTATTAGACTAAGTATGTCTCCTTGGGGATCTCCTGTGTTGTTTGTGAAAAAGAAAGATGGCTCCATGAATATGTGTATTGATTATAGGCAGTTTAACAAGGTAATGGTGAAGAACCGTGATCATACGCCTTACATAGATGATTTTTTTACCAACTTTAGGGTACAATCGTGTTTTCTAAGATTGATTTGAGATTTGGTTACCATCATTTGAGGATTTGAGATGAGGATATCCCAAGACAACTTTTAGGACCCATTATAATCATTATGAGCTTTTAGTAATGTCTTTTGGGTTAACCAATGCCCTAGCCATATTCATAGATTTGGTGAACTGAGTGTTTTGGATTTATTTGGATCCCTTCATGATTGGGTTCATTATTGACATCCTTGTGTATCCAAAAATGTGCAACATTTGAGGTTTGTGCTCCATACTTTGAAAGATCATGTGATTTTTTCCAAATTCTCTAAGTGTGAGTTTTGACTTGAGTCGGTGACATTCCTTGGGCATGTGATGTCTAAGGACGAGATTATGGTAGACCCAACAAAGATTGAGGCTATTTATGATTGGGATAGACTCACATCTTTGACCAAGGTTTGTAGCTTTATTGGTTTGGCTGGTTATGAAGGATAATTCGTTGAGGGTTTTTCTACTATTTCAGCACCTATGACCAAATTGACTTAAAAGGAAGTTCCTTTCTGATGGTCTGAGAAGTGAGAGTCAATTTTTGAAAAGATCAAGTAGTTTCTTACTTTAACTCCTATTTTTTCTATTCCTATTAAGGGTGAGGGATTCACCATTTATTGTAATTCCTTTGGTGTTGATTCACCTTATCATTTATGCTTTAAGGCATTTTAAGGTGTACGAGCGTGACTATCCTACTTATGATATGGAAGTTGTGGTGGTAGTTTTTGTGATTAAGATTTGGAAGAATTATGTTTATAGTGTGCATTGTGATTTTTCGACTAATCATCATAGTCTTCAGTATCTTATGACCTAGATAGAGCTTAATACTAGGCAGCATAAATGGATGGAGTTGCTTAAGTATTATAGTATCTCTATCTTGTATCATCCAGGAAAGGTGAATATAGTAGAAGACCTCTTGAGTCGAAATGCAGTGAGTATGGCTAGCTTGGCTTGTATTTTATTTTCTCAAATACCGTGGTTATGAAACTTTCATTCCTTAGACAATTTAATGGTGTGACTTTATATTTTAGTCCCTCGAAGGATTTTTGCTAGTATTGAGGTTAGGTCCTCCCTATTTGAGAAGATTTGGGATTGTCAGTTTTAGGATAATAGACTTTGCATCCTCTATTATCAGGTGTTAAATGTTGAGTTTGAGAGTCCAATCATATATTTTAAGGGTGCTTTGGGATTTGATAGCCATATCTGTGTTTTGAGGATTGATGACTTAATTCTATTGATATTGCACAAGGCTCACAAATCTAGATATTTTATTCACCCGAGGAAAAATAAAATGTATAGAGATTTGAGGCAACTTTATTAGTAGAGTGGTATAAAGAGAGATATGGTAGACTTTGTAGCTCATTGCCTTTGTTGTCAACAGGTGAAGGTCTAGTATCAACGACCAAGTGGTTTGATTTGAAGATTGCCCTTTCCCGAATGGTAATAGGAGCAGGTTACCATGGACTTTGTTAGTAGGTTACCTCATTCTTCTAGTGGTTCTTGTGGAATTTGGTTCATTGTAGATCAGTTGACCAAGTCAACATATTTCATCCCCATTCAAATGTCCTTCAGCTCCTAGAGGTTGACTCGTATATATGTTAGAGATAGTATATTTGCATGGTGTGCCTATATCTATCATTTCAAATTGGGTTTTCACATTCATTTCTAGCTTTAGGAGAGATTTTGAATAGTAGTTGGCTACTCAGGTAGACCTTAGTATGGCCTTCTCTCCACAGACCGATGGGCAGTTAGATCGGGCTATTAGGTCCCCGAAGATATGCTTCGAACCTGCATTATGGTTTTGGAGGTCAATGGGAGCAGTATTTAGCATTGGAAGAGTTTGCATGTTATAATATTTATCTCTCGAGTATTGAGACGGCCCATTTTGAGGCTTTGTATGATAGGAAATGTAATTTTCCAATTGGATGGTGTGAGTCTTCTAATATTCAACCCCATGGTACTGACTTTCTTCAGGAGTCATTGGCTAGAGTTAGAGTGATTCAGGATAGGTTGAGAGCAGCGCAAACTAGACATAAGGCTTATAGGGACTATAGGTTTATGCCTTGATATTTGGAGCCAGTGATCGGGTATTCCTTTATGTTTCATCCATGAAGGGTGTGATGAGGTTTGGGAGGAAGGGCAAGCTCAACCCCAGATATTGGACCCCTTGAGATTCTTCACACAGTTGGTGATATGGCTTATGAGTTATCCTTACCACAAGGTTTTACTATTATCTATCTAGTTTTCCATGTTTCTATGATGTAGTGATAGATTGCTAATCCATCTCATGCTCTTAGGTGGGATTCAGTCCAGTTGGATGAGGAGTTGACCTTGATGGAGGAGCTTGTGCTCATTTTGTCTAATGATGTCAGGCGGTTGCGCACTAGGGAAATTCCTATATTTAATGTCAATGGAAGCACTTCCCAATATAAGAGGATACTTGGAAGATCGAGAGTGAGATGCAAACCTAGTATCCTCACCTGTTCGAGCCTTCAACTATATCTTAATCCTTGACTTTCGTGGACGAAAGTCCTTTTTAGTAGTTATATGGTAATGACCCTTTAGGTTATTTTCCATATTTCCTCTTATTTATTCCATTACATTTTTTGTATAGATGCCCCAAGCCATTTCTGACTTACTGGAATGGACAATTCAGTTACCAGGCAATTTTTTTGTTTTTTTAGAGCCAGTTCCCTATTTTGATGTCTTCAGTGACTCGAATTGGATATTGGGTGAATCTTTTAGTCAAATGACCTTGTATGCAAATTCTGACTTTTGCAATAGCTCTAAACTGTTGATTTTAGTATAGGTGGACTCTTGGTTTGGGTTCTGAGGCACCCGAGCTCATTTCAATCTATTGGTCAAAAAGTTAAGAAAATGGAAATTTGGTGTGGGATCCACTTTTAGTCAAAATAACCTCGGATGGAAATTTTGACTATGCCATTGAGTACAGAACATCGAATTTAGTATGGTATCATAGCCCATTTACTATATGAGATTCTGGATAAATCTTGAGGGC
>JAPEIP010000007.1:90820923-90857035 GCA_026120095.1 Capsicum chinense
GAATTGGATATTGGGTGAATCTTTTAGTCAAATGACCTTGTATGCAAATTCTGACTTTTGCAATAGCTCTAAACTGTTGATTTTAGTATAGGTGGACTCTTGGTTTGGGTTCTGAGGCACCCGAGCTCATTTCAATCTATTGGTCAAAAAGTTAAGAAAATGGAAATTTGGTGTGGGATCCACTTTTAGTCAAAATAACCTCGGATGGAAATTTTGACTATGCCATTGAGTACAGAACATCGAATTTAGTATGGTATCATAGCCCATTTACTATATGAGATTCTGGATAAATCTTGAGGGCTTGGCGGAGACTCTAAAAATTCTAAGTCTCACCCATTCTCTTGAGACTTAAACCCTAAAAATGTGAGATATCTTGGGATTGAGGATTGCAGGTGATTTGGGGATCTTGTTTAACAATTATTTTTTGATTCTTCTTCGAATTTGAGGTAAGATTCCTCTAATTTCATGGTTGATTTTCCCATTCCTTGTAAACAATTCCTAGAACTTGGAGTCTTAATTTTATCCCCAATATAGCTCGTATTTCAAGAATTTTTTAGAAAAATTACTCCTTGAGCATAAGGGAATGTCGGGTTGGCCTAAAAAATGTGATTTCTGTATATCGAACCCACATGGGATTTTGGTGTGGCTTTTGGACCCAAATCACAATGGTGCAATATGGGTATCATTATTCTCATATTGATGAGTAGGTTATGATTTTTATATCTTTGCATTATATGGAAACTTCTTAGAAGGGAAAGTCACTGATTTAGTGGATTCTTCAAGCTTTCTTTGGCATCCAGGTAAGATAGGTTTACCCTCTTCATATATTGAGCGATGCAATAGTATGTTTATGATATTATGATAGATTTTGGATGGGTTTTAGGTATTGGTGATAAATTTGGAACTACTTAGGTTAATTGGACCTTCTAGGCCATTTGGAAACCGCAAATTAGTTGTTTGGCTTAGCTGCTTATATCATTAGTATAATATTTATCTTGGGGATAATTAAGGCTTATTTAACCTCTAAGAGTGTGTTTAGATACCTTAGCCTAGTCTAACTTGCTTACTAGTGGATTTTGAAGATTTAGAAGTGGGCCATTGACCCACCTTCAACCAAGATTTGTGTTAGCTATTGAAAACCCTTTATACACTTGTTGTACGTCTTGAAATTTATTATTGAGATAATATTGAGAAAATTTAGAACTTGATGGTAAAGATGGGTTGAATATTGAGAGTTGAGGCTAATTGATTTTGCTAGTGATTATTCTATTGCTTATGATATTGAATATATACATTTAACAGTTCAAGTACGAATATTGATTATAATATTGATGATATACTTACCAGTTCAAGTCTCGATACTGATGATGATACACTGCCGGTTCAAGTCATGATATTGGTAATGATATTGATGACATATACCCAGTTCAAGCCCAGAAGATTATTATGATATTAATTATATGATTATCGGTTCGAGTCTGGATATTGCTATGATACTAATCATGATATTGGTGGTATGCCATTGATGATAGTGGTGCTTTTGATATTGGTCGTGGATTATGATAGTGATGATATAGGTATCGAATTCATGTTTGGAAGTAGAAATTATTGTAAATTGGTATGATATTGGTAGATTTCGGTTGTACCTTGAGGATTGGTAAATGATGGTTGTTAAGGTTATATTATATTTGGATGTTCTCTGTAGGCTTATGGGGACCTGCATTAGGTTATTTATTTTTCCGCACTTTCTAGCTAATGGGGCCCAATTTTGTAGTTATAATTGCATGTTTTTTATTAGCTTTGTTATGCTGTTATTCTGGTGATTTACTTATTTATGAACAACAATGTTGGAGTGGATTCAAGTTTGGCTCTTTCTCGAGTTTGTTATGTTATTTTGCATTTTATCGTATTTATATCATAATTTATCTCAGTCGGCCAATGAGGCCTACTGAGTACCCATGATTTTCTTACTTATACTATAATTCTATACCTTTTTGGTGTAGATCAGAGTACTAGTTGCTGCCATTGATTCAACGATTGTGTTGTGGTTGATTCGAAGATTGGTTGAGATCTTCAAGGACTCATTCCATTTCCTTATATCTTACTTGTGTTTAGTCTTTATTTTCAAGACAAGATTGTATTGACTGTTTTAGACTTGGGTTGTATTTATAGTATCTCTTGTACTGGCTTTACTTGGTCATGGGATGGTTTCTTATATTGTGGCTATCTTTAGACTATGGTATTGTCTTGCTTATGTCTTGTGTTGAATTGTCTAATTCAATCTTTTATGGAAATTTCCACCACGTTAACCCATTCTGAATAGCTCTAGGTTACGGTTTGGCTTACCTACTAGTAGGGTTTAGTAGGTGACATCATGACTTGTTAATCGGGTTGTGACATAAGTGTTGCTCCCACTAACCTCAAAAATCCATAAGACAAGCTTGGAGCATATTCTTGAGTACCTGAATAGTCTGCTCTGACTGTCCGTTAGTATGAGGATGGAAGGTTGTACAATGATCCACCTGAGTACCCGAATCCTCCTAAAAAGCTATCTAAAAGATAGAAGTGAAAAATGAACCTCGGTCTGAAATTATAGATATAGGCACACCATGAAAATGGACTATCTCACGGACATAGATACGAGATGACATCTTGAAATTGGAAGACATATAAATCGCAATGAATGTGCCTAACTGGTCAACTGATCAACAATAAACCAAATATGATAGGAACCATAGGAGGTACAAGGCACCCAACTAATAAAGTCCATGGTAATATGCTCCCATTTCCACTTGGCAACAGGCAATCTTTTGATAAAACAAGAAAATCACTTATTCTCGGCCTTCACCTGCTAGAAACATAGGCAATGAGCTACATAGTCCACCATATCTCTTTTTATACAACTCTACCAATAATGTTGTATCAAGTCTCTATACATCTTAGTTGTACATGGGTGAATATAATATCTAGAGTTGTGAGCCTCATGAAAAATCGATTGAATCAAGCTATCAACCTTTGGAAGACAAATGTGGCTATATATTCTCAAAACACCCTTAGAATATATGGTATCCCTCTTGGACTCATAACTCAAGACCTGATCACAAATGATGCAAAATCTTTTATCTTAAACTATGATCCTGAATCTGCTCAAATAACAAGGACCTCACCTCAGCACTAGCAAGAGTCCCCCTAGGGTCTAAAATATCAAGTCGTGCCATTAAGTTGGCTACGGATTGAATATCCCATCACAATGTCCTCTGAGAAACTGAAATACAAGACAAGATACCCCACACTGACATCCTTCCAATTCAAGGCATACGCTATCATATTCGTCTTGCTCGAATGATACGAGATAGAGGTATCATAATCCTTAAGAAAATCCATCCATCTATTCTGCCTAGAATTAAGATCTCTCTGGGTCATAAGATGCATATGACAATGATTATCCATGAAGACCTCACAATGCATGCTATACATATGATGCCTCCAAATCATAAGTGCAAAAACTACTATCGGTAACTCTAAATCATGAGTGGGGTAGTTTCGTTCGTGTACCTTTAGCTGTCTCCACAAATAAGCAATAACATGACCCTACTGCATCAAGACACAACTTAAATCAACACCAAAATCATCACAATAAATGGTGAATCCCTCATATTAAATTGAAAGAGTCAAAGAAATTCCTTGACTTCCTCAAGCTCGACTTACACTCTTCGGACCATCAGACAATAACCTCATTACAAGTCAATATGGTTATAGGTTTTGAAATAGTAGCAAAACTATCAATGAACCACCTATAGTAATCAGCCAAAACCATGAAGCTACGAACCTCAGTTAGAGTTGTAGGTCTAGCCCCATTATGAGTAGCTTTTATCTCCGTCGTGTCTACTATATGCCCAATGAATTCCACCACCTCAAGCCAAAGCTCATACTTAAAGAGTTTGGCAAAAAGCAAATGATATCTCAAAGTCTAAAGCACAATCCTTAAATAATGCGTATGCTCCTCTCCACTCCTAGAATTTAAAAGTATATCTTTGATGAACACAATGACAAAGGAATCCATATAAGGCCTGAACAATTGGTTCATCAAATCCATAAATGTGGCTGGGGCGTTAGTCAACCCAAAAGACATCACTAGGAACTCATAATGATCAAAATGGATCATAGAGGCTGTCTATGGGATATCCTTAGTCCTAATCCTCAATTGATGGTAATCGAACACAAATCAATTATAAGAAAACATTGCTTCATCCTGAAGTTGGTCAAACAAATCATCAATATAAGGCATAGGATATCGGTTCTTCATCGTCACTTTATTAAGCTACCTATAACCAATACACATACACATGGAGACATCCGTTTTCTTCACAAACAACACAGTTGCTCCCCAGAGAGATACACTCGGTCTAATAAAACCCTTACCAAGAAGATCTTGAAGCTCAAAATTCAAATTTTTAAGCTCGGCATGAGCCATACGGTAGGGTGCTATAGAAATAGGTCGGGTTCCAGCTTAAGATTAATAATAAATTCAAAATCATGGTCAAAAGGAATACCACTTAGATCAGTATGGAAAATATCAGGAGACTCATGAACTACAGGAACAGAGTCAAGCAACAGACTCTCTACATTAACATCACAACATTAAGCGAGATAAGACTCACAACCCTTTTTATAAGCCTCCTTAAATGAACATAAGAAATAATTCTTTTCATCTCACAGCTAATCATTCCCTATCACACGGATAGGGGTATGATGGGAATGGATAAGGTAATCATCTTATCGAAATAGTCCATGACTATATGATAGTGGGATAACCATTCCATGCCCAAAATCATATCAAAATCCACCATGTCCATATAATAAAATCAATATGTGTATCAACATCTCTAACAATCATAACACATGATCTGAAAACCTGATCCACTACTAAAGAATTACACACGGGAGTAGATACACATAATGGAAAAGATAATAAATCCCAAGATAACTCTAACTACGAGGCATAAAAAAAAGACAAATAAGAATAAGTGGATCCTAGATCAAAAAAGAAAAAGATGACTAAAAATACACCAAAATTGTACCTATAAAAATAAAGTTTAAAGACAACCTCTGGTGTAGCAGGTACCGCATACAACTAACCACGCCCACCATTGATCCATCTTGTGTCCTACCTTCTTTAGAATCTCTATATAAACCATGGGGACAATCCCTATAACCATGCATACCACCTCTAGCTGAGGGATAAACTACCCTAAGAGGTGGGACACCCTGAGCATAAAAAATAATTGTTTTGACCCTAGGACAATCTTGTGCAAAATGACCAAAACTCTATAAACATGACATGCCCCATGAATTGTACGATACTAGAAGATCTGACTGAGCCACGAAATAACCACCACAACTAAAATAACCTGAAAATGAACCCCTCAAAGATTAACCGCTACCTGAACTGGTCCACTAGATTGCCCCTAATGCTGATACAGTTGATGTAGAGGGAACTGATAATGCTTAACTTACACGTCAATTTAGTGAAAAATGGTCATCGTTAATATAATTACCCAACTTTGGAGTTGGGATCGAATCTACGGGGGACAATGTGAGTGGCGATTAAACTAATTTGAAAGAATAGCTACAAGTTAAATTCAAACAAATAATATGAAAAAATAGGGGGGTTTTAATGGTTGATAAAAGTTTGGACTTACTTCAGAACTCAAAGCTAAAATTTTAATAGTTCAAATCAATGATATAGAGAAACTAGGGTCGTGATCACTGTGATTATTAACACCTCATGGAATAATAGTTGTAGTACTGGATTCTCATGACTTTTGGAAAACACCAAATTATCAGTTTCGACAGTCCATCTAAGTGTTTCTCAACCTACCTAGATGTTTAACTCCCTAATTCTCTCGAACTTAGTAAGACATTCTATTCATACTTATTTTATCTCGAGCTAATCAATCTTGTAACAATATTAATCATTGGATAAGAACTTAACCTTCCCAAATCCTCGTTGATAATTTACTACCTTTAGTTTATTTCTCAGTTCGAGCAAATCAACATAAGGTGGGATCTATATTTTGCAACCAATAGATAATTAACATTACAAAGGAATTATCAAGATGTCCCCAAAATCACTTAAACCCTATCAAACTATTTAAATCCATAGAGGAATAATAATAGATACCACTACCCCAGTTGTGGGTTTTAGTTCCATATGATCAAGAAAGAGATAGCAACAATTATATTCATTATTCAAAGAAATTATACTTATGCAAGATGAACTTTGAGGTTTTTTCTCTTCCAAATACATGAAGAAGTTCACACAACCCAATCACAGAGTTGAAAATTAAATTCTAAGTTAAGAGGCCCAAAAAGAGGTGACTTTGCCTTTGGAATAAGTTCCAGATGTTAAGCCCCCCTTAATGAAACCCTAAAAGATGCTATTTATATTCATAACTTAAGAAAAATTTGAAATTAAAATTCTGATTTTTGTCCTTAGCTGACGACATGTCCGACGGCTTATTAGTGATTTGATAGCTTATTCACCATGTCGTCAGACATGATTCCCATTTCTTTCTTTTTTCTTAAGTGTCATGATATGCCTAATGGCTTATCAAAGTTCTGATAGCTTATAAGAACACCTCGTTAGGCTTGCTTTAAATTTTTGCCTTCTACTTCTGAGTGACGACATGCCTGACGGCTTATTAGAGATCTGATAGATTATCAGGATATGTCATCAAAAAATCTTTAATTTTCTTGTTCTCTACCTATGTGTGACGACATGGTCTGATAGCTTATCACATATCTGATAGCTTATTAAACCAAGTCATCAGAAGAAATCATAAAAAAATGCTCAACTTACACGTTAATTTAGTGCAACGTGGTCGTCGTCAATATAATTACCCAACTTTGGAGTAGGGGTCGAGTCCATGAGGAATAATGTGAGTGGCGATTAAACCAATTTGAAACTATAGTTACAATTTAAATTCAAATAAATGATACAAAAAGAAAAAATGGTGGTTTTTAATGGTTGATACAAGTTTTGACTTGCTTCAGAACTCAAAGCTAAATTTTAAATGGTTCAAATCATTAATAGAGAGAGACTAGGGTTATGATCACTATGATTATCAACTCCTCATTGAATGATAGTTGTAGTATTGGATTCTCAAGACTTATGGGAAACACCAAATTATCAGCTTTGACGGTCCATCTAAGTATTTCTCAACCTACCTAGATGTTGAACTCCCTAATTCTCTCAAACTTAGGAAAATATTCTATTCATATTGATTTTATCTCGAGTTGATCAATCTTGTTACAGTATTATTCATTAGATGAGAACTTAACCTTACCAAATCCTCATTGATAATTCCCTACCTTTAGTTTATTTCTTAGTTCGAGCAAATCAACATAAGGGGCATTATTGTTTGCAAACAATAGATAAATATCATTACAAAGAAATTATCAAGATGTCCCTACAATCACTCAAACCCTAACAAACGATTTAATCTATGGAGGAATAATCATAGATCCCACAAACCCAGTTATGGGTTTCAGTTCCACATGATATAGAAAGAGATAGCAACAATTGTATTCATCATTCAAAGAAATTAACTTACAAAAGATGAAGTTTGAGGTTCGTTCTCTTCCAAATTCAAGAAGAAGTTCCCACAACCTAATCACAGAATTGAAAATTGAATTCTAAGATAAGAGGCCCAAAAAGAGGTGACTTTACCTTTGGGATAAGTTCCAGATACTGACTAAAATCCTAAAAGCCACTATTTATATCCATACTTAAAGAAAAATTTGAAATTAAAAATTCAGCTTTTTCTGCTTTAGCTGATGACATGTCTGATAGCTTATCACGAAGTTGATAGCTTATTATAGAATGTCGTTAGACCTTCTTCGATGTGACACCAAATGTGGTGGCTTATTAGGAATCTGACGACTTATCAGAAAATGTTATCAGAACTACTTCAATTTTTTTGTGTTCTGCTTTAGTGCGACGACATCTCTAATGGCTTATCAGAGATCAGATAACTTATCAGACATGTCTCCATTTTCTTGTTCTTTGCCTCAATGTAATGACATGTCTGACGGCTTGTCAGAGATCTGATAGCTTATCAGACTATGTCGTTAGGTGAAGTTTTCAAAACTCAATTATTTTCACAAAAAAGCAACCTTGTTGATGTAGCTTTCATATATTTCCATGCTTCCTGACTTTCCTACAAAATCACATGAAATATGATAAAAAACAACATTAGCTACTTAAGAACTTACAATTATTTCAAGTTAAAAGTCTTAAATGTGCTAACAGAAGGATAGCACATCAACACCCTCAACTTAAAACCATTGTTTGTCCTCAAGCAACTACATAACACCATGCTACGATGCTTAACCAAAAGAAACATAAGACACCTACGACAGTTGATTATTAATTTTTGCTCAAAACACATTACCCTCTCCAATTTCAATCACCTTCAAACCTAACTATGTATATTAATGAGGAATCAAGATATGGAATCAAATCAGCAACAATAGCCATGCATATGTACAAGTTACACTGCCCAAACAAGTAAGCAGCTAGCAATACAACCGATGTGCCCTTACAATAAAGAAGTCCCTCTTTACTCATATATGAAATCAAGCACGTAAATGCAGGGATGGTCAAGAGCCACTCACTCTTAGAAAGAATTTCCATTCAATGTATGCCAAATACCATAAGTTTGCCCTTATTTTCATCAGCGAGGCTTTCAGACAATTAAGCTAGGATCACTATAGGACTTTTTTCATATTGTAATATAGGCTTAGGGCTGGTATGATACGCAAGGATATTTAAAGTGACTAAGAATCCTTGGCACTACACTATTTTTGGCATCTCACTTATCAACCTTTAACTTATTTCTCCCTTTCCTTATTGAAGCAAATTCAGGCTGGATGTGGTCCTTTAGTCTTTCATTTTTTCTTTTTCACAATTTTTCTTTTCTTATTCTTTTTTACCCTTCTTCATACTCACTTTACATCACACACCTCTATGATAGCCACCCTCAACTTAGGCATTTACCTAATTCAAAGTACACAATGCCTAAGGAGGACCAGGGCCAAAACAGGTTCATTGTGATACAAGTAGGAAGGTGATAGGCATAACAAATATATATATATATATATATAGGCATTCAAGATCAAAATCAGTATCAAGGGATATATTCAAACATGGAAGGTCATTTAGGCTAAAAGTAGACTAATATAAAAAATGGCCTATGATACTTTCCTAACCACTCTCTTATAACCAAGGCAAGACAAACCGGGCAAGTTATGGATTTAACACACAACAGGAATTAGGTAGTATCTCACAACACATGGCACAAAGGTATATCACAAGCTACAACCTATTTGGTTTATGCAATTGTTAGCAACGATTATCATGTCCTTAATACCAATGCTATAAAAAGATTCACAGTAGATGCATATAGATGCACATCACACAGTTACAAAATAGACAATTGGAGAGGTATTTATCATTCCTGAAAATAAAAAAAAACAAAAGAAAATGTCAACTACCCCAGATACTTATTTTTCTCCCAATTAACCATAACGCATTCCAAAATAAAAACACAGTACGCCTAAACATACCGACTCTACTAGGAACAAGACTCTGGGGAAAAGAGGCACAACAACAAAAACCCCAAAAGTACATCAACACCCACAAGCAGTCTCACCCTCAACTGAAAATCATGCATTGTCCCCAATGCATCAAATTAAAATAAGAGAGTTAAAAATATACCTGTAGCACCATAGGTGCAAAAATCTAATGTCAATAACATAATACAAATACAAATAACAAAATGCCTTAGGTTGCCTCCCAAGCAACGCCTGATTTAATGTCGCGGCACGACTAGGTTATCTTGACTACTCAGAATTCATCAAGATACCTTGAAAGTGCTTTATCCTTTATCCCTCTATTTAGACGATTTGAATCATCGGCCTATATTTTGATCTTTATATCTTTTAAGTGCGTTGGGAAAATGTGAGAGCATGATAGGAAAGTTCTATCACGCCACTTTGAAAACTTGAACTACTTGCCCAATTTTGCATCAAACTTTCGTGTGGGATAATTTGGTAATGGTGAGAATCTTAAAAAGCCACTAAATGGACATCGATCTTTAAGGTTCTTGGCCTTGAAGATTGGAGTTGTATTATACCCTTTCGGAAAGAAAAACTCCAAAATATAGGAAATTTCCTCCTCATTTCGAAAATCCATCATTTGCTTGGGTGATTCAACTTTCATCGAATCCACCAACCATAATGTTGAAAAGTGATTCGAGTGAGGTCTTCTCCCTAATTTCAGAGTTACATCCTTCTCGACCTCTTTACCCCAAATTGGGCTAGAGTCTTTATAAGAGATTGGCTTGGTTTCTTTGTTTGCCTCTAGCACCATTTCCTTAATCTTGACATCATCTCTCATGGTTGGTTCGGTTGGTTGGGAAATCACCGAGGGTTGCTCATCATCAAGCTCAACATCAATATAGGATTCTTGCTCCTCATCTTCATGCTCTTCCATTATTTTAAATGATTCTACAGATAAGATATCATCTAAACATAATGTTAAAAAGTGCTTTGAATGATTGACCTCTATATCCATCTCTTGTATCTTTTCTATTTCCTCTTTCCATTCCCTCATGTCTTGAAGCATTTCTCCCTGGATATCCAAAATTTGTTAAAACATAGCTTCAATGTGACTCATTCTGGTGCTTTGTTTTTCCTGTTCTTGACCATAAGACCTATCAAATTTATGTGAAGAATTAAAATTTGGGTTAGCAAAATATGGGGAGGGGGCATTTGAGCAATCACTCTAATGTCCATCATGACCACCATATAAAGAATAATCATCCTCCCAGCAAGATGGAGATGGTATACACATCTCTCTACGGGGAGCATATCTATAATATTTCCAAAACTGAGGTCCATCACAATATGGACATAGATCATCAAGATATGATTTCTAACCATCAAACTCACATTCATTCCAAGATGCCATGGTAATAAGTAAACTAAAATAAAAATCTACCTAACACAAGAAATAAAACAAAATTACAAAAAAATATTTACAAGTTTAAATTCAAGAAAGTAAGTTAAAATTCCAAACCAACTCAATACCCCAAATTGTTCCCTGGTAACGGCGCCATTTTTGATAACGCTCAACTTACACAATAATTTAGTGCAAGGCAATGATCATCAATATAATTACCCAACTTTAGAGTCGGGATTGAATCCATGAGGAATAATGTGAGTGGCGATTAAACTAATTTGAAACTATAGATACAAGTTAACTTCAAAAAAATGATACGAAAAGGTAAAATAGGGGGTTTTTAATAGTTGATAAAAGTTTCGACTTGCTTCAGAACTCAAAGCTAAAATTTCAATGGTTCAAATCAATGATAGAGAGAAACTAGGGTTGTGATCACTATGATTACTAACCCTCATTGAATGATAGTTCTAGTATTGGATTCTCATAACTTGTGAGAAACACCAAATTATTAGTTTTGAGAGTCCATCTAAGTGTTTCTCAACCTACCTAGATGTTGAACTCCCTAATTCTCTCAAACTTAGGAAAACATTCTATTCATACTAATTTTATGTCGAGTTGATCAATCTTGTTACAGTATTAATCATTAGATGAGAACTTAACCTTCCCAAATCCTCGTTGATAATTCACTACCTTTAGTTTATTTCTCAGTTCGAGCAAATCAACATAAGGTGAGATTTATTATTTGCAACTAATAGATAACTATCATTACAAAGGAATTATCAATATGCTCCCAAAATCACTCAAACCCTAACAAACTATTTAAATCCATGGAGGAATAATCATAGATCCTACAACCCTAGTTGTGGGTTTTAGTTCCACATTATATAGAAAGAGATAATGTCAATGGTATTCATCATTCAAAGAAATTAAACTTACAAAAAATGATGTTTGAGGTTCGTTCTTTTCCAAATTAAAGAAGAAGTTCCCACAACCTAATCACATAGTTGAAAATTGAATTCTATGTCACGAGGCCCAAAAAGAGGTAACTTTGCCTTTGGAATAAGTTCCAGATATTAAGCCCCCCTCAATAAAACCCTAAAAGCTGCTATTTATATTCGTAACTTAAGAAAAATTTGAAATTAAAAATTCCAATTTTTCTCCTTAGCTGACGACATGTCTGACGGCTTATCAGACTATATTGTCAGACATGATTCCCATTTCTTGCCTTTTTATTATGTGTGACGACATACCTGATAGCTTATCAAAGTTTTGATAGCTTACCAAAATATGTTGTGAGGCATGCTTCAAATTTTTGCCTTTTTCTTCTGAGTGATGACATGCCTGATAGCTTATAAGAGATCTGATAGCTTATTAGGACATGTCGTCAAAAAAAATTTAATTTTTTGTTCTCTACTTATGTGTGACGACATGGTCTGATAGCTTATCATAAATCTAATAGGTTATCAGACCAAGTTGTCAGAGGAAATCTTCAAAACTTAATTTTTTGCATTTTTCACCAAAAATCATCCTTCTTGATGTAGCTTTCTTGTATTTTCATGCATCTTGACTTTACTAAAACATCACATGAAATATCACCAAAAACAACAATAGTTACTTGAGAACCTACAATTATTCTGAGTTAAAAGCCTTAACTGTGCTAATAGAAAGCTAGCACATCAGGTACCTATTTTGAGAGCCACTACCTCTAAACCGTGATCCACTATGGCTCCAACTAAAAGTACCCTGATATTGTGGCCTCTTATCGCTTCCCTCTTGGGACTTGCAATGCATATCTCTATAACCTGAGCATGATAAAAAAACCACAGAAATTTACCTACCCACAACAATGAAACTTTGAGTAGACATGAAAAGAGAAAGTGTCAAACCCCAAACAAAGCAGCAAACACTCATATTCTCAGTAGCATGCTTGGAAAGCTCATGAAAACAAGCCTCATACTCCACAATAGTCATAGAACCCTACTCAAACCTGAAGAACTGATGCCTCAAGTGATCCCTAAGCCAGAGTGGCATATACTTCTCCAAGAAGATCTTGGAGCTATGAGTCCATGAAAAAAAGAATATCCAACTGGCTTGGAATCATGATAACCTTTCCAATAATGTCTAGCTTCTATTTCCAACTAAAAAGTTATTTATCCATACCACGAGTCTCAACTAGGTCTAAATTATAGAGCCTATCCTGACAAGTAATTAGAAACTCATTAGCATTCTCGCTTGGTGCAAAAAAACCTAGGCGGAGCCAATCTTAAGAATCTACCTAATATATTCTGCTCCTCAATAGACATAGTAGGTTAGGAAACCACTGGATAGGTAACTACCAACTGAGAAACCTTCAACGCAAGAGGAATCTCAAATTTGGGAGCCGAAGGTACAACCTGCATCCCACCTCAGTAACACTCTGATCTGTAAACTGTCCACCATCATATGGTGCACCATAAATTAATCCCAAATGCTAAACCAATGCATCTCTATGTAAAGAAGAGGAAATAAACCTTAGTGGAGCTTGGGCTGGTTCTTGGCTCATCACTGATTGGGGTGGAAGAATCTCTAGCTCGGGGTAGGAATAGGGACTGTGGAAGGCCCCCTATCTTGGCCTCTAGCTGCAAACACATATCAAGGTAGTTATTACCTCTAGGTCATCCATGAATAGTGATAGGATCACTAGGCTCGGCCTTAGACCCTAATCTTATATAGTGGTAACACGTATCCTAGCAATCTATGAAAAAGTGAAGCCAAAAGAATGATTTAGAAATCAAGTCAGACTCTTAGCATGAAATGAGTGAATGAAGTGAAAAAATGTAAGAATGTTCTATAGCCTCTCGAAGATAAGAAATGAACATCGTCATTTTGATCTCGGGACTTTACTAGACACTTGATCTTGTACCAATAATATGATGAAATCAAGGGTCTTATACCAATTTGTCAGACCTAATTTATGAGTCATGATGGCACCTACTATATCCTACTGGTAGGTAAGCTGAACCATAGCCCACAATTATAAGTAATTGGCTAACTTAGTGAAAAATGGTCTATGAGGTCGGATTCAACAATTTAAGACTTATAATATAACAAGACAATAAATATAATTTGAAAGATAGATAAAATAAAGATAACCATGCCACAACCTAGTAGAGCCAATACAAGAGCTATCTAAAATATGTCATAAGTTTTTGAAATAGTTAAATATAATCTCTCTCGAAAACAAAAGACTAGACATAGATAGATAGAAGGGAAAAAAGAAAACTCTGACTCTACGAGCTCACCTAATCTCTGTAATCCAACACAACATGATCATTGAGTCATTGGAGGAAACTAGTACTCATATTTGCACCAAAAAAGTACAAAAGTGTAGTATGAGTACCAAAACCACAGGTACTCAGTATGAATTATTTTGGCCGATAAATTTTAATCATGATATAAGTACAATAAAATGCGAGATAAACTCAAATAATGTTGTGCATAAATAAATCAATAGAATCTAAAATAGTAATGTAAAGATTACACAAGTATATATACTAAGTTGGCCCCCTTAATGTAATAAGCGCAGAAAAGTATATAGCCAATGCAGGCTCCCATAAGCATGAAGGGTACGAACAAGGAAATTGAATAACCCAATAACTATAATCTACCAACTGTCCTCCCATGGCAAAAAATTCATCTGTACCATATCACATCATAAACAACTCTTAATTGCCATACTTGAACCGGTGCTTATATCATAAATATGATATTCAATTGTAAGACTTGAACCAGTGCTCATATCATAAATATTGTAATCAATTGTTGAACTTGAACCAATTCTCATATCATCAATATGTTAATCAGTTCTCAAACTTGAACCGATGCTCATATTAGTATAATTAAATTATCGAGATTACTATAAATGACATCAACTCCCAAAGTCAAACTATCATGGCTGCTAAGTATATAATTTTCTCAAATCCCATAGTAACTATTTCAAAAGGTAAAACAAGTGCATAAGGGTCTACAAAAACTAGCCCATGCCTTAGCCTAAGCCGGACCGAAGAGGCCCACTTCTAAACCCTAAAGTCCATAAAGGCAAAATCTACCACGGACTAGTCTAAGGTATCTGAATCCCCTTTTAGATTTTAATCAAGACTTAATTATCCCTAATATAGAAATTCTTCCTAAAGCAAGAGAAACTAAGTCAATTACGCCTAAATTACGATTACAAGATAGCCTAAATAGTCCAATAACCTAAATATTTGTCAATCATATTTCCAAACCTAAGCCCCATCCCAAATCTAGCATAATATCATAAACATACTACAAAATAGCACAATCTATAAGGAGGGTAAACCTAGACTACCTTGACACCAAAAAAATCTCGAAGAATTCACTAAACTAGTGATTTCCTTTTCCAAGAAGCTTTTGCAAGGTGCACTCTATAAAAATCACAATCTTCTCATTAAAATGAGAACAATGATTCCCATATCGCACTACTATTCTTTGAATCCAAAATTACGTAAAATCCCATATGGGGCCCATTCATAGAATCACATACTCAAAATAAACACAATGTCTTTAGATTCTCAAAGAACATTTATCCTCCAAAATAAGTAAATTTCTAGCCCTAATAGTGCTAGAATCAAGCTACCAAGGTTTTAGGGTTTTTATAAAAAGTATGAATAAATAAATCATGCAAGTAATGGAATCTTACCTTCAATTTGATGGAAAATACCATACATAAACTTTATCCAAGTTCCAAAATCACTCACAAATGTTTCCTCTAAGATATTCCCAATTTTTAGGGTTCCAATATCTCGAGAATGGTAGAAAATAGTGAAAAAATCAAGAGAAGTGGGTATTTGTACCCTTCCAGGTGTACGGGTATTGCTTAAGAAAATTTTGGGTAGCTTAAGCGATCATTTTTCTCTGGCACCCATATCGTGTATGCGATTATCCAATCTCTTACGCGATATATGGCTGCTGAGTAGATGTTGCATATACAACAATATTATCACTTAGGCAATACTTTCTCCACTGCTAAGCCTATGGCTTAAGCTATAAATAATGTCTCTTAAGAGATATCTACTATTTTTGGCAGATTGCTTAAGCGATCAGAGGTGTCACTTACGCGATATAGTAGCACCAGCTGATACTTGGAATTTTTCAAGTCTTTGCCAAACCCTCGAGATTCATCCTGAATCTCTTATATGCAAATGGACTATGCTACCCCGTAAAATTCAACGTTCCACACTCAATGTCACAGTCAAAATTTTCATATGAGGTCATTTCTACCAAAAGTGGGTTCCACACGCACTTGCAATTTTTTTTAACTTTCGGCCAATAGCCCTTAGTCTAAAATTGACTTTTCCAAGCTTTTGGAACTATCAAAATTTGCTTACAAGGTAATTTAGCTAATGTTTTTGTTTTCAATAGCCAATTTGAACTAACGAAGACTTCAAAACAAATTATTGACTAAAAAAATGAATTATCCAGTAGACACACTCTTAGTTCTAGCAAGTCTTACATGACTTGTGGTAGTTATATGAAAGCTCTAAATGGAAAACATGAGCTAAAATATAGAAAATGACCTGGAGGGTCATTACACATATACTTGAAATCCATGGGTTCATGATAAACTGCGTCCATAAAGTCAAATTATTTCATAATAATGTAGTTAACACTAAATATTTTGATTCATATCATCCTGTATAGATTATGCTAATTTTTTCGTGGTAAAACCCCCAAGTCTTGTAACTAATGCCAAAACATAAAATGTTTATGCAAATAGGCTTCTATCATGTACATGATTGAAATTCAGGCTTTTTTATGCTAGATCATTCTAAATCATGTTAAGTTATGCTAAATAATATTAAGAACATAATAATCCTTGCAAATTCATGTACATGTCATGCACTTTCTTGAAATTGAGGCCAAATCATGTCAAAAGAAAGAACTTATTTTCAAATTAGGCTTGAAATCTTGAAATCATACTTTTAGGGAGTTGTAATTCTTACAAATCCCAAAGGTTCAATACCAATTCATAGGTGCCTCATCAACATTCCCTCAAACTTTAAATAAATTTTTGACAACATGTAAATAAGAATGTAATTAAATCAAGGAAGTTCATGAATATAATCAAGTATGTAGGAAAATTGATAAATAGAACATGAAATTTGAAATAAAATATTTGCGTTAAATCCTAGCACAAGAATACATATTTATAAGATTTTAAAAATTAATTTTGGGCACAAGGATCAAAGGATTATCCTTGTTGATGTCCCACATACCTGAACTTATCTATTTCTTAAAGAAGAGCTCGAGTTTGGAGCCTTTGAGTTGAATTTTTTAGATAAACCCATCTTTTGCATTTTTGAGAGTTAGGAAAAGAATGAACAATGATTTAATCCTAAAGTGTTAATGAAATAGGGTTATATTAATTTCTATGACTGTTAAGGGGTCAAAATATCAATTTTTCCTTGCAAAATTGAAGGGAAAGCAAAGTTATGATGCCTGGGCCCTCCTAGGATGGCATGAAACCATTTTGGAGATTTATCTCCACGACACGGTGGCTATACGACATATTCAATGCTTAAAATGGTAAAATTATGCATTGATTTATGGTATTTCATTGGATATGATGTGAGTTTTGTATGTGTTGTAGGTAAATTAGGTTGGAAGTGGACTGAAATGAAAAAGGAAAGAAAAACTCTAAAAAAATTAAAGTACTGGTTAGGATACGAGTTATTAAGTCACCTTAAGACTCGTATCCTTACTCATGAGGATAAAAGTGGCAAAGACTGAGCTATAAGATCTAAGTAAAGACTGATCACGACTCGTAAGGAGTGACTACAAGTCGTGGTGTGCAAACATAATGTGAGTAGTAGCCACAACTGAGATTATAAGTGAAGCAATGAAATAAAATGAGTCATAACATTAGACTATGACTCATAGTGTAAAGCCATATGGTAAAAAGTGTGGAAAGTCTAGAGGATCTATGCTTCAGTGGTGAGGAGTGAAGATCATAAGTCGTAATAATAGACTACAATTCATAGTGAAGAGTCGTAATGCTAATAATGTCAAGAGGCTTGAAGATAATAAGCTACTAGAATGATGATGACTAGAAGCATAAAACTCGTAGGGAGACCCAATGATTCATATAAACTAAATCCTAAAGAGCGCTACAACAGCAGTCAACGAGTCAGAACCAGACCCAATGATTCATTGCCAGAGGTGTGACCACTATAGACTTAATTTTCCTATTCTATTTTAATTAATATTTATTTATTAATTAGAGATACTATAATTACTCTAGGGTTATTCCTTTATGATGTTACATATTTTTAATATTTTTTCACATAGTTTTACTTCTTTATACATTATATTTTTATTCTTGGGTTTTTTATTTGTATTCAGTTGGACATTTTGGGTTTTACTCTTTCATTTTTATGCAATTTATTACATGTCTTCTTTATTGATTTCCACAAATTATTGCATAAGCATGAGCGACTATGTTCCTTGATTAGGGTTGTGGGAACTCTAGCAGATTAACAACATAAGGGAAGTGGGAGAATCATATATTTTGTTGTGAATGCATGTATTGCGATCTTCTTAATATTGATTATATCCTTAGATACTGTAGAACCTTGGGAATTGCCTGTATTTAAGATCCTCCTAACAAGGGAGTTCAAGATTGAGAAAATGGTATTATGATAGTGATTTGAGGCTATTAACCCTCTTCCAATCAACTTGAGCCCCAAGAGGTTATAGTTCTATTAGGTTTAAGGACAAGGGATAGTAAGGTGATTCCTTGAGACTCAAAAGGTAAAGGTTGAGATTTATCAATGCGTTCATAAGATGGTTGATAATACATAACTTGTTAGACTTTATATGCAGAGCGGTGGGATAGGTAAATCAAACATGAGAATCTAACAGAGATAGGACTTAGGGGAACATAGTACTATTATTTGTATTCTATTGTTTATGACCTCATGTACTCAAGTTTGGTTACATGTTATTGTGTTTTTTAAATCCCCCTATTTACTTTTCTGCACTACCCATGATTTAATCAAGTTTGAGATATAATTCCATGCATTCCATATGGGTTCGACCTCAACCTATTTTGGTTTACTATATTTGACATCAACCGCAACATATTTCTTTGGAGGTTAATTTTAGGTGATATCAAATATTGGCACCATTACCAAGGAATACGGTGTTGAGTTGATTGGATTTGTTATAGTGTAGGGTGTTTATTTTTTATTTAGTTGGGTATACGTCGGTGTATGCCTAATACTAGGAGTTGAGGTAATCCCTTTCTCCCATTAAATTTTGAACCAAAAAGACTATTGTAGCCTAATCATATGATGAACGAACAAGTACAAATATGTGATTTAGAAGAAGTTTGGGATGACCCTAAAGATATACTGCCTCCTACTCCTGGTGATCCATAGAATATTATTAATAGACCTACGAAGTTGATGTTAGCAGAAGGTTCTAACCATAGAAGGTAGGCTGAGAAAGCTCGATGGGTCCAACAGGCAAAACCAGCCAGGCCATGACTGGTAGTTGATCATCGAGCAGCACTTGATGGTGATCGAGATAGAACCTATGGTGGCAGATCTCAAGTGATCCCAACTTATTAGTATTTACCATTATATGATAAAAATAAGGATATGGGATATGTTGAACCTGCTGAGATAGGAGGCATTATTCCTCCTACTCTACCCCTAAATGTTAAGTTTAATATTATCAACACAATGATCAAGCTGTTTAATTAAAAGGGTGTTGATAGTGGGTGTAGTTATGCACTTTAGTGTTGTTATCCTAACTTATTTAGTATTATTTTGAGGAAAATTCACGTTCTTTATGTTTTAAAATGATATGAATAAAAATTTAAGTGTTCAAGTATGTGATTACGATGTTTAAAGGTGTTTTAAAATAAGTTTGGACTTAAATTGGTCATTTAGAGTCTAGACGAGAAAATTAGTTTTATTACCGTGATCTAGGTGTTGTTCTAGTCTATCATAATAGATTCTAATGTGTCAAAAGAGTTCTTAATATTATTATTATGTATTAATGAGTGGAAAACTTATTTGTAATGTGCAAAATGTAATTGAGTCAAGCCAAGAGTCAATTTAATAAGCTTAAGATTAATAATAGGCCTAACTTGAGTTTTGAGTTCATCGTTGTGGATTCTTTGTTGAGTTGAGATCTAATCTATGGTGTTTGATGATGTAGGATTCTTGTTGAGATGATCCAAATGATATTTTGATTATACAAAAGTGTAAAATCAAGCAAAAATAACACCAAAAGGCTTGGGATGGACAACAAAGGTATAAGGAAAATGTCAACGTCAAAATGACACTTTCTAGTGAGGACAGTTGATATAGGGGAGGTTACCCCTTTATGCCGGTGTACTAAGGTCTACGGAACCCCTTCTATAATAGTGTATTAATATAGGTAGCGCCCCCTTCATTCTGGTGGTCTAAATCTGGTGTCACCTCTCTATTCCCATACGACTAATTGCCTTCCACTATAAATAGAATACTTTAAGCACTTTATAACAACTTTGGGACGTCTTTGGACTTAGAGAGGGGCTGATTAACACTTATTTTAGGGTTTATTTCTCTTTACTTTAGCTTTTTTGGATTTAATCATATATTCAGTTACTTTGATTATGATTATGTATATTAGTGGCTAAAGGCCCCCTTTTCGTGGTTAAAGACAAGAACATGACTACAATTGCTATGTATTGATTTTTTTTATATATCATATTTTTTTTTGCCCTTTTTATCATTATTTTAAGGAGTCACGACCTTTAGAATACATACATTGTCAAACTTGTGATCTCGGCAATGGGAATAGAAAGATAAAACATGGGGGTGAATAGAGTAGATTTCTTATTCCTTTATAAATTAAGGGATTTGAATTAGCTTCAGATTGGGATATACTTAGAAGCCTTACCTAATTCACTATTGAATGAAATATAAATGTCTTTAGCATAGTTCTCACATCCCCGCTCAATGATGTTATTGTGGGTCTAAGTTAGATAGGTGGTTAGTAACTTTACCAATGAAGTTAAATAGCATAGTATGATTGTTTTTAGTGCTTATGCCCCGGGTTTCCATATATTGATTGTAAAAAGGCTTTACTTTCCCGTATTATTTTAGTGTACTTTTACTTTAAAAACCTTTAAAACACCTTTGGTTAGGTTGCATTATTTTAATCTTAATAGTTAAACTAGAATTTGATAGTAGTTTAACACAAGTCTCTGAGGGATTGAGATTCAACATTATATTAAGGCCACTATATTACTTGGTGAGACCACGTACACTTACGTGTGCGCAACAAGCTTTTGGCACCATTACCGGGGACTTCTAAATTGTCAACTATTTTTGTTTTAGCTTTACTTATTGATTGGGATTGAATTTATAGGAAATAGGTTTGCATACTTGTAAGATGGAAAGGGATAGGGCATTAGCTGAACCAAGCCTCAAACCCAAGCAATGCTCCCATCAACAAAGGAGAGAAGCAATCCTTCTCCCACATATCTCGCAATTTCAAGAGGAACTATTCAATCCTGCTCTAATGGCTGAAGATCAACCAGCCCATAGGACAGTTCGAGAAGTGGCAATCCCACTTCCATCAAATTTGACCTCCGCTTTTTAGAAGCCTACTGCTGGAGGTAATTTTGAGCTGAAACAAAATATGGTGCAGGTTTTGATCAACAGTAGACAGTTTATGGGGCTTTCACATAAAGATCCATAAGTCCACCTGCGTAACTTTCTAGTAATCAGTGACATATTCATTCCTATGGGTGTGTCAACTGATTATGTTAGGAAGACACTATTTCCCTTTTCACTATTGGGGGAAGCAAAGAAGTGGTTGAATGCTGAGCCGGCAAGTTCAATCACAACCTGGGATGACTTAGCCCAAAAATTTTTCATCCATTTCTTTCCATCTGGAAAGACTATGGACTGCTCAGTGAGATCGTGTGATTTAAATAAAAGCTAGATGAGAATTTATATCATGCATGGGAGAGATTCAAAGCTCTTATACGAGACTATCTACATCATCAGTAGTCCAATGAGGTATTATCTCACACATTTGTTGAGGCACTTGACCATACCACAAAAAATTTGCTAGATTCTGCTACAAGTAGTTAAGCTTTGCAACTGATGTATGATGATCCTTATACTTGTTTTACCCAAATTGCAAAAGGAAATCCTGAATGGAATTCAGATTCAAGAAATTTTACAAAGAAGGTTGAAGATATGTTGGAGGTGGATCAATTTATGACTATATCTACTTAGATTGCTACATTACAAAATCAATTAAATACTCAATTCAGCAATAAAATGTTGGGGGTTACACAACCTATAACAACAGTGAATACAATTCAAAAGATGAGTACTTAGTGCGTGGTGTATGGAAATAGTGGTCATTCTGTAGATATGTGTCCTGCAAATCCAGAGCTGATGATATCTGTGGGCAATGCACAAAGGCTGAATCATGGGAACGCCTACAATTAAAAGTGGCAGGCTCAGTCACTCAATCCACCATGGAATAACCAACAACAGTAAATTCAAGGCAATCAGACTGTAACCCAGACTAGAAACATAGAAGAGATGTTGAAGAAAATTATGGTTGCTCAAGAACAATTAGCTGCAGATATAAAGAGACAGTAAGAAGCTATAAGGATGTTGGAGTTGCAATTTGGTTAGATTCTAAAGGAACAAAATGTCAGGCCTTGAGGTGGTTTACCAAGTGATATTGAAAATCCTAAACAAGTAATGGCACTAACTTTGTGAAGTGGTAAGAATCTTAATAAAGGACCTCCAAAGAAAACCAAGGAGTTAAATAAAGAAGAGGCTCCTAAGCAGGTAGATGACAAAGATACTAAAAATTTGGGAAAGTCTGAGTACTCAAAAACAAAATTTGTTGAACAAGTGAATGAGAGACCACCACTACCTTTCCCACAGAAGCATATAAAGGCAAAAGAGGATGAATTCTTCCAAAAGTTCTTTTACACGTTAAGAGAGCTTGATATTAACTTTCCTTTTTAGATGTTTTGTAAAGAATTCCCAAGTATGCTAAGTACTTTAAGAATATGGTCACTAATAAAATTAAGCTGTGGGATGTTGAGATAGTTCACTCACTGAAGAGTGTAGTTCTATGGTGATGCAGAAGATGACACAAAAGTTCAATGATCCTGGGAGTTTCCCTTTTTCTATTCAAATAAGTAGCAATGAGGTGGTCTATGCACTTAGTAATTTAGGGGAAAGTATCAACTTGATTCCCCCCTCCTTGTTCAATACCTTAGGCTTGGGGAAGCCGAGATCGATCATTGTGATACTCTAATTAGCAGACCGGACCCTAGTCCATCCTAAAGGAATCATAATGGATGTTCTCATCAAGATTGGTAAGCTTATTATTCATGGTGACTTTATTATTTTAGATTTTCAAGTAGATGACAGATTGCTAGTCATATTGGGATATCCATTTATGAAGACTGAAAGAGCTTTGATATATGTGAGAGAGGGAATGCTCACAATAAGGCTGGATGAGGAAGAGGAAGTATTCAAAGTGAACCGCTCAAAACACTATCCAACTACAAAGATTTATGCATGATTACTGTGATTGAAGGGGATAAGTATAGGGTGGTGGAGTCTATCCCACAAAAGTCCTCTTTAGACTTCCTTATTAAGCTGTCCAAGCCTCTGATACCTAAGCCTAAAATAATGCAAATTGATGAGCCTGAAAAAGTTGTGGTTGAGAAAGTTGTTGACCTTAAGAGTTCACACTCAAGAGGTTAGAAACTAATAAGAAGATGGTATTCAAGTATAAGGAAGAGGATGAAGGAAAATGGATAAATAAAGATTGGGTCATGCCATGAAAGTAAATCAGGTGTTGTTTGGAAGGAAACCCAAGTTAAGGTATGTTTTAATTTTAGTACTTTAATTTTTTACTTCACTAGTTTTTGTTTTTATTGAGTCACAGGTTGATGGGAAGTCTGAGTACCAAAAAACCTGAGCTAAAAACATGGCGAAGACTAAGTATAGGGTTCACGGAACCGCTTGATATGTAAAGATCCTACTAGCTAGGCCTAGAGGCCTCAAAGAGTATTTCTATCTCTACCATTTAACTTTACTTTGGGGATAAATTAGATTTTTAAGTGTGGGGTGGGGAAATTTCCATTTTAAGGTAAATTTAATTTTTTTTGTGTTAGGAATAAGTGATATATTCTTATTGGTGTTGTGTGTGATTGAATGATGTAAGTTATTTATTTGTAAAAGCATGTTGATTATGTGAATTGCTACTTTTGAGACTCCTAGGTTCATGTTTAAACTCATGTACTTGTTGGCTTAATTGGATTTCGTGATATTGTTTGTTTGAGAGTCTATGATAATCCTACTTTAGTTAAGTGTATGCCATGTGTTATGTGAGGTTATAGCATATTCATTGTCTCATGTGATGTCTACAAATTGCCTGGTGTGTGTGCAAAGCAAAATAAAGAGTGTGGGTTTAGGAGATGATATAGGCATTTCTTTAATAGGAAAGTTTATACCTTCTTGTTACCTACCCTTAGTACATTATCCCAGTAAACCCCATTAAGCCTTTAGATTTTTCTTTGGCATCTTTATTTATAGCCTAACCCTCTTCTTTGATTGACCTTAATTTGATCCAGAAGCTCCTAAGTACTTTAGGGTAAACTTAATTAAGGTAAGGATTTGAAAATTCAAGTTGGAGAAAGGTAAAAGTGAAGTCCTAAGAGATAGTTATTTGTGCATGAAATTTGTTATATTGTTGTAGGGAGTTAGAGAAATTTTTGCTAAAAAAGTTCTCATTTTTAGCCCTGTCATGTGACAATCAACTTATTTTATCCCTGGTCCTCCTTGGACACGGTGCACCTCAACTAAGACAATTTCTTAAGTTAAGAGTGGCTATTATAGGGGGCGTAACATAAAATAGGTGTGAAGAAGGGTAAAATTAAATGATTTGTACACAACATACTCCCACCATAGTATATATGAATGAGCTTAATGAGATGGGGCAAACCAAAAAGAAGTGGGTAGACAAAAATGGTGTAAGTTGGTTGTTAGAGATTGGTCTTAATTAAAAAATTTGATGTTTTGAAGTACTTAGGAAAGATAGTCACTATCCATATCCAAAATAGTTCCTACTTGTCCCTTAGCTTACATTAAAACCCATAAAGACCTATTTGATCCTAAGCTTCAACATTCTTATATTAGTGGAGAACTTTACTAAAGGAGAGCCTATGGTTCATCATTTGTAACTTGTCAATTTTTATGAGAGTGAGCGCAATTTGATTCTTGTACCCATTATGTTATAAATTGCATTTACGTGAGTTATTATGGGTTACTCTCTTGTTGTGATGGAACATGTTTAATGAATGTGGGTAATTTGTATGATCTCTTTAATTGAACAATACATATGAATTTGCCAACTAGGTGAGTTAATTCTTTAGTCTAGGATGTTTTGAAGTAGTATTCTTGAACTGTCAATTGTGTACATAATAAGCTTAGTGTAGAAACTTGTATTCTCTGTAGTCATTGAAGTAATAGCTTGTGTTTCTTGCTTGTAGTAGAAGTGTAGAGTATCCTCAACTTATGAGGATTATAGTAAAGAGTTGTTCGAGGATGAACAAGGCTTTAAGTATGAAGAGGTGATGTTGGGTGTATTTATGCACTTTAGTGTTGTTATCCTATCTTATTTAGCCTTGTTTAAAGGAAAATTCTTATGCTTTATGTGTTAAAAATGATATGAATAAGAATTCAAGTGTTTAAGTATGTGATTACAATGTTTAAATTTGTTTCCAGACAAGTTTGGACTTCAATTGGTCATTTAGAGTCTAGACATGAAAACTAGTTTTACTAGCTTGAGCTAGGTATTGTTCAAGTCTATCATTATGGATTCTGATGAGTAAAATGAGTTCCTAATGATATTATTGTGTATTTATGAGTTTAATAATTTTTTGTAATGTGCAAAGTGTAATTGAGTCAAGCAAAGAGTCAATTCAATAAGCTTAAGATTAATAGGGTTAGCTTGAGTTTTGAGTTCATCGTTATGGATTGTTTTTTGAGTTGATCTCTATTATATGTTGTGTGATTATGTAGGATGCTTTTTGAGATGATTATGATGATATGTTAATGATACAAAAGTGGAAAATCAAGTGAAAATTACACCAAAAGGCTTAGTATGGACAACAAAGGTACAAGGCAAAGTTTAACATCAAAATGGTACTTTCCAGTAAAGACAGGTGATATAGGGGCGGTGCCCCCTTTAAATTGGTGGAATAAGGCCCGTGGAGCCTATTTTATAAAAGTGGAATAATTTAGGAAACAATCCCTCCATTCCAGTGGTATAAAGCCTGCATCACCCCCTCAATTCCCATATAGCTAATTGCCTTCCACTATAAATAGAATACTTAAAAACCTTGTAACAACTTTGGGACATTTTTTGACTTTGAGAGGGTTTGCTCAACACTTCTTTTAGGGTTTATTTCTCTTTACTTTAGCCTTTTTTATATTTAATCATGTATTCAATTACTTTGATTAAGATAATGTTTATTTGTTGCCGAAAGACAAGAACATGACTACGATTGCTACATATTGATTTAGTTTTGTTTATTCATCATATTTGGTTGTTGTTTACCCTTGTTATCATTATTCTAAGGAATCAGAACACTTAGAATACATATATTATCGATCTTGTGATCTCAGGGGGGAGGGGGGGGTGGAGAATAAGAAGATAGAACATGAGGGTGAATAGAGTAGGGTTGTTATTACTTTATAAAATAGGGGATTTGAATTAGCATCTAGGATAAAGATATACCTAGAAGCATTACTTGGTTCACTTTGGTATGAAATATAAATGTGTTTATCGTAGTTCACATAACCTCGCTCAACGATGTAGTTGTGGGTCTAAGTTAGATAGGTGGTTAGAGGTCAGGAGACCATGATCATAAAATCAACCCCGTGAATCAACAACCAAGATAAGTAACTTAACTGATGAATTTCAATAGCATAGTATGATTGTTCGTAGTTCTTTAGACCCAGGTTTTCATCCATTGATTGTTCAAAATCTTTACTTTCTTTTATTGTTTGAGTTTACTTTTACTTTACAAATAGTCAAAACTCCTTTGGTTACGTCGCATTATTTAAATCTTAATAGTTGAACTATAATTTGATAGTTGTTTAACACAAGTCTCTAAGGGATCAATATTTGGCTTTATTTTAAGGCCACTATATTACTTGGTAAGACCATGTACACTTGTGTGTGCGCTTGGGCGCAATAAGTGTATTTTTGGTATTGTCGACAGATGATGCAAACATACATCTTGCCAATTTTACTGGGATCTTCATTTCATATACCATTTAAGGGGTTTATCAGGAAGCATCAAGATTGAGGTTATTCCTTTCCTCGCTGACCAGAGAAGCGTCATTGTGGTTAGGGGAACTTCCTAGAGGGTCAATCATGACTTTGAATGAGTTCCGTAGATTGTTTTTGAACTGGTTCTTTCCTCCTTCTATGATGCTATAGATAAAAGATTAGATTTATAATTTCTAGTAGTTTCCTGTTGAGTCCATGTATGAGGCGTGGTTTTGGTTCAAAAAAGTTAAGCATCGTACCTGCTCACCATCTTCCAGGGTCAAATTTGCTGAAAATATTCTATAGATCCTTGATACAAGTTCTAGGACAATGGTAGACATAATATCTGGAGGTGAACTTATGCAGACGCGATGGGATATGGCACAGGAAATGCTAGATGAGATATTTATCACTAATCGAGGATGGCACCCTTGGGAAGATGATAGAGGTACTGATACATATGCAATAAGACCAGATAGTAACTATAGAGTTGGGGATGATTTTGGGGCACAAGAAATGGCACATCCCATAATGGATATAGAGTTGATTATAAAGAAATTTAAAGCAATGAATTCTGAAAATGTGAATGTAGTAGGAGCGCAGGGTTCTGCTTCCATATCTTATGAGTCTAATGTAGATGAAGAAGCTAATTATATGGATCGAGAATTTGCGGGTTTTTTAGCCAAAGGGAAAGGAAACCAAAGTCAAAGATATTATGGCGATAGGTACCGAGATAGAAACAGAGACCGAGATGGTGATTGAAAGCTTAAAGATGACTATAAAGAGAAGAGTAGTACATATGTTCCACTGGGTAGCTGAGATTTTGAGTCGAGAATGGAAGCAATATTGGTGAATCTAGTGATAGGCCAAGAAACTCAGGAGAGTTGCCTTTAGGATATTAAGGCAGTTATATCTAGGTTGATTAGAAAGTTGAATCGTATGCCACCACGATAAAAAAAACTAGAGCAATAGTTTGGCCAAATGTTGGCCATATTGAATCAGAGGCAGCATGGTACTCTTCCCAGCAATACAATGCAAAATTCAAAATATGATAGTCATTTACATGCTTTTCCCACTCGAAGTTCTAAAACAACCATAGATCCCCCTATTCGTGCTGCAAAAGAGCTAAGAAATAATGTTGATGAGCTTAATATTTATGAGACCCCTGTAGAAGAATCTAACAAATCAGCAGGTGTTAAGCATAGTGGTGATAAAGATAAAGAGAAGGGGAAGGTTTATGCACCGGTGTTAAAGACTATTCCAAGACCTCTCCCACCTTTTCCTCAAAGGCTGAAAAACAAACAAGAAGAAGGTAAATATTAGAAGTTTTTTTTATGTTAAAGGAACTATCTGTCAATATTCCCCTGGTAGAGGCATTTTAGCAGATGCCTAGATATGTGAAATTCATAAAAGATCTTGATACTAAGAAGTGTACAGTGAGTTATGAGCCCATTGATAATGTTCACCACTACAGTGTTTTTTCTTCCTGATCGTTAGTAGAGAAGAAGTAGGACCCTAGAGCTTTTACCATCCCTTTCATTATTCGGTCCTTCAACTTTGCTCGGGCTTTATGTGATCTAGAGAAAGCAGTAATCTAATACCACTGGTAGTTTATAATTAGTTGGGATTAGGGGCACCGAAGCCTACATTGATGAGATTGTTCATGTTTGACCGAACATTGAAAAGGTCAGTGGGTATTCTTTGTGATGTGTTGGTAAAGGTGGTGTCCTTCGTCTTTTCAATGAATTTCGTGATTCTTGATTGAGAGACGGACTTCCAAGTCCCTATCATCTTAGGAAGACCCTTCCTTACTACAGGTAGGGCATTGGTTTAGATGGAGTTGGGATAGATAAGGTTTGGACTCAATGATGATCAAGTGATCATCAATGTGGTCTAGTCAATGAAGCAGATTGGTGATATTTGGGTAGTGTCTATTATAGACACCATTGATGACGTGGTTGACCAGTGACTATTCCAATTGAGGAGAGTTTAGGTGTTGAAGATTAATAGTGGTGATTATGAATTTCGATAATGATGGTATTGAGAAATATGATAAAATGGTGGGCCCTCTATATGGGAGAGGTTCTTACACTTATTCTCGAAAGAAGGTTGATCTGGATCTAAAAAATAGAACCACTCATCCCGTTTGACCATCTATTAAAGATTCACTAGTTTTGGAGTTGAAGGCCATCCCTTTTCACTTGTATTATGCATTCTTGGGGGCCGACAACACCTTGCTGGTGATTATTATAGCTTACTTGGGTGAGACTGAGGTAAAGGCACTGTTATCAGTGTTGCAGAGGTTGAAAAAAGCTCTAGGGTGGACTATTGCAGATATTTGAAACGCCCTGAAATCTCATCCTAAAGCATCACATGGTGCTCAAGGCTACAAGTAGCCTCAAGCTAACCCTTTGAACCTGCTACTAAATCTCATAATTACTTTAGGGATTCATAATTAGATAATAAGAATAAATCTCATCAAATCTCAACTGAAAAGACTGAAAGTATAATGTCTTAAACACGAAATACTTAAAATATCTGACTAATATCTGAAAATCTAGTCTGACAAAGCCTCTACTACTCAAGATCTAGAGAGCCATTGGGATAACTCCCCCACGGAGTCATACTCAACTGAAAAGAAATAACCACTGATATCAAATCTGAAGGTCTGAGAAATATGTCCTCAAACCATAAGGACTCACCAACTGCAGAGGGTAGATCAAGGTACTCGGAGATCACTGATGATGCTGAGACTGAGCACCTAAACCTACATTATAAGACAATGTAGCACATAGACGTATATGTGGATCAGCACTTTGAGGATGTACTGAGTATATGGGGGTGTATACATTTACATAAACAACATCATTACTCTTTATGAAATCTTGCATGCAAATATGAATGACTCAGATGGCTTGAGTAAGTCTGGAACATAAATCTCATAAATCATGAATAATGAAACATGTAGTATAAATCTCTTGAGTCATTATACTTAACTCAAAAATCTGTATTCTCCTCTTATTCTAAAAACTTGTAAGCTAAAGGAATCATTAAACAATGCTTTCTAAACTCATGCTTTCATCTTGAGGAGAATGGAACTTCTTGGAAACTAAAGGACTTAGAACTTTAGAAACTTCACGACATAGGAAAAACTATAGACTCCTATGAACTTGGGAGTTTCTTCTAGCCGACATAAACTATGTGAGCTAAATGGAGTCCAATATCTCGCCCATGTTGGGGAGAGCTATTCTACCCTTGCCATCGAAATATAACCTCAACTCTAGTGATCACTATCTCGGCCTCAAGCCTATAAATCTCAATCCTATGGGGGAACGTAGTTTTGGAAAAGTAGGATGCGCTAAACCCATACTTCCCGCTCGGTGCTAAATACTACTCCAGTACTCAAGCTCAGAACATTTAGGAAATCCACCTCAAAACAACTCAAGGGTCTATAGTGAAGACCAAATTATAATTATCTTAGCTTTAAATCATAAAGTCTAAATAATATGGATCCCTTTCTTAACTCAGGCTTAAAAGTAATCTTTCTTTAAAAATCAAAGTACTTGTTAATTGAATCATACTAAACAACATACTCTTCAAGAAAACATCAAAACTCATACTTGGTTTAAAACTTATACTCATGCTCAAATAATCTCAATTTCATAATATAGTTTAAATCATGACATCAATCTTGGAAACATCAAATCAATATGGGGATGGGCAACTCATATCATAATCTCTCAACTCATCACAAAAAATAGTAAAATAATTAAGCAAATCAAGACTTGAACAACTCGTAATCCCATAATCTTAAAATACAGTAAATTGGTATAAATCCACTTGAAAAAAAAATGAAATTCTTTAATAAAAATCAATAATTTGGGCACAAGAGTGAAAGGAGTGTACTTGTTCAAACCCCACATACCTTGAATTAGAAGCTTTGAATGAACTCTCGCTTTTGGGACTCTATTCGTACTCTTGAATGAGGGTTCTTGAAGCCTTTGACATGAGAACCTTGAATATTGACTCAATTTAGAAAATTTATGGTGAACCCTTGATATTCTTAGAAGAGGATTTGGATACTTAGGGTTTTTGGTTGAGCGAAATTTTGAGACAATCTCATATGATGCTTGTAGTGTCTCTAAATTCTGAAGTTTGTATGATTTAAGAGTCTTGTAAAAAGTCAAAAGTGCCCTTTTTAACTTCTGTACGAAGCTGCAAAAATTGAACTAGAAACTTGATTTTATGGGCCACCGCGATGTGCCACTATCGCGGTGGCTCACTGGAAATTGACAAATGGGAATCTGTGAGTCACCGCGACACGGAGCCATTGCATTGTCCCACTGGTTGGGACCTGGAACTTCAGCACGTCGCGACACAATTGCGCTAGGCCACTGGAAATTGACTATTGGGAAATTGGGGTCCTCCGCGATGCGCCATATCGCGGAGTTCCACTAGAATTTGAAAGTTGTTAAATAGACCCTCTCCGTGATGCGGCAACCACTAAAATAATGGATACAGAGAAAAATGTTAATCGTTAATCATTTAGGAAGTCATTCCTTAACCCTCTAGAGATGAAATTAGGCTTAAGGAAAAGTTTGGGGTATTATAATATCTCCCTCTTGGGAACATTCGTCCTCGAATGTCTCTAGCTAGGCAAAGGATACGGAGTAAAATCAGTATGCACAGCTAAAATAACTTGTTAAACTGACTTCACAACATTCTCAACTCTTGAATACCTCAGAGATTGCATGAACTTAGATTAAGAATAGCTATATAGCTGAAACTTTAATTGGAAAAGGGGCTGAATTAAGGAAGAATAGTACCTTCGCCTTGATCTGAACTCACGGAGAAGAGATGCGGATACTTGGATTGTATATCTACCTTGGCTTCCCAAGTATCACCCTCGACTGATTAGTTTTTCCACAACACTTTGACCAAGGAAACCTCTTTGTTCCTCAGTCTACGGATCTGGTGGTCTAGAATCTCAATTGGAATCTTTTCAAATAAAGAGTAGTTGATATATCAGAGCTCTTGAAGGATCCACTACAACGGAATCACCAATGTGCTTCCTAAGTGAGGAGACATGAAAGATAGGATGCACAGCTGCCAACTTTGCGGGCAACTCCAGCTCATAGGCTACTCCCCCCACACGACTTAGGATTCTATAGGGGCCCACATCCCAGGGACTAAGCTTCCCTTTCTTACCAAACCTTTTCAACCCTTTTATGGGCAAAATTTTCAGATATACCAAATCATTAACTTTAAACTCAAGGTCTCTTCTTCTCACATCTGCATATGACTTCTGATGACTCTGAGCTATCTTCAACCTTTCTCTAATCAACTTCACTTTCTCCATAGACTAAAACATTGCATCAGGTAAAACCAAAGTAGATTTACCTACTTCAAACCAACCTATAGGTGATCTACACCTCCTCCCATACAACACCTTAAACGGTGCCATCTTGATTCTAGCTTAGTAACTATTGTTATAGGAAAAATCAACCAATGGAAAATGCTCATCCCAACTACCCTTGAAATCAAGAGCACATTCCCTCAACATATCCTCCAAGGTTTGGATGGTCCTCTCAGCCTGACCATCTTTCTGCGGATGAAAAGTGAAACTAAGATGTACTTGGGTACCAAGACCCCTCTGAAAAGGTTTCCAAAATTGAGAGGTGATTTGAGTACCCCTATCTGAGATGATGGACAAGAGGACTCCATGAAATTTGACTAACTCCCGAATATACAATGTAGCATAATCCTCAGCTATATAAGATGTATGCACTGGTAAGAAATGCACTGACGTAGTCAACCTGTCTACAATGACCCAAATCAAATCATGATGATGACACGAAAGAGGTAAACCAATCACGAAATCCATGTTCACCTCTTCCCACTTCTAAGTGGGTATACTAAACTCTTGCAATACACCACCGGGTCTCTGGTGATCTACCTTAACCTGTTGGCATGTTGTACACTTTGCCACAAACTCAGCTATATCCTTCTTCATGCCACTCGACCAATAGATTTCTCGTAAGTCACGATACATCTTGGTAGCATTAGGATGAATAGAATACCACGCACTATGCACCTCATCCATAATTCTTTGCCTCAAGTCACCAACACACGAAACACACAATCTACCTTGTAATCTCAACACACCATATCCCTTTTGGGAGAAAACATCTACCTTTTGGTCTTTAACTAACTCTTTCAGTCTGACCAAACTAGCATCTGAGTTTTTCTTCTCCTTCACTTCTGAAAGTAAATAGAATTCAGAACTACTTTGTACCAAAATATTCCCTTCAGCGGAATCAAGCAACCTAACACCCAATCTAGCCATATGATGCACCTCATGAGATAACTCTTTCTTGTCTTCACCTACATGAGTAACACTACTCATAGACATCCTGCTAAGGGTATCTGCCACTATAATTAACCTTGCCTGGGTGATATAACACACCCATATCATAATTTTTTAGCAACTCTAATTATATTCTCTATCTAAGATTTAAATCCTTCTGAGTAAACGTATACTGCAGGGCCTTGTGAACAGTAAGCACATTAATATGAACACCATAAAGATAGTGTCTCCATATTTTCAAAGCAAAGACCACAGCAGCTAACTCAAGATATTGGGTTGGGTAATTCTTTTCATGCAGATTTAATTGTCTAGAGGCATAGGCTATAACCTAACTCATCAATACACAATTCAAGCCAACTCTAGAGGCATCGTAATACACCACAAAACCATCTATTCTATCAAGAAAAGTCAACACCGAGGTCAAAGTGAGTAGAGCCTTCAACTCCTGAAAACTCTTCTCACAGGATTCTAACCAAAAGAACTTAACTTTATTTAGGGTCAATCGGGTCATGGGAGATGCAATAGATGAGAAAAATTCAAAAAAATGGTGATAATAGCCAGCTAGACCCAAGAAATTCCTAATGTCAGATGGAGAGATATGTCTAGGCCAATTTCGTACAGCTTATGTCTTTTGGGGATCGACTCTAATGCTTTTAGCTGAAATAATATGACCCAGAAAAGCTACTGACCTTAGCCAAAACTCACACTTGCTGAATTTGGTGAACAACTGATGATCCCTAAGAGTTTGCAAAATAGTTTGAAGATGGTCTGCATGGTCATCCTCACTACGAGGGTAAACAAGGATATCATCTATGAACACTATGATGAACATATCAAAATACTATTTCAAAACTTGATTCATGAGGTCCATGAAAGCTGTCAGAGCATTGGTTTGCTCAAAAGACATGACAAGAAACTCAAAATGACCATAAAGGGTTTGGAAGGCTATCTTTGGAATATCACACTCCCTTACTTAAGTTGATGATAGATGGATCGAAGGTCTATCTTTGATAAATAATATGCACCTTGCAATTGGTCAAACAGATCATCAATTCTTGAAAGAGGGTACTTGTTCTTGACTATAACTTTATTAAGCTGGCGATAGTCAATGCACATATGCAAAGAACCATCTTTCTTTCGCATGAACAAGATAGGTGCGCCCCATGGAGAAACACTACGCCTTATAAAACCTTTATCTATAAGATCTTTGAGTTTCTCTTTCAACTCCTTAAGTTCTACGGGTACTATAAGGTACGAAGGAATAGAAATAGGTTGTGTATCAGGAAGAAGGTCAATCCCAAATTCTTTCTATCTATCAGAAGGTACCCGTGGGAGATCTTTCGGAAAAACATCAAGATACTCTTTAACTATACTGACTGACTGAATAGTTGGAGTTTCAGACTTAGTGTCTTTAACTCGAACTAGATGATAGATGCAACCTTTGGATATTAGATTTCTAGCTTTAAGATAGGATATGAAATAACTCTTAGGGGATATAGAACCACCCGACCAATCAAAAATTGGCTCATCAGGAAGCTGAAACTTAACTACATGGGTACAATAGTCTATAGATGCATAACAAGAGTGAAGCCAATCCATACCCAGAATAAGGTCAAAATCGACCATGTCTAACTCTATCAAATCAGCTAATAGGACTTTATGAAGAACAGTAATGGGATACTTTTTGTACACTTGCTTAGCAACAACTAGCTCACCTACTAGGGTAGATACAAGGATAGGCTCGGGGATATTTTTAGAGTTTATCTCAAAATTCATATCAACCAATGGTGTCACATAAGAAAAACTTAACCCAGGGTCCAACAATACATACACATCAAAATGGAAGACACGAAGCATACCAGTAACAATATCTGGTGAATCATCTTGCTCCTGGTGGGATGGAAAAGCATAGAATTGGTTCTGGTGCTAGCCTCTACCAGTACTAGATGAAGCACCCTGAGGAGGTGCTGGACGGGCTACAAAAATTGGGGCATTAGTAGCCTGAGTTTGGGGGAAAATATCATGGTTCCCCTGCCTGGTATGTGGATACTCTCTAAGTCTATGGCCTAACTTGCCACAACTGAAACAACCCCTCTGATCTGTGAAGCACTCACCAAAATGGTTCCTATCACACTTAGTACATGGAGGACCACAAGGTCTATTACTCATACTGTTCTGGGATCTAGACATAGAAGTCCTATTCCCCTACTCCTGCCTACCTCTAGGTGTGGGAGCACTAATTGATGATGGTACAGGCATAAATGATAGTTCTGAAACTGACGGTTCCCTCTATGGGATCTAGTCTCACCATACTCATGTTGCTCTGATCTAGCTCTTTT
>JAPEIP010000007.1:90857135-90867274 GCA_026120095.1 Capsicum chinense
ATGGTTCCCCTGCCTGGTATGTGGATACTCTCTAAGTCTATGGCCTAACTTGCCACAACTGAAACAACCCCTCTGATCTGTGAAGCACTCACCAAAATGGTTCCTATCACACTTAGTACATGGAGGACCACAAGGTCTATTACTCATACTGTTCTGGGATCTAGACATAGAAGTCCTATTCCCCTACTCCTGCCTACCTCTAGGTGTGGGAGCACTAATTGATGATGGTACAGGCATAAATGATAGTTCTGAAACTGACGGTTCCCTCTATGGGATCTAGTCTCACCATACTCATGTTGCTCTGATCTAGCTCTTTTGTTTACCCTTACCCCATCTTTCTCCCTTATCTTATCTGTTTCAATCTATTGAGTATGTGTTATCAACTGAGAAAGATCCATGTCACTATTTAGCATAGCAGTCCTGCACTCCTTTAACACCAATCCAGACACACCATTCATGAACTTACTCATACTAGATCTGGTGTCAGCTATCAACTCAGGAGCATACTTGGCCAGCTGGTTGAACTTAAGGCAGTACTCTTTTATAGTCATGGAGCCTTGCCTCAAGTTTATAAACTCCTCTACCTTCACCTCCCTCATCTCTAACGGAAAGAACTTATCCAGGAATGCATCTTGGAATACCTGCCAAGCTATAGGAGCAGCATTCTCCCCTCTATTTTTCCTCTACACCACAACCTTGTCATGAGAAATATCTTTTAAGTGATAAAAGGCCAGTTCTACACTCTCCTCCTTATTTACATGCATAAACTGGGTGATTTTCTTCACCTCCTCAAGATACAACTGCGGGTCCTTACCTACCTTTGACCCAAAGAACTCAGGTGGGTTCATCCTCATAAAGTCACAAAGTCTGGCTATGGCTGTGTCACCCATTCGCTGATGTAGAGCTACAGCCTAATTATTTGCTTGCATAGTAGCAGTCACCGATTGGGCTAAAGTCTAGAAAGCAGCCCAAAATTTAGCATGGGTTACACTCTCATTCAGGGGATCAACAGGTTAAGGTGTCTCATTATTCCTATGGGTGTTTGCTCTTCAAGGAGGCATTTTCTGTCATATAAAAGCATGAATTAATAGCTAAGAGAGCGACAGCTGTAATAATGATAGATTCTGAGTAAAAAAGATAACTTTTTCCTAAAACATCTTATAGCCTCTTGCTCATAGATGTGGTCTATTTCACACCAATGGTCAAGACTCTATGTAACATGGCTTGTTAGACTCCATAGGACTCCTTAAACCTTAGGCTCGGATACCAAGTTTGTAACACCCCAAAATCTCATCCCAAAGTATCACACGGTGCTCAAGGCTACAAGTAGCCTTAAGCTAACCCTTTGAACCTGCTACTAAATCTCATACTTACTTCAGGGATTCAAAATTAGATAATAAGAATAAATTTCATCAAATCTCAACTGAAAAGACTGAAAATATAATGTCTGAAACACAAAATACTTAAAATATCTTACTAACATCTGATAATCTAGTCTGACAAATCCTCTACTACTAAAGATCTAGAGAGCCACTGGGACAACTCCCAAACTGACTCATACTCAACTGGAAAGAAATAACCACTGATATTAAATCTGAAGGTCTGAGAAATAGGTCCTCAAACCATGAGGAAGCACCAATTACAGAGGGTAGATCAAGGTACTTGGAGATTACTGACAATGCTGAGACTGAGCACCTGAACCTACATTATAAGAAAATACAACACATAGATTTATATATAGATCAACAATTTGAGGATGTACTGAATATGTATGGGGGTGTATGCATTTATATAAACAATATCATTACTCTTTATAAAATCTTGCATGCGAATATGAATGACTCGTATGGCTTGAGTAAGTCTGAAACATAAATCTCATAAATCATGAATACTGAAACATGTAGTAAAAATCCCGTTAGTCATTTTACTTAACTCAAAAATCTGTATTCACCTCTTATTCTCAAAACTTGTAAGAAAAAAGAATCTTTAAACAATGCTTTCTAAACTCATGCTTTCGTCTTGAGAAGAATAGAACTTCTTGGAAACTCAAGGACTTAGAACTTTAGAAACTTTAAGATATAGGAAAAACTCTAGACTTTTATGAACTTGGGAGTTTCATCTAACCTACATAAACCATGTGATCTACATATAGTCCAATATCTCTCCCATATTGGGGAAAGAGTTGTTCTACCCTTGCCATCAGAATAGAACCTCAACTCTAGTGATGACTATCCTGGCCTCCGGCCCATAAATCTTAATCCCATAGGGATACATAGTTCTGGGGAAGTAGGATATGCTCAACCCACATTTCCCGCTCGATGCTAAATTCTACTCCCGTACTCAAGCTCTGAACTTTTAGGAAATTAACCTCAAAACAACTTAAGGGTCTATAGTGAAGACCAAATTATAATTCTCTTAGCTTTAAATCATAAAGGCTGAAAACTGTGGATTCCTGTCTTAACACAGGATCAAAAGTAATCTTTCTTTAAAAATCAAAGTACTTGTTGATTGAATCATACTAAACAACATACTCTTCAAGAAAACATCAAAACTCATACTTGGTTTAAAACTTATACTCATGCTCAAATAATCTCAGTTTCATAATAAAGCTTAAATCAAGACATCAATCTTGGAAACATCAAATCAATATGATGATGTCTAACTCATAATATAATTTCCCAATTTATGTCATAAAATAGTGAAATAATCAAGCAAATCAAGACTTGAACAACTCGTAATCTCATAATCTTGAAATAAAGTAAATTGGGTATAAACCCACTTGCAAAAAAATGAAATTTTTTAATAAAAAACAAGAATTTGGGTACAAGAACGAAAGGAGTATTTTTGTTCAAATCCACATACCTTGAATAAGAAGCTTTGGATGAACTCTCGCTTTGGAGACTCTATTCGTACTCTTGAATGAGAGTTATTGAAGACTTTGACTTAAGAACCATAAATGTTGACTCAATTTAGAAAATCTATGGTGAACCCTTGACATTCTTAGAAGTGGATTTGGATACTTAGAGTTTTTGGTAAAGGGAAATTTTGAGAAAATCTCATATGATGCTTGTAATGGCCCTAAACTTTGATGTTTGTATGGTTTAAGAGGCTTAGAAAAGTCCAAAGTGCCCTTTTTAACTTCTGTATGAAGCTAAAAAAATTGAATTGGAAACCCAATTTTATGGGCACCGCGACGTGCCACTATCGCGGTGGCTTACTGGAAATGGACAAATGGGAATTTGTGAGTCACCACGATGCGGATCCATTGCGTTGTCCCACTATTTGGGTCCTGGAACTTTAGTGCAACTCATCATAATCGTGCTAGGCTACTAGAAATTGACTATTGGGAAATTGGGGTCCTCCACGATGCGTCACTATCTCGGAGTTTCACTGAAATTTGACAATTGTTAAATAGACCCTCTCGACAATGCGCCAAGCTCTAAAATAATGGTGTTTTTACGACTAGAACTTAGATTAGCCATAACTTCTTGCCCGATTATCGAATTTGGGTGGATATTATATCATTGGAAAGCTAATTAAATTTTCCACATGATAAAAAGTCAAAATTAGGGAAAATCTATATGGTTTAATCGTTAATCACTTAGGAAGTCATTCCTTAACCCTCTAGAGATGAAATTAGGCTTAAGGAAAAGTTTGGGGTATTACAATATTATGGGTATTTCTCCTAGCATTTGTACTCATAAGATCCAACTTGAACCAGATTATGTTCCTAGGATTGAAGATCAGTTACGAATAAATCCTCATATACAATAGTTGGTAAAGAAAGAAATTATCAAGTGGTTTGATGTTGGTGTAGTTTACCTCATTACAGATAGCAAGTGGGTTAGTCCTATTCAATGCATCCCAAAGAAGGCAAAAATTACTATAGTGATGAATGAGAAAAATAAGCTCTTACCAATAAGACCAGTCACAAGTCGGAGAGTGTGCATGGACTATAGAAATCAAAATACATAGACTTAGAAGGACCATTTTCCTTGTTGTTTATGGATCAGATCCTGATATGTTATTAGGCAGGGGTTGGTATTTTTTTGTAATGGGTATTCAGGTGATAATCAGATCACTACTGAACCTGAAGACCAAGAAAAAAAAACCTTTACCTGCCCTTATGGGACTTTTACATTCAAGAGAATGCTATTTGGGTTATGCAATACTCCCGCCACCTTTAGAGATGCATGATGTTGATATTTTCTAATATAGTGGAATACACCATTGAGGTATTTATGAATGATTTTTCTATTGTTGGTGATTCTTTTGATAACCTTTTGGTCCATTTGGCCAATACTCTTTGCAAATGTGAGGAATGCAACTTGATGCTATATTGGGAGAAGTGTTATTTAATGGTAAAAGAAGGAAACATACTTGGGCACAAGATCTAAAAATAGGGAATAGAGGTGGATAAGGCTAAAATTAAAGTCATTGAGAAACTACCACCACCAGTCTTGGTGAATGGTATTCATAGCTATTTGGATATGCTGGCTTTTACAGGCATTTCATCAAGGATTTCTTAAAGATTGCAAACATGCTATGCAAGATTATATAGAAAGGGGTGAAGTTTTATTTAGATAAGACATGTCTTAAGGTTTTTGAGTGCCTAAAGAAGAGGATGGTGTTATCCTCTATTATAGTGTCCCCCAACTGGTCCTTGCCATTCGAGATAATATATGATACAAGCAGTGTGGCCTTAGGTGTTGTCCTAGGAAAAAGGGAAAAAAAGATACTTCACCCAATTTACAATGCAAGCAAGGCATTAAACCCTTCTCAAAAGAACTATAATATTATCGAGCAAGAGTTTCTAGCAGTGGTTTTTGCCTAAAAAATTATGGTCCAACTTGATTGGGACTAAGGTCATTGTTTATACAGATCATGCAACCTTGAGATACCTAATGGTGAAGAAGGATACAAAGCTGAGATTGATTCTTTGGGTTATTTTGTTGTAAAAGTTTGATTTTTAGGTAAAGGATTAGAAAGGCACTAAAAATCAAGTTGCAGATCAATTTTCCAGACTTGAGGAAGGAGTAATGCAGAATATAGGTGATAGGCTTGAAATCAATGATACTTTTCTAGACGATCAAATTTTTGTAGCATCGCAAGACCTAATTCCCTAGTTTGCTTATTTTACCAATTACTTGGCAAGTGACCTTATCCCAGAAGACTTGTCATTCCAGAAAACTTATCCCAGAAAGACCTTATCCTAGAAGACTTGCCCTTTCAACAGAGATTCATTCCTTAGTTTGTAGAAGTTTTTTGGATGAGCCATATTTATTTAGTATTTATTCAGATGGTATGATTCATAGATACATCCCAGAGCTGGCTATGATGAGTATTCTTGAGGCTTATCATTCTTCAATTATTAGGGGGTCAATATGGAGGAACCAACACAACCCATAAAATATTACAATATGGGTATTAATGGCCTACAATATACAAATATGTTCATGAATTTTCACTTTCGAGGGACTAATGTCAACGTCAAGGCAATATATCATGACACCATGAACTCCCCTTGATTCCTATTCTAGAAGGAGAGTTGTGTTATGTATGGGGGATTAATTTTATGGATCCATTCATGAGATCATATGGTATGAAATAAATTTTGATTGTAGTTGTCTATGTTTCCAAATGGGCGGAAGCGGTAGAGCTCCCTAATAATGAAGGTAGAAGTGTCATCATTTTTCTGAAAAAACATATTTTTTCTCAGTTTGGCACCCCACGTGCAATAATTAGTGATGGTGGGTTGCATTTCTGTAATTGTATATTCAAGAGTATTCTTGAAAAATATGTTGTGAAGCATAATATGGAAACACCCCTTACCATGCTCAGACTAGCAGATAGGTTAGGGTGTCCAATAGAGAGATCAAGTTCATATTGGCAAGGACTGCAAATGCCAACTTGGTTGATTGGTCAAGAAAGTTGGATGATTCATTGTGGGCCTACCATATAGCTTATAATACATCCATAGATGAATCTCCGTACCAGATTATGTATGGGAAAGCGTGCTACTTTCCTGTTGAAATTGAGCCTAAGGCATTATGGGTACTGAACAAGCTAAATTTGTAAAGGCATGATGCAGCGAAGATAAGGATGAGAAAAGTGAATGAGTTGGATGAATTTTGACTCTGGGATTATGAGATTTATTTTATTTACAAGGAGAATATGAAGTTGTATCATGACAGAAAAATTGAGAAAAGAGTATTTAAGCTAGGTGATCAAGTTCTGTTGTATAATTCGAGAATTCACTTATTTTTAGACATTTATAGTCTAGGTGGTATGATCTACTCCTTGTGGTGAGGGTGTTCCCATATGGTTCTATAGAATTGAAGGTGATAGTGAAGCCCTATTTAAATTGAATGGGCAAAGGTTCAAGCACTATATAGGCAACACTAAGGAAGTAAATGTGGTTGATTATTCGAGCCATGGTGAAGTCTGAGTAACCAAGGCAACTGAATCATGCAGCGACGTTAAATCAAGAACTACAAAGGAGAAAACCCATGGGTCTGGTTGGTGATGTCTGAGTATCCAACCTAGCCACATCGTGCCATGATGTAAAGTGAAGCATTGTATGGGAGCCAACCCATGTTTTGTACTTATTTGATTATAGGGTAACTTATATGCTCAGTATGCAGGGATAGAGATTGCAGGAATAAACCCAAAAAAATTTCTAGTACTAGGCCATGTGACCCACCTCATGAGTAATAATCATACCTCACAACTCGTGACCAAGAGTTATAAGAAACTCAGAAACCTTCAGGTATTTGGTTTCTTGAGACATCACGACTCTTAGAACGAGATATAGTCAGTTCCTATGACTCACCACCTTGATTCATGATGACGGGAAACCCAGTTAAGGTTCCAGTCCTCACGGATAGAATCTACATCTTATAATCATAGGTTATAATCCGCCAATATCACGGAGGTCTAATGGAATATGGAGATTGCCATTTTGGCATCCACCGCGATGCGGTGAGTACCCAAGTGGGATACTGTATTACTAAAAATGCTCTAACTTCTTCACCGAGTGTCAGATTTGGGAAAATTTGGTATTGATGGAAAGTTTATTCAATTTCCCACATAATAGAAGGTATAAATATGAAAAATTCCCTATGAAATAAAATTTATTCATTTTTGAAGAAAATCTTTGAAATTCTAGGGATGAATTCAAGCTAGGAAAAATACGTGGTATTACAATATCTCCCCCTTGGGAACATTTGTTCTCAAATGTGGCTAATTGAGCTGAAAATGATGAGGAATATTAGGCTATAAGCTATCATGCACAACTGAAATAAACTGAATAACTGAATCTTAAACATAATGAGCTATTGAACTAAGCTGCGAGTGCATGAATACTTATAAAAAATAGCTATATGGCTGAAATAGAAACGAGAGCATCAACTTATGAGTAACCATTACTTTAGGCTGGATCTAATTTTGTGAGAAATAGAATGAGCAGTTTATGACATAAAAACTTAGGGTATTACAACATCTCCCCCTTGGGATCGTTCGTCCCCGAATGATACTATTTTTGCTGAAATACTAGGAAAAGACTGAGATAACGCATAGGATACTATAAAATAAATCATGACTTAATATTCGAATCTGAAATTGATTCATGATGCATAAACTGAGAGGAATTTGCAAAGTAAATAAAGTGAACAAATTTCCTCTTAGAATGATATGACTAGATGGAAATATTGAAAACCATAGAAACTTGCGTGCATGGCTGCTAGACTGAATTACTGGATAAACGGGTTAACTCATACTGTACATTCCACTTCAACAACTACATTTAATCTTTTACTAGGAATTCATTAATGAACAACACACCTATCCCCTTACATACCAACATAACGTCTATCTTCATAAACATGTATGCTCTTCTAAATAAACACTCATGAAAGCATCTTTCTCAAATTCTCTAATACCTCTATCAATAACAACTTCCATGCACTATTCAATTCTTAGGAAGACACACATAAAATATTCTCAACTAACCAAGTCATACACAAAAAGCTTCACCTTAATACTCCTTTATTTATATACCTACATAAAACAAGCATACAACAATCTTCCAAAACATAACACATTTACTCTCTCCCATCTACACAAGTATTTATCATCACTACTAGAATCTAGAAGTCTGACCTTGTTACTCATTCTATCATCTCCCTCTTCACTTTAAGCCATCATTTTAAGTCTGTGGAACCTTTTTCTATATCCTAAACTGAACTACACTCACTGACTCTAGTGTCTGGAATAATACATGCAAATAATAAACTTACTCTGAAAGACTACACCTAAAAGTGTAAATACCCACTTCCAATACTTCTTTCCAAGATATAATTCTATCTTTCTATAGCCCTACTAGTCATCATGAAATATCTTGAATACTTACTAACTTAGAATCTTCTTGAGTTCCACCGTATCTTGAGTTTACACCATCTAGAGCTTCAACCTTTATTTCTATTTGGTCAATCTTCAAGGATTCAAACTTAGATTCCAACACTTAACACGTATATCATTAACCTTTAATAAACCATACTACTTTCTTCATACTCTACTAATATTACACCAACATCATCAACCTCTAACCCATAAGTTAACTTGACAAAAACATCATACACCACATAGCCTCATTCATACTCATCAATTCAAGGGTACAACTAATCACACACTACTTAATAAATTTCAAAAATAATGAAGCCCTAAATCACCTTGGGCACACCTCTAAATCATACTACAACATTATACTAAATTATAAATTAAAATAAACACAAACTCTTTCACATATTATTCAAGCCTACTAGATCACTTCCATACAACTAGCCACACTAACCAAGAAATCATTACATCCACCTTGATGACCATCCATTGTTCAAACTTAATGTATAGTGCCAAACATGATTTAACAACCCAACTTACATATAATGCTCACTTGGAAGCTATAAAATAAAGCATCAAGAAACACTAGTCCACTAGAACTTTATAACAACAATATCCAATCATAATATATGGCCTATCTTATCATAATCCATTAACACATCCTCATTCTACACGTCATTACTATTTACCCTTTTATACATCTAAATTACTATCATAGCTCTATAAGTTTCAGCTAAGCTCCGCCTTTTTTATAACCTCAATAGAAGCCTAAATTAATGATACTAAACCACCAAACAATTCATTAATACCTTATACTTTCCAAATGCAATAAATTCCCTCAATGACTCCTTCTGTACTTTAAGCTAACGATAATTCACCTTAACTTGTAACTCCTTTCTATCCTCCACCAAACTAACACACAAGAACATATTACCTTAACATAACTCGATAATATGTATAAGTTTATTCCTATACTTTTTATCAATTGTCATTCCCACTTTCTTGTTTCTACTCTTCTATAACCACACTTCAAACTATAATAAGGTTCTACTATTCATAAATCGTAAGACTAAAGTTCATAATATCCCTCGAATGCACACTTGTGATGCCCCAAAAAAAATTTTCTGTTAAGATCTCGGACGAAAATATATTGAATTCTATTTTTTATCAAGATTAATAATTTTTCTATGTGGAATTTCTAGATATGTGACCTGTCATCACGTAGATCATCGAACAATCTTTCCAACGATATATGGATCATCCAAAATGAATACTCGAGCGATGAGTTATGATCATTTCGATCTAACCGTGAATAGTGGTGAATAATAAATGTGTAGGAAAAAACACTGAGGCCAGGCAAATTTTAGGGTCAACTTCAAACGTTCATAACTCCTTGTAGATAACAATCTGGGTGAGCTACTATATATCAACAAAAATCTCTGAAAGTCCTCTTTCCAATGAAATTGGTTTCATCTAATTTGGCCATCGGAGTAAAAAGTTGTGGTCGATCTACATCAGCCTATCTTAATAGTCCACCAAAGGACAAATTTGACATTATTTGATTTTTAAATGTATTTTGGTCATTCCCACTCCAATACATCCGGGTAAACCATGGATTTAAGTCCATTAAGAGCATTCAATAGATCATTTTTCTCCAAAATTTCCTAAGGCTCAAACCCTAACCCTACTACTCCAAATTTCATCCTTCTATGTCTCTTGATTGAACCGTAGAAATTTCAAAT
>JAPEIP010000007.1:90868359-90920285 GCA_026120095.1 Capsicum chinense
CTTGTTGATGTTGAGGAAGATTAAAATGTTTTAAGCTAAAATATGTTGAGTTAGGAATCCACAAATTGATATGATTTGATAAATGAGAAAGAGATTTGATTTGGTCTTTATGATAGACCCTTGTGATGTTGTGGTGGATTTCCTAATGCGTTCTGAGCTTATTGGGGAGAAGTACTTAGCACCGAGAGGGAAATTTGGTATTTCCCTAAACCTATGTGCCACCGTAGGGTTGTTTGATGATGATATTATTGGCCAGAGAGCCCTATTGTGATTATTGCAATTTTAAGGTCGTACTCCCTGGTAAAGAGTATGACTCTCCCACCAATAGGGGTTTCAAACATTGGTATTCCACGTAGCTCATGTGGGGTTATCGGTTATAGGAAACTCCCCTATCCGTAAGAGTCATGTTTATTGAAATATCGAGTCACTCCGAGTTTTGATGTGGTAAGTCAAGTTTCCTATGATGATCAATAATTATTTATGAGGTTTTTCAATTACATTTCCTATCTAAGATGTTATGAGTTGCATGATTCAATGTCACTCAAGCCAGGTGTGTCATTATGGTTCGTATAAACATTTTTATGAAATTTATGATATTATTTATACTTTTCATGCACCCCCACACACTCAGTACGTATCTTGTGCTGATCTACATATTTCTCTATGGGCTACATTCTTACCATGATGTAGGTTCAGGTACTCAGCCGCAGCCGTGATAATGATATCCGAGTGCCGCATCTACGTTCCTTCAGTGGTGAGTCCTCATGGTTCGAGGACCAAGTTGTTAGTTTTGGTGGTGTTGTTTTATGATCCCTTTGGTTTGTTGAGTCAGTTGGGGGTTTTTCCTAATGGCTCGTTGATTTTGCTGTATAGAGGCTATGCCAGACTAGTGTATTGTTGGGTTGGTTTGTGTATAGACATTCTATATATGTACAGTCTAATGATATTCCATGCCATGTGCGATGTGATATGATATATACTTATATATATATCCTTAGCATAGCGTGTATATTGTTGTGTTGGAACCCAAGGGTAGTGTTTTGGCTTAAAGGGTTAGCTTAAGGCTACATGTAGCCTTGGGCACTATGTCGCATCTCGGGATGATATTTTAGGGTGTTACAAACTTGGTATCAGAGCCTAAGGTTATGAAGAGTCCTAGGGAGTCTGACAAGCCTCGTTACTTAGAGTATTGAGCATCGATGTGTAGCGCGCCACACCTATGATCAAGAGTCTATGGGGCGTTCTAGGAAAAGTCATTTCTTTCTTTCTACAAGAGTCTATCATGCTTATAACTTTTTCCTTCTGCTGTTAATTCATGCGTTCTTATGATAGAAAATGCCTCCACATCGAGCTCATAGAAATAAAAACCAACCTCAACTCGTTGATCCGTTATATGAGACGGTATCCCATGCCAAATTTTGGGTAGCTTTTCAGATGCTAGGCTAGGTAGTTACCACCAATTCTCAGGCCAACTTTCCACCTCCGTAGGAAAATAATTTGGCAGCAGCACGAATTCATGACTTTATGTGGATGAATCCGCCAGAGTTTTATGGGTTGAGAGCAGGTAAGGACCCGCAGATGTATGTTGATGAAATAAAGAAAATTATATAGATTATGCATGTGATCGAGGAAGAAAGTGTGGAGCTGGCTTCTTATTGGTTGAAGGATGTTTCCTATGACTGGGTGCAGATGTGGAATAAGGGTAGAGAGGAAGATACCACTCTGGTGACTTGGCAATTATTCCAAGATGCTTTCTTAGATAGATTCTTTCCTCTTGAGTTATGGGAAGCTAAGATGGAGGAGTTTATGAATTTGAGACAAGGCTCCATATCAGTTAAGGAGTATTTTCTTAAGTTTAATTAGCTATCAAAGTATGCTCCCGATATGATGGTTGACTCGAGGACTAGTATGAGCAAGTTTCTAACTGGGGTGTCGAGTTATGTGGTAAAAGAATGTAGATCTGCTATGATCAATAGGGAGATTGATCTTCCTAGGTTAATGATTTATGCCCAACAGATTGAGTCAGACAAGATAAAGGAAAGAGAAAGAGTAAGAGGGATTAAGAGAGTCAGATCGGAGCAACAGGGGTTTGGTCAAACTAGATTCTTCAGAGGGAGTCACCCTCAGTTTCAGAGTCGTCCATTTATACCTGTGCCTTCCTCAGCTAGTTCTCTCGTATATCGGGGCAGGAAAGAGCTCGAGAATAGGTCGGTACCTTTCAAGTCTCAGAACAGTGTAAGAAACCAGCCTCATCCTCCTTCGTGTGCTAAGTATGGTAAAGACCATTTTGGGGAGTGTTATATGGGGCAGCGGGGCTATTTTGGTTGTGATAAGTTAGGCCACATACTTAGAGACTGCCCGTATGCCAAACAGCGGAGTCGTGATGCCCGTCCCCAGAGTCAGGCTACCAGTGCCCTACCTCCGCAGCCCGTCCGGTTCCTTCTCGGGGTACTTCATCTAGTACTACTGGCGATCAACGCCAGAATTCTTTCTATGCTATACCACATCATCAAGAGCAAGAGGACTCTCCCAATGTTGTCACTGGTATGCTCCGTGTTTTCTAATTTGATATCTATGTGTTGATGGACCCCAGTTCAAGTGTTTCTTATATGACACCTCTGGTTGCTATAAATTTTGAAACGGATCCTAAACTAATTTCTGAGCCTATTTTGGTTTCTACTCCGGTAGGAGAGTCTTTCATTGCTAAGCGGGCGTATAAGAAATGTCCCATTACTATCTTTCATCGAGTTATGTATGCTGATTTGATTGAGCTAGATATGGTTGACTTTGATATCATTCTAGGAATGGATTGGCTTCACGCATGCTATGCATCTATTAATTATCGTGCTCGTGTGTTCAAGTTTTAGTTTCTTGATAAACCTATCCTCGAATTGTTCGGGAGTTCTGTGATTCCTTAGGATGATTTCATATCTTATCTCAAAGCTAGGAAGTTGATTTCCAAGGGTTGCATCCACCATTTGGTTCGGGTTAAAGAAACTAAGTCTGAAACCCTGACCATTCAGTCAATTAATGTTGTTAATGAGTTTCTCGATATCTTTCTGGAAGATCTCCCTGGAGTACCTCTTGATAGAGAGATAGAGTTCGGGATTGACTTTCTTCCTGATACTCAGCCTATTTCTATTCCTCCATATCACATGGCTCCCACGGAACATAAAGAGTTGAAGGAGCAATTGAAAGATCTTTTAGACAAAACCTTTATCAAACCTAGTGTGTCCCTGTGGGGTGCACCTATCCTATTTGTGCGTAAGAAAGATTGTTCTTTGCAGATGTTTATTGATTACCGACAACTTAATAGGGTTACTATCAAGAATAAATATCTGCTTCCTCGAATTGATGATTTATTTAATCGATTGCAAGGTGCGAGCTACTTTTCGAAGATAGACCTCATATCCGATTATCACCAACTTAGGGTTAGGGAATGTGATATCCCCAAGATAGCCTTCCGAACCCGTTATGATTATTTTGAATTTCTAGTGATGTCTTTTGGGTTAACTAATGCTCCAGCGGATTTCATGGATCTTATGAACCGTGTATTCCGGCCATATCTGGATTTATTTGTAATAGTGTTCCTTGATCATATTCTTATTTACTGGCGAAGTGAGGGTGATCATGTGGATCATCTCTGAATCATGTTGGAAACTCTTAGAACTCATTGGTTGTATGCTAAGTTCAGTAAGTGAGAGTTTTCGCTGAACTCTGTAGCCTTCTTGGGTCATGTTGTTTCTTTTGAAGGTATTAGAGTTGATCCTCAAAAGATAGAGGCTATAAAGAGTTGGCCTAGACCTATTTCTCCTTTTGATATCCGAAGTTTCATGGGTCTAGCTGGTTATTATCATCGTTCTGTTGAAGGTTTTTCATCTATTGCGTCTCCTATGACCCGTTTGACCCAAAAGAAAGTGAAGTTCCTATGGTCCAAATTTTGCGAGAAGATTTTTCACGAGTTGAAGACTCGATTCACTTCAGCCCCTGTGTTGACTTTACCTAATGGTGTTGATGGTTTTGTGGTGTATTGTGATGCTTCCAGAATCGGTTTGGGTTGTTTATTGATGCAAAAGGGCAAGGTTATAACTTATGCTTCCTGGCAGCTAAAGCCTCATGAGAAGAATTATCCTACCCATGACCTTGAATTAGCTGTCGTGATTTTTACTTTGAAAATCTGGAGATACTATTTGTATGGTTTCCATGTCGACGTCTTCACGGACCATAAGAGCTTGCAGTATGTATTCACCCAAAATAAGTTAAATCTTAGGCAGAGATGATGGTTAGAACTGTTGAAAGATTATGATATGAGCATCCAATATCATCTGGGCAAGGCCAATGTAGTAGCAGATGCCCTTAGTCGAAAGTCTATGGGTAGTGTAGCACATGTGGAGATTGGTAAGAAGGAGCTGGCCCATGAGGTACATCATTTGGATAGATTGGGGGTTAAGTCATGGATGAGTGTATTTTGAAGCGTGTTTCTTGGTCATTGAACCTAAAGTTTAGCTTGTTTAACTCCATCTCTACTAGAACTCTCCTAGTTGCAAGTAATGGCCTACCCAAGATGATGGGCACTTCAAAATCTACTTTGCAATCTAGGACTATAAAATCAGCAGTCAAAACAAAATCAGCTACCTTTACCAAAACATCGTGCAGTATGCCCACAGGCGGCTTCACTAATCTATCTGCCATTACCAAACACATATTTGTTGGGGTACAATTCCCCAAACCTAATTTCTTGTACACAGCCAGTGGCATTAAATTTCTACTGGCTCCCAGAACGCATAGTTCTTTTGTGAACTTTGGAGAACCAATAGTACACGGGATGGTAAACGCTCACGGATCTGCCTTTTTTTACACTAAAGACCTTGTAGAGTAGCGCCACAATGGAGAAGATTGTCATTCGGATCATGGCTAACCTTCCATTTCTTGGTTACAAAGTCTTTCATGAACTCCGCATATCCTGGAATTTGCTTAAGTGCCTCAACCAAAGCCACATTAATCGTCAATTGCTTGAGCATTGCCATGAATTTGCTGAATTTGGCATCATCATCCTTTTTTTTCAATCATTGAGGAAAGAGAGGTGGTGGTCTCGGGATAGATTTCAATACCACTTCCTCTTTCTTCTCTTTTTCTTTCTCCAAAGCATCAACAAAACTATCCAGCTTCACAGACTCTACTGGTTCGCTTTCTTCGGATTCACCAACAACTACCTCATTATCTACAGATTTGCCCATAGAAGGGCCAAATAAGATCTTACCACTCCTAGTGGTAATCTCTATACATGATCTATCATTCCGCAAATTCTAAACCATATCACTAGGCAAAGTACCACTTTTTCTTTGGTTCAGTGTTGCAGAAAGTTGGCTCATCTGCTGCTCCAACTTCTTGATAGAAGTGGAATGTGAACTAACCAACTAGTGGTTACCTCCGGGTTGGTAGCCTCAACTCCTTTCAATAATTATTCCATCATGTCCTCCATGTACATCTTACCAGATCTAGTAAGTGCAATATCCCGACTTCCAGGAGGAACATACAAATCACTCATATCATTATTGGTTCCCCGGTTTCCTTGCTCCCTATCTTTATAATCAGGCTTGTCATAAAAGTTTTGACCTTGATTCCCTTGGTTATTGCCTCAGAAACCCCCTGATTATTAACATAATTTGCCTCCTCATCTGCATCAATAGAAAAAGTGCTCTGAGATTCCACAGCCTTAACCTTTTCAGTTCCACAGCCTTAACCTTTTTAGTTTTGCCTGACAGCAAGTTCTTGGTTAGTAAGTCCATCTGAGTCTTTAAGTAGGCCATGTCTTGGTATCTCTCCTCATCCCTTCTGCGCTGCTCCACAGTCATACCACCAGAAAAGTCAGGCTAGCTACCACAAAATCCCTGGTATGCCAAGTCCGACTCTGTTTGGTCATTCTATTCAGCATGTCTGAAGCATCTTAAAAAGAAAGGTTAATGAATGAACCACCTGTAGCATTATCTACAATTGGCTTTGTCACAGAGTTAAAAGGTCTGTACAAATTCTCCATCAAGTGAAAGTCCGTCATGTTATGGTTCGGACATTGTGCCATCTTCTTCTTGAATCTCTCCCAAGTTTCCTGCAATGCTTCAGTAGGAAGCTGCCTGAATTTACTGATTTTTTCTCTCAACTGTACCCTCCTGGAGGGTGGAAAGAACCATTCTAGGAATACCTCTTTCAACTTTCTCCAATTGGTTATAGAATCGGACTCCAATTTATTTAACCACACTGTTGCTTCGCCAGACAGAGACAATGGAAACAATCTCAACCGAATCGCATTCTAGCTCACTCCCGGATTATCAAAAGATTTACAAATGGTGATAAAGTTCACCAAGTGAATGTTTGGATCATCACCAGGAAAGCCTCCAAACAACCTCTTCAGATTCAGGAGTTGAATCATAGTACTTATTCTGCTGAATTTTGCACCAGGTGCCAACGGTGGAGGATTGATAGCACCCCTTGTACCTGCTCCGTCCATTCTTTTGTCATTGTCATCAACCTCAAAATGGACAAGCTATTTTCCATACCTTCCTCTGAATAGACAGTTTCTATTGAAATTTTGCTTCACTGGTGCAGCAATTTGCTCAGCTCACCTTGGTTTTTGAGGATTCAACAATTCCTCATCACCTAAGTCTTCATCATCATGGTTCAGGTGACGTACTTGTTGACCCTAGTTCTGTACTTTCACCTGAGCCCTGGTCAAGGCTGCCAGTATATCAGCCTCATACTGTTCTACTATTCTCTCGATCAGCTGAGGTTTCGGATTAATTGGTAATAATGGTTCTCCAGAACTTCTTATTTTTGGCATAAACAACAAGGAACCTGCATTAAACAAAAACAACAAATAAACATAAATCTAGGAAACCTAATTAACAGTCAATTAGCGCACACAACTTTCAGTTTTAAAACGTTTTCCCCGGCAACGGCACTATTTTTTATGATGCTCAAATTACACTCTTGAATGGGTGTAAGTGATCGTTGTCAATATAAAAAGAAACTAGGTTGGGGTCGAATCCCACAGGGAATAAGGTGTGAACTTAAGCCGGTTACGATTTAATTCACTGATATTTTAATATTTCCTAAAATGGGGGTTTAAGTTTCACAAGTAATTGTTTGACACTTTGATTTCGATGTTTGTAACCAAGATTTTATGAGATAACCAGAATTATGTTCACTAGGGCTTACGGTATATGTCAGATGCTAAAGGTAACTCAAGATTCTCACGGTTGTTAGGATAACAAGCTATCTTTATTGATGATATGCTCAAATGCCTCTCGACCTATTTAAGAGTCTAATTTGCTAATCCTCTCAGACTTAGGTAATCGCTATTCACTGTCTAGATTTTACCTCAGGTTAATCAACCTAGTTACAGCACTGATTATTAAACGTATTTCTGAGTCCCTGTTGATAATTCACTTCCTATTGTTTATGATTTCTTTCTCAAGCAAATCTAAGTAGGTATGTCTACTGTTTGCAACCAACAGATGTTAATTAAAATCTCAGAATTATCAATAAATCCTAACACCTATTAAATCTTGAGTGCTTAGCACATCGTCATGACCTAACCCTAGATCCCATAATTCAGGTAAATGGAGTTTAGCTACTCATGATTCAAGGAACAAGTACACGAATTGAATTTATAAGTGAGAAGATTAACTTACAACGATGATGAAAATCAAGAAGTATAACTTGAATTAAGCCATGGTACAAAAATCCCAAAATATTTTAACTAGCGAGAGAGAAATATTGTATGTTTTTCGAATAAATATGAGTCCCAAAAATTAATCCTTGAAAACCCTAAAACAAGGCTTTAAATAGTTTAACCTAATTAAGGAAATAAAATCAATGCTATAGATTTTCCTCGGAATAGATGATGACATCCGTGACGGCTTATCACGGATGTCGTTAGCTCCTCTGCACTTTTGTCTTTCACTAGTAAGGCTGACGACGACGATGACGCCTTATCACCATCCTGACGATGTGTCATGGATGTCATCACAAAATTGTCTTCAACCTTTATCTTCTGTTTAAGGATGACGATGGCATTGATAGCTTATCACTAGGATGTCAACTTATCATGAATGGCATCAGCCACACTTATCCTTTATTTTTCTTTACTTTTCAGCCTTCTTGCTTCTATTATTTTTGGTTCTCCTACATCTTAACATTTACCAAAAAAATCAAAGTAAACTAATCAAAAAAAACTAAAGTTGCTCAGGACCTTACAATTATTTAAAGTTAAAATCCTCAAATGTGTTAGCATAGGCTCATATATCAATCATCAAAATAATTCATGGTAACTCAATGCCAATGCTTTATCACTCATGAACTCTACAAACCTAATATGCCCCTCCACGGACATAAAGTGAAGGTCACTATATGAGGGCTGATACATAGAGATACCTCACCTACTCTAGAAGAATATATAGAAGTAGCCACCTATTATCTGGAGGCGGAAGCCTCAAAATAGTAAGTTAAATTAACATAGGAGCCACCCCCTCAGAGAAATCCAACACTTGCACTTAACAATTCTCAAACGTAGATATGGACATCATCATATGAGATGTCTGTACCTAGATTAACCCTTCTATCTCAATTGACCCATCATTATGAGAAACTCCAAAATCTAAAGAGACAATAATGACCTAACCTTTGCTGGTTTGAGTTCTCCATTCTGACCTCTGTCTCGTCCTCTACCCCTACTACATATCAAGGTCACGAGCTTTAAGTTTCTAACCATAGAATAATATGTTTTCACAATCCATGAGAGGGAGTATGAGAGGTCCATGAGTCATATTAAGATATGAATACATGACAAAAAAAAAGGAAATAGATATTTTTTGAAGTCTTGTAGTGTCTCAAAGATAGATAATGGATATCTCTACACTGATCCATAAGACTCTACTAGACCTGACTTGTACTAATGATACCACTAAATCTAGAGCTTTAATATCAATTTTGTCACAACCCAAAATAAAGTACATGGTATCACCTATCACACCCACTAATATAGGTAAGCCTATCCCACCCTAAATCAATAATTAAGGTAAATCAAAAGCAAAAGATGATGAAAGATTGAATAATGCCAAATGATATATAAGAACTACAATCACAATGATACATCCTAGTCCGGGTTGTCACTAGTAAAATCCTCTAATATTGAATATGATCAAATAATGTAAAGTATCTTAAATGTAGATAAAACATAAGAAAAGATAAGGAAAGATTTGAGTAAGCTCTAAGACCCATCAGTTGCTACCTTGATCACTGAGAATCCAACATAGAGAGAAGGCAACCTATGCACCACAAGCATACTTAGATAAGTATGAATTATGTGTAACTACAAGCATCATCAATAATCAAATCTAATCCAAAGTGATGGCGAGTACCACTATACCAACCATAAAATTTACCCCAAATAAGCATGCACTCTAAAAAGTCATAGTCTATTCTAGCATATAGCACATTATTAAGATACTTAAAGTTGTGCATTAAGGTAGGCATGTGAAAGTTTGAGGTAACAACAATAGAGATGGGTCACATTATAGGAGAATATAACCAACACAATATATAATATAAACTCTCCAACAATTTCAGCTAAAAGTAGAGAACGTGCATATCCTATAAATACTAGATGTGATGCAACTATATCAATGGATCAAGCCATAACAAAACCCCTCCTCTCATAATATCTCAACCTTTAAATCACCTAAGAGAAGGTACAATGCAATTTAATATAGTGATATGAGATAAAAATGCATAACATCACAAACAAGATTCAAATACATTAGTATAATATGAAAGGAAATGAGTTATGCAATATCAATCATGCAAAGGAATTTCATGCAATGGAAGTGATACAATGCAGTAAAGTATTAATGATATAAGTAATCATATGTCATCTAGCATATGTAACCACATATACACTTTTAAAGTATAAGCTTCCAGATTAAGACCCACGGGGGATGAAACCCGTATAGAATCATAATTTTATATCTCAATCAACCTTGTTTGAATGTCCCCCAGTCAAGGGATTTTGTAAAGTATTTTATTTCCTTTAAAGATTAATCTTTATTAGTGCTACCAATTCCATGAATATGAATGAATGAAATGAGGATGCATTCTCTCAACCAAATCAACATCATGGAATGAATTAACTTAATAATGGTATAAAGAAACTCAAATCTCAATTGATCATTATATAAACCATTGCATGGCACCACTGTAATAAAGAGTCATATGTGGCATCAATAATATTAAGCCAAGTCTGTCACTTAGGCATCAAAATAGTGGTAAAAGGCATATAATTCTTAAGTAAGTCAAATAATATAAATTCAAGCCCCAATACGACATCATGATAATAATAAGGCAAATAATTCCCAAATATGTCCAATAATATAAATCAAATTCCCCACGTAGGCATGACTATGATAATAAAGAAAAATAATGCAAATAAGTCCAATACTACTCCCTGCATAGGAATCATAATAATAATAACCTCTCAAGCAATAAAAATATTCACATAAGCCCTCACACAGGCAACACAATCAATAACAATCCAAAAAGTGTAAATATAAAGAACTTGCCAAAAACCTAGCTTGTTTTCCATGATAAGTTCCATATTTTCCAATTATAACATCATTAGACTAAAATACTAGAAGAAGAACTATAATAGTTAACAATATTCCCTAAAGTTCAGCTTCATTCACTTACGTAGTAACTAAGCCAAGATTTCTTTATTAACAATATCATCATTGGTTATATCCTGATGGCTTGCATAAGTCCACCACAAGGTTATGGACATAATATGCTACCAGGTCTCTAATCTAGAACCCAAAATAAAATTAAAAAAGAAGTAGTATGTAGTCAATGACAAAGAATTGATTCCTTGTCCTTGTATAGAAAATAATGAAGAACATCAACCAACAAGAACACGAAAGAAATAAATACACAAGAAAATTATATGGAAACCTCTTTACTTGAGGGAATAAATGAGCCCATACACTACCCTCAATAGAATCCACCAACCACACACCTATTTAGCAAGCTGATGAACCTCCCTGACTAACTATTTCTTATTATCCTCTACATGAGAAACACTACCCATAGACAATCTACTAAGGGTATCTGCCATTACATTGGCATTGCTCGAATGATACAAAGCACTCATATCATAATCTCTCAACAATTCTATCCACCTTCCCTAACGGAGATTTAAATCTTTCTATGAAAATACATACTACAAACTTTTGTGATCCATGAACACATCAACATGAACCCCAAACAAATAATGCCTCTAAATTTTTAAGGCAAACACAAAAGCTACCAACTCAAGTTTATGGGTAGGGTAATTCTCTTCATAGGGTTTAAGCTATCTTGAGGTATAGTCTATGACCTTACCTCTTTGCATCAACGCACAAGCAAGACCAAATCTGGAAGCATCACAGTAAATAATAAACCCATCTGAACTATCTGGTAACATCGAAACTGGGGCTGAGGTGAGTTGAGTCTTCAACTTCTAAAAACTCTTCTCATAAGAATCTGACCACTAAAATTTGACTTTCTTCTATGTCAATATGAATATGGGGGACGCAATAGATGAAAACCCTTCAAAAAACCATCGGTAATAGCCAGTCAAACACAAAGAACTCCTAATATCTGATGGAGAGATAGGACTCAGCAATTTTCTTACTATTTTGGTCTTTTGAGGGTCAACGCTATTACCATCACCAGAAACATTATGGATAAGGAAATCTAATAATCTTAGCCAAAATTCACACTTACTAAATTTAGGTAATAACTGATGGGATCTAAGAGTCTACAATACAATTCTGAAATGGTCTGCATGATCATTTTCATTACGAGAATAAACAAGAATATCAATAATGAAAACTATGACAAATATGTCCAAGTACTGCTTGAACACTCTATTCATCAAGTCCATGAAAGTTGTTTGGGCATTCGTAAGTCCAAATTTTATAACTAGAAATTCAAAGTGACCATACCGAGTTTTGAAAGTTGTTTTTGAAATGTCACATTCTTTGACTCTGAGCTGATGATAGCCGGATCTGAGGTCTATTTTAGATAAATAAATGGCACCCTAAAGTTGGTTGAACAAATCATTAATTCAGCGTAGTGGGTACTTATTATTTACTATGACTTTGTTCAACTGACGATAATCAATACACATCCTAAGAGAACTATCTTTCTTTTACATGAAAGGACTAGAGCGCCCCATAAGAAAACATTGTTTCTAAGTAATCCATTATAAAAAAGGTCTTTGAACTATTATTTTAACTCCCTAAGCTCATCTAGAGACATTCTTTATGGTGAAATAGAGATAGGTTGGGTGTCTAGAAGAAGGACTATTTTGAAGTCAATTTCCCTTAAGGAGGAGCTCTGAGAAGATCTTCAGGGAACATATCTGGAAAATAACTTACCACTAAAATAGACTCGAGATTGGGAGTCTCAGAATTAGAGTCTTTGACTCGAACAAGATGGTAAACACATCCCTTGGATTGTATTTTTCTTGATCTAAGGTAGGAAACAAATTGACCCCTAAGCTCTAATATACTACCCCTCCTTTAAAGGACTGGTTCATTCAGAAACTAAAAATAAACAACTTTACTCCTACAATTAACTGAAGCATAGCATGAGTGAAGCCAATCCATGCTGAGAATGACATCAAAATAAGTCATATCTAACTCTACAAGGTCTACTATAATGGTGAAATTTCTATATACCTGCCTGGGTAGAATAGATTTACCCACCGAGGTAGATACTAAAAAAGGCTTTACTATAGTTTTAGGACTAACGCCAAAATTAATAACTATGGAAGGGGTTAAAAAGAAAGGGAATCTCCGAGATCTAATGAAGCATAAACATATAAATATAAGACCAGTAAGGTACCCATAACCATATTAGGAGAACTTTTCTAATCTTATCAGGACTGGAGTGCATACAGTATGTTCGAATATTAACCACTATTTGTGTTAGAAGCGGCACTCTACTAAGTTGGGTGACTAGATGGAACTGGGGGACTACTTGACTTACCCTGCTTACCACTCTTTGGGTGATCCCTGACTCTGTGGCCTTGTTTTCCATACCTAAATCACACATCACTATCGGCTCTACATATACCCTTATGATTTCTACCATATTTCTGGCAAGGAGGATTAGTATGACTACTGTTTACACTGCCCTAGGACTTAGAGCCTGGTGCTCTATCCTAATTATCATTTTTGAACTTAGGCATTGGAGCACTAGCTGAAGACAGAGCTAGGGCTAATGATTTTTGATGGAATTGAGGATAGTTACCACCCTACAACCTTGGCTAAGTAAAGTTAAAGCTACCTATCCTAGCCCGCTTATTCTCCCTTACCTTTTCCTTAACCTTCTTCTCCTCAATTTATTGAGTATGGACCATAAGACTAGATAAGTTTATCTCCATAATCAACATTGTGGTCCTACACTACTTAACAATACTATCAGCTACACCAGAGACAAACTTACTCATCCTAGACCTGTTATTAGCTGCCATCGAAGGAGAATACTTGGCCAATTGGGTAAACTTAAGCAAATACTCCCTCATACTTAGTTACCCTATTTCCAATTTATGAACTCCTGCACTTTGATTCCCTTAACTCTAAATTTAAAGAACCTTTCTAAAAAGGTTGTGGCAAACTCATCCCACTCTATAGGCCCTGCATTTATGCCTCTATCCCCCTTTCACTGCTTATACCAAGTGTGATCTATATCCTATAACTGGTAAGCAGAAAACTCTACACTTCCACTCGATGTGACACTAATAATGTTAGCCACCATCTGAACCATATCAAGGAATTCCTACGGATTCTCATCAGACTTGGATCCTAAAAATAAAATAGGGTTCATTCAGGTAAAGTCCCAAATCCTATCTGCAGTTGTATTAGCCACTGGAATCGATGGGATAGTAGACTACTTATTGTTTTGAGCGTCTAATGAGTGAGCTAAAATAGTGAAGGTAGCTCTGAACTCGGTGTGCGAGACATACTTGTTCAGAGGATCTTCTTGAATAGGTGGAGGTGTGGCCTAATTTTTATTTCTTCTTTTATTCTTATTTCTAGGAGGCATAATCTGTAAATGAAAGCAAGGATGAATTAGAAAGAGAGTTTAACTAGTGATTATGCTCTTACACACTTCATGAACACTAAAAGAAGGGGCATTTTTCCTAAAACATCTTGTAGCGACTTTTCAATAAGTGTGGTGTGCTTCAAACCAATGCACAAGAATCTAATCAATGTGGCTTTAAGACTCCCTAAGACACTTTAAAACCTAGGCTCTGATACCAAGTTTTGTCACGACCTGAGGCTACCCCCAAGTCGCAACAACGATTCTTAAGGTCCCAAAAGACCATAAAGCAACCCATGAACTCGTACCTGCTGAGAGAACTAAATAATATGGTAATAAAATATACATAAATAGAAATAATTAAATCATGCCAAAGTTTTTAAGTATTGAGATTAATACAATGGAATTTCTCAAGTCCATAATATAAATGAACATGCTAAAATCTAACTCAAATGATTAACAAACAAGCTAACTGTCAGAAATTTCTGAAAGCCACTAAAACTGACTGTAAAAAGTGATAGGACAGCCCCAAACAAACTCCAAAAGACAAACTTAAAGAAAGCACTGAAATACTGAAGTAAACTGACATAAGCCACCATGTCCTCGATAGATAAGGACTCACCACGACTACTACTGCTGACAGGATTAACTGTCTACATACAGTTAGGAGCCTAAGCATCTGAACCTATGATATTAAACATCATAGTGTAAAAAAAAGTATGCAATCAGTAATTTGAATTACTTATATTAGAGATAAGGTTAGGTTGATATGCATGGGTTCTTGTGCATGGATAATAACTGATTGAATGAATAACATGAGGTAACTTAATATAAATACATAAAAACTACAAAATTCTTGAATGCATAACCAAGCATATGATTCCAAAATAGTCTGTATAATGAAATAATGAAATAATGAAATACTGATAATTGTATGCTATGGTCAAACAAACATGAAACTAAGTTCTACACTGAATACTTGACTGATATTATGAAAGGTATCATCTAACCGACATGCCTCGATTTAAGTTAATTGGGGTCCAACCTGTGACCCCAGTTTGAAGGGTGTTAGTACCATGCCACGGGTACTAACAATGGTTGTGTGGATCTACTAGAGTGAAGTCTCGAAAGACAACAGAGTCACCCTCAACTGGCAGGCGCCCTGGTGAGATATGTGTCAACCCTCAACTAGCAGGTTAACATCTCAAACCTATGCTAGCTACATAGTTCTGGAACATAGGGATTGCTACTAAGAGTAGCACGCTCTATTGGAAGGTGAGCCCCCATCCCTGGGTTCACTCGGTGCTAAATCCTTCTCCCAACTAAACTAACTCGGATTACTGAACTAATCAAAGTTTAACTGATTGAATGAATAATTCTCATACATATCTACAACCATTCTAAAAGATACTAAGACTAAGTAAACAGATAAGTTTCGGCTATTCTTTACCCCTAGCACTAAATAGAAGTATCAATAAGGACTTATATAGTTTTACAAACTATAATAGGGATCATTATTCAAAATTCATCTCTTAGGCATTTCATCAAACACACAAGGGTCATGAGTTAAAGCATGGGAATAGTTAAAAATGTGATGATAGCATAACTGCAATATTAAAATCATGGGTTAGGGTTTAATTTAGAGTGAAATTAAGAATTAACTTGTCTTGAACGTTATTGCATTGGAAAGCACAATTTCTTGGTTTCCTTGAAAGGAAGATGCTTGAACTTGTGGAAGGGTTAGGGTTTAATTTAGAGAGAAATTGAGAAAATTGGGCATTATATAAATCATTTCATTAATCATGTACATAAGAAATACCTAGAATTAGCATCAATCTTTCAACATCCAACTAACGTACTTAATAAATATATTTACTCTCCACAAGTGTCAAATTAACCATTAGTAATAGTATATTATTCACAAATAATTCTATGATGATAACACATGTCTTGGCCTAAGGTGGACTGGAGGGGCCCACTTCTAATTGCTGAAATCCATTTTAGGCAACTTCTACTCTGGACTAGGATAAGGTATCTAAGTTTGTTTCTAGATGTAAATTAAGAAATAACTAGCCATGAGATAGTAATCCTTCCCAAACATGAACAATTAAGGTAACCCTACCTAAAGTAATAGCAACTAAGTCAATTTCCCTTAACTTAAGAAACTAAGGACAAATTTTCCCTAAACATGAATGAATAAGGAAATTTCACCTAGCTTGGGTAATTAAGGCATTCCCATTCTAAATATGAACCATGAATCCAAATCACCTAATACATGAATATCTACACTAATTATTTCAAGTTTACAATTTAAATAGTATAAATGGTCCAACTAAACCAAATATTCCCATTTTAAATATGAACCATGAATCCAAATCACTTAATACATGAATATCTACACTAATTACTTCAAGTTTATAATTTGAATAGTACAAATGGTTGAACTAAAAAAAATATTCTCATTCATAATTCCAACACTTAAATCCCACCCCATATATAGCATGAAATCATAATCATACTATAAGATGCATTAACCTATTAAGAAGGTAAACCTAGTCTACTTGAATGCAAAAAAAGCCCAAAATATCATCTAAATCTCCAATTTACTCTCTCGAGAAGCTTCTGCAAGGTGTCACGCTATTAAAATCACAATCTACTCATCAAAATGAGAAAAATAATACCTATATTTCACTTTTGTTCTTTAGGTCCAAAATTACAGAAAAACTCCATGTGGGGCTCATTTATGAAAATTGCATTTTCAAAACCAACTCCATGTCCCTCAATGCTTAAGGAATTTTAACCCTAAAAAGGGGTGAATTTTTAGATTTAATGGTGCTAAAATAAAGCCACAAAGCTTTTAGGGATTTTAGCCAAAGAATGGAGAAATCAACAATGAAAATAATGAAATCTTACCGCAAATAAAATAGGAAATCACATAAATTAATAATGCTAAAACTTGACAATTACCCACAGTCGTTTCTCTCAAGAACTCCCACTTTTTAGGGTTTTGGATTTTAGAGAGTTGGCGAAAATGGTATAAAATTGGGATATGTGCGTGTTTATACAATTCTCAGGCATGCGGGTTCCACCAAAGCTGACATATGGTAGCTTTAGTGGTCATCGCTAAAGCACCTGGTGCCGCTAAAGCATTTCCTAACCCACCAAATAGGTTGCTAAAGCGTTACATGGGTCGTTTTGGCGCTAGACGCTAAATCCCCCAGGTGTCACTAAAGTAGTACCACTAGGATGGGCTAGGGCCACTAAAGCATCCTTTGTATAATCTCCCAAAGAGCTGCTTTAGAAGTTGCTCTAGATATCAGGCACCAGCCAGAGAGTTGTAATTTTTTTGAGTCTTTGCCAACCCCTAGAGATTCATCCAAAATCTCATATGAACAAATGAACTAACCTATCCTATCAAAATTGATGTTCTATAATTAAAGGCATACTACAAATTTTTTTCGAGGTCGTTTCAATGAAAAGTGGGTCCCACGCAAACTTTCCATTGTCATATGTTTAAGCTAATAGCATGAATGAGTTTAGGAGTCTCGAGACCCAAACCTAGGTTTCATCCAACCTAAAATTGATGATCTTAAGATATTGAAATATTCAGAATTGGCATACGAGGTCATTTGATTAATATTTTTTCCCAATAGCCAATTTGAATTAGTAAAGATCCAAAATAGAGAATTGGCTCTAAAAACCAAATAAACTACTCGGTAACTGAACTATTAGTTCCAAAAAATTATAATTGATTTGGGGCAGCCATAGGAAAGATCTAAATAGAAAAACCAAGAAAAAATATAGGAATAATTTCAAGGGTCATTGTATAAATCTCAATAATATGCATTTCGATAAATATATAATATGCCTGATGAGTCTACAAGGAGCTAATGATCGTCTTGTCCTAAGGTAGGCCAGAGGGCCCACTGCTAATCCCGAAAATCCATTCTACAAAAAATTCTACCCAAATTAGGCTAAGGTATCTAATTAAATATCCTAATGTATTAAGTTTTTCCTAATCATGAGTAACTAAGGCAACCATGGCTAATTTATCGATCGTAAATTGACTAAAAGATCCATATTAAACTAAATATACTTCTAGGACCTAATTCCCAACCCATATATAGCACATTACAATAAATATACTACAAATTAGCAAAAACAATGAGAAAGGTAATCCTAGCCTACCCGAATGCCGAAGAAAGCCTGGTGAAATTTGCTAAATCAGTGATTTCCCCTTCTGAGAAGATTCTTTAAGATGCTAACAAATAAAAAATATAATCTAATAATTAATATGAGAGCAATGGTACCCATATTGCATTTTTATACTTCACGTCCAAAATTACATAAAATTCTCAGTGGGGTCTACTTGCAGAATTAAACTTTCAAAACTATCAACATGTCCCTCTTTGATATGAGCCAAATGGTCCTTAAAGCTTTTGATTACATCTTCCAAATCCAATGCAAAGATGTCCAAGACATGATTAAGCCTATAGCTGAAGGATGCATTCGGTGGACCCCTTTGACGCTTCTAAGCCCACAATATCGTGTGCAAATTATTGCTTGGAGAGCTTGGTGAATGCTTTAAAGAACCTATGTGGGTTATTTATGAAATAATCACTTTTTTTATATTTCTTGTAATAGGCTATCTTAGGCAAAGGAAAAACTATAATATGTGCCTTAACCATTTTATTTTGAACTTTTGGTGATATTTTGAGTGTATACTCTTATCAGTGAATTGCAAGCTTGGATTAGCTTGTGTTGAAAACTTGTTTAGAAACCTAGGTTGCTTGGGAACTCTATTCCTTTGAAATCTATGTAATAAATTGGTGTTCGATTCTACTAGTTTAGGCGTCTTCCGATTTGATACATCCATTGGTTCTTAATTCTTAGTAGTTTCTTATGTCAATTTATCTATCTTTAATTTATTGCATTGTTTACATTTTTCTTATTTAGGTTAGATTTCTATCTTTCATATATAGTTTCGTATAATTTGTTATTACACTCGAGTTTTGAATCGTTCCCACTGTTCTAGTTGGGTTTTGCTATCCCAAAAAATCATCAAAAAAATGAGTCAAAAACCATAAATCTCAAAAAAATTTATTACCATTTTTTCCCTTGGCCGAGACATTGGTCCTTGAATTTTTGTGTCTTTTGTGTGTTTTGCATGTTCTAGTGTTAGATCCTTGTTCCCAAACACTAAAAGACTCTAGATCTTTAATTTATGCTAATTTCGGGTTAATTGAGTCATCGACCATTGTTAAACTTAAAGTTAATGAAAATTGAAGGTGGATCTCAAATTTTGGAAGTTTTTTTTTTTTTTTTGAGATTTTGGCTTGAAAAATATGTTGGTTGACTGTGGGAGATCAACGTGAGCTTGAAAAATAAAATATCATTTATTTTTGAGGTCATTTGGATAAGGTTCCATTTTTTAGTGTTCTTGGTGTTCTTCATGTTTCTCACACGTTGTTGAAGAAGAATATTCAAAAAGTGATTGTTTAATCAAAAAAGGAGGAGAAAGAAGGTGCAGTACTTGTTTGTCTCAAAGAATATTCCAAAGATATTCCAAGTCTTCCAAATAAAGAAAGAATCAAAAAGCATCAAAAAGCAATATTCTCAAGAAAGAGACAAGGGAGAGTACGGAGGGGGGGTGCACAACAAAATTCAAACTCTTTGAGCTTGAAGGAATAATAGAAAGGTCTAATTATTTTATTTACTTCATCCACAACCAATTATCACTCCTCCTAGTTGATGATTGATTGAATACAAGTTGAAAAGAAGAAATTTTTCAAAACATCAACCAACCTAAGTTTACTTTTGAGGTAGCCACGTCCTCAACCCGCCCAATTGCCCTAAGCTCAAGTTTGGATTCTTAAGTTTCTTTTCTTTTATTCTTGGGTTTAATTTCTTGATTCTAGTATTAATTAGAGACTAGTTACGACCTACTAGGTTGTGAATTAATTTTGAATTAGTTACTTTCGTTGTTATCTTTCTTTGTGTGTGTTTTTTCATTTTTGATTTGTTATAGCTTCTTGATTCACATCCTTGCGCAGTTTTTTTTTGTATTTGAGTCCTTCGAACAAGAATCCATTTTGACCTGGAGTACAAATAAGCTATCAATACTTGCGATGCCAATTGGATGGCATTCAAAGGTGTGAACTTTGAGAGTTTGTGAGGTTGTTTCCCTAGCCTTTAACTTGTTTGCTATTTTTTTTATTAGTATTTATTTTTCTAGGTACTATGGCATCACTTAAGGTTACCATGAATGATCTGATGGCAGCCATAATGAATGTGAGTAGCCGATTGGATAACCTGATAGCCCGTCAAAACTTCCCTAAGTCTACCTTTACAATCCACCAATTTATCAAGCTTGCTTGAGTGGACATGCTCTAAATAAACTTCAAGGTAACAAAACTAACTCTTGCACTCTAGTGAATGAGGCTAGTATCCAACTAACTATAAATGATATCTTATCCTAAGGTGAGCCTAATGTCTCTTTCCTTCAAGATGATAATGTACAACTTGAGCGTGTCGATACACTAGTTGATCCTAATAATGACAAAATTGACTCTTCTAGATATATCAATTTGTGTCCACCTAGTGTTGAAGCTGTTGTGATGAGTTGTAGTACATTGTATTGTTGAAGTCATGAGGACCAACTTATGTGTGAACTGAGCTCAACACTTGGGAATGTTTGTGATGTATTTAAAGGACCTCAAATGAAAAGTGATGTTAAAATGGTTGGTCGATTGAATGGGAGTGGCCCTCTAATTATTTTTTATGTTGATCACGCTAGAATAAAGGAAACATGTAATTGTATTAGTGGTAATCTTGGAGGAAGGAAGCGTTTCCTAAACCCTTGTACATAGACACTCTATCCATTTAGTCCCGGTGATCAATGGAAATATGGTGGTTCTTCTCCACACCACTCGGTGTTTAGGAAAGAAGATAAGCCAACCATGGGTGAGGTTTATGGAACTCATCCCTATGATGAAAATTCTTTATTGGAGATTTCTAATATATTTAAGAGGAAAAGTTGTGCAAGGAAAGGGTCTTCAACAAAGTAGAGTACCATAGAGGGGTTATGATCTTATTAAGACTTGTAATCCATGTGAGCCTTCACAAGTGGTTGATTGATTACCATGGTACCTCTAGCATACCCTTTACTCCAAATCTCTTAAATGACCAATTAGTTCTTACTTTTTAGGGTTATACACCCTTGATTGATCATTTTGAAGCTTGTTTATTTCAAAAGTGTGTGCAATATTGACATGATGTTTTGAATAATTGTGCTAAGCCTAACCCTTATCCATAAGGAAAGTGTGTTTGCTTGTGTCACCTACTATTTTGCAAGGTTTGGATTCAAGGTCAAATTCTTTTCAAGAAGGGGGGATGGTACGAGCCAAAAGGGCCTTAAAGCTTTTGATTACATCTTATGAGAATAATTCAAAGAGGTCTAAGCCATGATCAAGTCTAGAGCTCAAGGATGCATTTGGTGGACCCCTTTGAAGCTCTTAAACCCACAATATCGTATGTGGATTGTTGCTTGGAGAGCTTGGAGCTTTCAAGAGCCAATGTGGGTTATTTCTAAAATAACTGCTCTTGCACTATTTCTTGTAATAGGCTATCTTAGGTAAAGGCAACACTACAAATATATGCCTTAACAATTTCATATGGAACTTTTGATGATATTTTTAGTGAATGCTCTTATGAGTTAATTGAAAGCTTGGATTAGCTTGTGCTGACAACTTGCTTAATAATATGGGTTACTTGGGAACTCAATTCCCTTGAGGTCTACATATGAAATTGGCATTCGATTCTACTAGTTTAGGGGTCTTCAAGTTTGATACACCCATTGGCTCTTGATTCCTAGTAGTTTCTTTTGTCAATTTATCTATCTTTACTTTCTTGCATTGTTTATGTTTTTTTTCTTTATGTTTGATTTCTATCTTTCGTATCTAGTTTCGTATCACTCTTTTCTCAAGGAATATTTTCCCTTAAGAATGGGTAAATTTTGAGCTCAAATGGTGCTAAAGTCAACTCAACTATAATATAGGGATTTTGGGAAATAATTTAGAAATTAACAACGAAAATAATGAAAATATAACGAGAATTCAGAAAAGAAACGAGCAATTCAAACACATAAAAGACTCCAAAATCACCAATTATTGTTTCACCAAAGTTTCCATACTTTCTAGGGTTTTTACTGTTGAATTTGTGTGAAATATTGGAGAAAATCAAGCTAATTGAGGAATTTAATGGCTTTCAGGGGGTATAACGCTGCTTTAGTAGTCAGGTCTTAGGTGCCGCTATAGCTATACCCGCCTATGCCTTACATACCCCTAAAGAGGACAATCTAGAGCTAAATCAACATGCTCTTTAGCGGTAAACTTACTGTTAAAGCATCTCACAAGGGATGAACAAGCATCTAAAGTGACTGGAACTACTAAAGCTTTGAAAGGGCGGCTTGGGAACTTTAGTGCATGCACCAGCTAAAGACATGGAATTTTTTAAAGATCCACCAAATATTTTGGATTCATTTGGAATCCTATATACATAAATAAAATATACTACCTAATTAAATTCAATATTTTAGATCAATGGCATAGTCAAAATTTTCATATAAGATTATTTTGATGAAAAGTGGGTCCCATGCCTATGTGCTATTTTTCTTAATTTTTGACCAACAACTCAAAATAAGTTCAAAATCCTTAGGACCCAAATCAAAGTTTCACCTAGCCTAAAATCAATGTTTCGAAGTTGTTGGAATTGTCAAAATTGGCAGATGAGGTTGTTAAACTAATATTTTTACCCGATTGCCAGTTATTACCAGTGAAGACTTCAAAACCGAATTATGGCTCTAAAACCAAATGAACTATGGGTTAATTGAACTGTCAGCTCCATCAAGTCATAAATGACTTGTGGAGGCTACAAGAAATCTATAATATCAAAAATATATAGAAAACCTAGAGGGTCATTCAATCACCCTTATTTTCCTTATTTGATTTTTCCTCAACTTAGAAGGTTAGAATTAATTATAATTTGAAATATGTTGCTTATAAATGATCTATATGTTTAGATGTTACTTAATGATGTCCATGATTAACTATATTGTTTTTTCCAACTGAAACCTCTTCATGTTTGAGTTTGTATGCAGATCTTAAAATTGTTGAGAAAGTGTACTATTTATTTAAAATTGGTTTCTAAATGCTTAATTTGTTCATGTTCTAATTGTGGTTTAATTATTAATGAAATGGGTGCCAATAAGTTGTTATTTTTAGTTGAATTAAGGTCAAATCAGTTGATTTTTCTCAAATAGGTTGGGTGATTCCATTCTTGAGGAAAACATAATCGTATTGTGGTATAAATATTGAATCCTAAGGAAGTCTAATTACCCATGGCTATTGGATTGAAAATTTCCTTTGAAGGCTCAAATATTACAAATTTCATCTTGGGGAAGATGGTTATAGGCACTGCACCAAACCACGTGGCATATCACTGAAGTACTCTTCATGTAACCAATAGTCCAAGTAAAGCTTGTTATTCAATGTGCAATTCTATAATGCCCAGGGAGTATCACCAAACTATTTAGTGTAACACAAAATCATAACCTTTCTTTTCTAATCACACCTATTTATTTTTGTGCATTTCAATGATAGCCATTCGTATTTCTAAATTTATCAGGGATGCATTGATTGGTTCAAAGATATTAATCTGAGAAACTATTAAGCATTGTTTTAATAACTTTGGTTGATCTCATTTAAACTATTATGTATATATATGATTCATAACACGTGTGTGGCAAAGAAAAATATAGGATCTCCTCCTCCTGTGTTGATGCTTTTAAAAGCGTTAATATTTAAGAAAGCATCTAAATAAAAAAAGGTGTACAAGAGAAAAAGGATTAAATCGAGTTGGTCCAAGGCACTGATAAATAAGTATGAGAGCTTTGATAAAAGCTCACTCTCCAAAAAGGAAGAAGGTTGACAAACAATCTAGAGCTGTAGCAAAGCCTCCAACCCATCCTCATGGGGTCCATTATCTCGTCAACTATATCAAGGAGCCTAATCAACATACAATCATCGGGGAGAGCGAACTAAGTCTTAATAGGATGGAAGGTAAGCATCCCTGGGTTTTATCAGCATGGAGATACAATAATTTCCTACTATTCACCAAAACATTAAAGCGTTATGTTAAAAATTGGGTTATGGAATTTTATGTGGCTTACAACAAGCTTATGTTAGATAAGATAAAGAAGGGACCTTAAGAGATGAGAGATGTTGTTAGAGTGAGAGGATAGGTTGTTCGTTCACTATGAAGAGATAATAGTCAATGAGGTTTTTGGGAGTAAAAATAGAAATATTAATTATTTTGATAGTGGAATTAGGAATCCAAAGGTTGAGTTGAGGGCTTGGTTAACCCCTTTTTTAAGTAATAATACACCTCTAAGGATTGCACCAAATGTAAAGTTCAGAAGGCAGATATTCATTTAGTGGCTTGATGTAAGTTAACTTTTGTTTAAAATACCTTATTGCCTTCCCAAAATTAGTTAATTCTTTTGTATCCAAGAGAAGTGCCTGTGGGTACCATCATTGTGAAGGAGGGTATTGATAAGTGGTGACTTTACCACTCATTTGCATTCAACATTAATGCACATGACCATATTTTGAATGAATAAAATGAGACATAATTATGATTAAATGCAAAAATATCCACATTTTGTAGGCACAAAGTTGATGAGATAAAAATATATGGGTTAGAGCTAAAAATGATCAAAAGGAAGCAAGAAAATACAACTAAAGACCTAGTCATCAGCCCCAGTTACCGCGATCAGATATTCATTTAGTGTTTTGATGTAAGTTATCTTTTGTTTAAAATAACTTATTGCCTTCCCAAAATTAGTTAATTCTATTGTACCCCAGAGAAGTGTATATGGGTACCATCATTGTGAATAAGGGTATTGATAAGTGGTGATTTTACCACTTATTTGCATTCAACATTAATGCACATGACCATATTTTGAATGAATAAATGAGACATAATTATGATTAAATGCACAAATATCCATATTTTGTAGGCACAAAGTTGATGAGATAAAAATATGTGGGTTGGAGGTAAAAACAATCAAAAAGAAGCAAAAAATACAACTGAAGACCTAGTCATCATCCCCAGTTGCTGCGATCAAGGACAAAGACTGCAATCGCGGTCAATCAAGATAGTCGATATAATGCGATCACAAAACCATGCAACAATAGTGGATAACCTCAAGTGATCATGGCTAAGTGGGAATGTTGTCCATGGCGGTTTTGTAATTTCACTTAGCTAAATCCCAAACCTTATATAGGGAAAAATCCTTTTTCCTTTGGGTATTTCTTACCTTACAAATATTTTTGAATTTAAAAACAAGAACCCTAATTGGGAAAGATTGTAGCTAAATTTGGAGACTTGAATTGAAGGATGGATGTTTTTGAAAATCCATATAGTATATCTTTCACTACTTTTTTCATGAGTAGCTAAGTAATTTAGTCTTGGGATTATATTAAACTAAAGTGTATTTGTGTGTGGGTGTTGATGTGTTTAAATGATTTCTGGTTGTTGAGTATGGATTTCACCATTGATTGAGTTTAATAGTTGGAGTTTTGTGGGTGAAAACCCCAAATATCCAAATGGATTTGATAGGTGAAAACCTAAAACTCTATAAAACCTTCATCATCCTTGAAAAAGGGATGAAGATGAACCCATGGGAACCCATAGTATCCATGAAAAAAGGCTATAAGGGGACAAGGCAATGGTGGACAATTAAGTATGTGGTTTACATCATTTTGTAATCTTAAAAATAAGTGTAAATAGAGTGTAAGTCATCTCATACGCATCTTCCAAGAAATAGGGATGCCCTATTGAGGTATTGGGTGACTATGAATGGCAGACTTGTTAGGTGATCGAAAGAGCAATTGGGTGAAATCTTTGAGGTTTAGTTGAAACACTAGCCACAAAGACTTTCGACTTGGCCTATCTCTTACTCAACAACTAGATATCATGTTGAACCATCTATAGCATACACACTTTATACCTTTAGGAAGAAATAATCCTAAGATTCTCCCCAAACTTGATTTTTAAACCAAAAGTGTCACTATAGCTTATTGTGAACTCAAAAATTGATACACACCAACCCCCCCCCACTTTACTTTATATGTCATGTTGGCATTCCGTGTATCCTTTAAGTAACCAAAGCACTTATAGGACTTGAAATTTACATTTCACCCTTTATGGATTCGACCCAACGAGAGTTGGGATATTGATAATGTTTGCCTTACCCCTTAAACATGAGTGTATATTGAGCATTATCTAACAATGTTCATCAATGTCGAGTGAGACATAATTGTGATTGAATGCACTAATATCCACATTTTGCAGGCACATAGTTGATGAGATAGAAATATACAGATTGGAGCAAAAAATGATCAAAAAGAAGCAAGAAAATGCAACTGAAGACCCATAGCAGACATAGTCTCAGTTATCGTAATTGCAGTCAGTTAATAAGGTCAACCTACCGCGGTCGCATGAGCTAATCATGTTAGCGGTAGTTACAGTTACGGAAAAGCTTGTACGATTGCAGTCTAGCGGAAAAATGCATCCCAAGGTAGACATGTAAATGCACGTGGCTGATCCCAAATTTAACAAAAGAAGACCCAAACCATATTATTATATATATTCCATCTCCCCTAATTTTTAGACATTGTTTTGGGTTATAGCCTTCATTTTTAGAGAAAACAATATTATATAAATTTTGGGTAAAAAATATTTTAGAGTCACTTCCAAGTAAAGAATTAGTGAACTCCCATTGAAGATTTGTTAGATCTCAAAGTTTGAAGTAACATTCACTTAAGATTTTCTCAAATAAAATCAAAGGAGATTTTGCGTAAAATCTTAAATTATTTATCTTGTGAGTAGCTAGTTATTCCTCTTGGGATTATGCTATAATAGGGTGCAATTGCATATGGTTTGAAATTTATTTGTGCATATGTTAATGTGTTGACTGATAGGTTCTATTATTTCTTGATTAAATTGGTTGGGATTTGTGGGTGAAAACCCCAAATACTCAAATGGGTTTGTGGGTAAAAATCCCAAGATCTTGAAAGCTCAATCTATCTTCAAAAGAAGGGTTTGGGTAAATATTAGGAGCCAACATCATCCTTGAAAGAGGGATGTGGGAACCAAAGCAATAGTAGACAATCGTTGGCATAGTTTGCTAAATTTTCACTATCTTAGACATAAGAATAATTGTGAAGTTTACTATTCCTTGGGTATCATCCTTGAAATGGGGATGCCTAATTGAGGTATTGAGTGGCTTTATTTGACATACTCGTCAGGTACTTGAAAGAGTAAACTAGTTAAATCTTTGAGGCTATGTTTACAAACTATCCCCAAGGGCTTACAACCTAGCCTACCACATCATCATCAATTAGAACATGCACTAAATTATCATGTCTCCATGCATATCTTGCCCCTAGAAAGGAATAATCCCAAGATCCATTCCTAATTGCTTAGACTCTAAGTATTCATAGCCCCAAATTTGTACTTAAAAACCCAAAAAGATATATTAAGTGTGATACCTTTCAAACTCCTATTTTAATCTTTTTGTACTATTGGTTTGAATTTAGCTAATATCTGTCATTTGAAACTAATTTAGTCGCCTTTCACATTGTTCCTCGTGGATTCAATCCCGACTATAAAGTTGGATAAATATATTGACGATGACCGCCTTGCACTTAAAATTGATGTGTAAGTTGAGCCTTATCAAAATAGCGTCGTTTCTGGGGAACAATTTGGTGTATTTTGTTAGTTTGGAATTCTAGCTTACTTGCTTGAATTCAAACTAGTAAATATTTGTTTGTTATTTTCTTTTGTTTCTTATGTTCGGTATATTTTTGTTTTGTTTTACTTTTCTCTATGGAATCTTCTGACAAATATGATTTTGGTAGGTTGAAGATCTATCTTGATGATCCATGTCCATATTGTGTTGACCCCGTTTGGAAGAGATTGTACATATGCTCCCCAGAGAGAGTTCAAAACATCATCTTTATTATATCAGGTGTATGATTGTTCTGTTTATGGTGGTTGATATGGACATTTGAATGATTTCACAAATGCCCCCTCCCCTTATTATGCTGACCGAAATGCTAGTTTTTTTTAAGAATTTTATAGGTATTACGATAAGTCAAATGAAAAGCAATATACCGGGTCCAATAGTTTTGAAACAATGCTTCAAACTATTTTGGACCAGGTAACTTTAATAAGGGAGAATATGCAAGACATACACCAATCCAATGAGCATTTGGAAGGGAGATTGTTAAGATAGAGAAAGTGGGAACGGATATAATCCTTGCAAATACAACTACCTTGCCCACTTCCTAAGAGGAGGTTGACCAAGAAGAGAAACCAAGCTATGATGAGGAACTTGGTAGAGAAGAATCATCAGTGATTTTTCAGTCAACTGAACAACATATTATTGAAAATGCTGAAATAAAAGAAGTGGAGCTAGAGTAAAAAGAAGAAGCCAAGCAAATCTCTTATGATGACTCTAGCTTATTTTAGGGTAACGGTGTTAATGAGGAAACAATTCCAAAAGATAGGGATAGACCTCACTCAAACCACTTTTCAATATTTTGCTTAGAGGATATAATGAAGATTCATCCACCTAAGCAAATAATGGATTGTGGGGAGAAGGAGTGTCATCCCTCTATTTTAGGATTTGACATTCCAAAAGAGCATGGAAACCACTCCATCAATGGCCAAGGAACTCAACTTCCAATGTACAACTAATGGATATTGATGTTCTCACCTTTACTCAAGGAGCCAAACGCAAAATGTGATGTGAAATTGGGTAAAAGGTTTAAGTTTTCAAAGTGGAGACATAAAAATAAGTGGTGGAGGCATTTTCCCATGAAATTAAACTAAGCACTCAATGGGATACACCCCATTATACCACTAAAATTTTCATGTTTCCTTTTATTTTTATGCATGATAGAGAAGATTTAATTTTTTTTGCATTTGTTCATGCATAATCCATGAAAAAGTAGTGCCATGAAGAATTTTGATTGAAATTGAAAAGGAGAACTGTGAAATTGGAATATTTGGACTGAATAAAGGAGTGCAAGAGACCAAATTTTGGTCTCAGTAATCACAATAGAGGTTCATGCCACCGTGATCACGGAGACTGCATGCCCGCGATCAAAGAAATAGGACCGCGATTATGGTCGAATCAACTTAAATGACCATCCAATTGCCATTTTTTCACATGCACCTTTCTCAAATTCTCTCAAAATTTTTGGCATTGTTTAGAGAATCCAAATGTTCATCTCAATCCTTTGTATCCTCTAACTTGGTATTTTGTATCAACTTTCTTAAGTTTGGTATAATTGTATGCTTAGAACTTGTAGTTTAGGGAAAGGCCTAAAGTATCATTTTCAATACAAAATACATGTTTTTTATGAGTATTGTGGTTATTAGCTATTGTAGTTGGTGTACACACCAATAGGTAATTCTTGAGTAACCATAACTAGGCCTAAAACTGTAGAACTTAACGTGTACACCATGTGTACGATTCGATGCCCCAATAAGCTCAATGTGAATTCTATTGAGTTAGGGGCTATAATCATATATTCTAGGCTTAAGTTCTATGATTATGATGTTGATGTGCCTAGTTGGAACACAACTTTAGGGTTAAAATTGTGTGTTTTGACTGATGTCAGAACTGTTAACTATGGTCTCCGGTACCGCGATCGCGGTCCTGATTACTGCAACCATGTCACTGCTATCGTAATCATTGCTCCATGATCACCATACCTAAGGGTGGTTGTCTGCTTAAACAAAAAATTTTGTACACTCATTTCTTACCCTAAAACCATTTATAACACTATAGCATGAATTTGTCTGAATAATCTAGCATGCTTTTGGTGTGATAATGCAAATGATGGTCGAAACTGTACTGCTTACAAGTTCTTAGTAATAAAAATGAGAGATTTTGACAACACAAAGTTCATAGACATCAAATGCTAAAACCACTACTATGGTGATCTGTCAAGGATGAAATGACTCCTAGAGAGGGGTATTTTCCTTGATAAAGTAGAGGAGAAGCACTGAAGATTCGATGCCCCACTCACTGCCACCAGGTGGATGCTCTTTTCCCCAGACCCCTGCTATGTAAATGAGCATTGGGTACATGAGTTATATGCTAACCTTAACATAGTTTCTCCCACAAACCCAGTGATGACAATTTGGGGTAAGCAAGTTAACTTTAGAGCGGAGCAGATTCGTAAGATATATGGGCTCCGAGATGCTTATATATAGCAATTCAAAGAAAATGAATATGAGCCAGGGACCTGGATAGTGAACATATTATATCTAGGCAAGGAAGTTCTCTGGGCCACCACCAAGAGGGATATTTTGATGAATGACTTCACAGATGAGGACAGGCTATGGCTTAACATCATCTACAATAGAGTATTGTTGAGAACTCATGTAACCGTTGTCATAGAATTATGAGAATGGATGATGTCTTGTATTCTCTCTGGCATTACCCTGAATGTGGGTGAGATTGTTCTCTCAAAGTGGCAGCACTTCAAGAATCATAGAGGTACAATTCTTCGCTTTTCTTTCTTTATCACTGAGCTTTCTGAGAGGGCAAAAAGGGAGGAGTATATTAGAGATACTTGAGTGCACCCAAGACCCCACATCTTTCCACTCAAATTTTAGTGTAAGGGTGCCCCTGGTTAGAGCAAAAAAAGAATGGTGGACTTAGGCAAGTTGACCTAGGAGGATACAAACTCATGTAGACCTTCATCAGCCAACCCCTTTAATGATATCTCAGGTCAGATACGGGTAGTTAGGGAATTATTATCCATATTGCCTTAGGGATCGGGAGAGTCTTCTACTGCTAACCATTCATACGTAGATCAGTCATATTATTAGATATACCAGGACGAGTAAAAGAAGAAATAACCCATAGTTGCCAGCTTGGAGAGAGCTTATTTGGACTTGGTTGTATCATACAAGGTCCTCAAGGAGTCACACAAAAAGATAGTGAAGAGAGAGAAGAAGAGATATAAATTCTTATAAAAGTTTTGAAAAGGAGTAAAGGGAACTTTAAGGTGCTCAATCCCAATGATTGACTACCTTCGCCAAGGTTGGATAGTAACAACGAGGCCTATACTATTGGTCAGCTAATAATTTTGGTGGGGATAGTATAGAGTTAGTGAGAGATTATAGCTCTTTATGCAGATCCAGGGAGACCCATTTTACTCTTATTTTATTACACATGAAGTGAGGAACTTCTTTCCTTTTAGTTGGGGGTTCCCCGTGTTTGTATTATTTTGATATGTCCCTAGATATTTTTATGTTTTATGATATTTTGTTTTGTGTTTTTGGGATGTTATATTTGGTTACTTTAATGGTGCCCATATTTGCATCGATTATCAAGAAGTTTTATTTTTAGATTTTCATTTTACTTTAGTTTTATTTTGATTATGATGATGCATGACTAGCCTTGCCCTATGATAGATTGAGTGACGACATTTTTAAAGGGTAAAGCATCGTGTTTGGTTTTGAGCCATAGATGCAGGGGAAATCTGAGAACCTGTGGCATCTAAGTCATTAATGCAAGGGAAGTCTGAGTACCTGTGGCATTGTAAATTTGGGATCCCATTTTGCACTATTGGCAAAACCTGAGTAGCCATATGGTTGGTTTTCCCATATTAAGTTGAGATGTGAGGCTAAAGCTTTGTTGTTCCATTATGTTAGAAAATTGAGCGTGGTGAAAATGCAAAACAAAAAAACCCCTCTGTCCAATTTTTTTTCAAAAATCAAGGGCATAGATGTGAGCAATCTTGTAACAAAACTCTTTCTCTTTTTGTTACTCCATAAATGTTTGACTTGTTAATAGTGATAGATACTCTAATGTTTTCTCTAACGGAAGTGGAAATTGAGCCTTATTTCTGTAATGACCCTTAGGTCATTGTCCATATTCTTACTTATTTTGCAGATAGAGCTTCTCCATACCCTCCCCAAGTCATTAGTGACTTGTCGAAACAAATAGATCAGTTACCTAGTGGTTCTTTTGGTTTTTAGAACAACTTTCTCAATTCAAAGTCTTCGTTGGTCCTAATTTACCACAAAGCCAAAACTCTAATAAAATGACCTTCAATAAGAAAGTTGTGTTTGACAACATATTTGGAAAGTTGAAATCTATGTGGTTATGTATTTTATCTTCTTGAAATGGACACTGGATGCATCTTGAGGCATTGATAAAAGCTCGAAACCAAGTTACAAGCTTCAGCCATGCATAGTATATCAAGAGATATCGCGACTATGGTGATCTGTGAATGCGGTACCATGACTACAGCCAGGCAAAGGGCGCAACCTCTCTACCTAAGACCTGGATGGAACCTATATAAGGGTTGTCTTGCCCAAAATTCTGCCTATTTTTTGCCTACCCCTTTAGCTACAAACCCTAATATTGTGTAAAATCTTTTAAGTGAGTCTTGTGGGTTGATTAGGAACTTAAAAAACTTGTAAAATTGAATTATTCTCCAAATCTAAGGTAAACTTCACACTAGTTGGTGTTAAATTATTGATTTCTAGACCCAAAACCCCTAAATCTTTGAGGCTTAATTGTAGCCACAAATGTGATTGATTTACTCAAATTTGTTAAGGGTTATAACAACCTAATAATAGTTGAACAATGGGCTTCGGATTTAGGAGTGGTATTTAACCCGCCTTAAGCTTGAAATATGAAATCCCATAGAGACCTTGATACTTGAGGAACGTGTAAATTTCATTGTTGAGATTATAATGGTGAAACCGAGTTATCATATTATGCATATGGTCGATGGTTGGATAATGGATATACTTGATTGATTATCTTGTAGTCATGATATGTATAGCCTTAGAATGGTGGTGATTATGTATAATTTATGAATGCTCATCCTCATACATACTTATATTATGTGGTGATGATTAATAGTAAAGTAGGATGGTATATATATCTTACATCCCTATTACCCTATTATTGTGAACTTGTGTATGTTAATTGATTTGGCTATGTATGTGGATATATGTTGTTGTCTTGGGGGAATGTGTAATGGTATGATAATACCTGTTGAACCCGAAAGAGGTAATGATGTTATGATGATTCTCGAAAAATCTAGAAGATATAATAAAGTTATGATAATGCCCGGTGAATCCGGAAGAAGTAATGATTTTATGATGATACCCAATGAATCTGGAGTATATATTGATGTTATGATTATACCTGATAAATTCGTAGGAGGTAAAGATGGTATGATCCTATGTGGGGCAACTTTATATAAGTGCATGTATATATGTGAGGTTATGTCGTGTGTGGATAAACCATTAATGTACTCAAGACATGATGCTTCCTTGGTAATTGATACTCATTCTTTGTCATTAACTACTAAATAAGAGGTGTGACCCTCGTCGACTCTAATCAGTAACTAGAGGTAATATTTGCCTATTATTTGGTTAAGACTAATTGGTATGTGTAATCTTGTATAGAACCAAAGGCTCACCTAGTAAATCTACTTGACCATATGGTACAGATTTTCTTTAGGACTCATTGGATAGAGTCAGGGTGATCTAGGATAGGTTGAGGGTAGCCTAGAGTAGGCAGAAGGCCTATGCCGATCGTAGACTCTATTCCTTGATGTTTGGAGTTGGTGACCGTATGTTCCTACGTGTTTCACCTATGAGAGGTGTGATGAGATTTGGGAGGAAGGGTAAGCTTATTCCTTGCTATATTAGTCCTTTTGATATTTTCTGTGTAGTTGGCGAGATAGCCTATGAGTTGGCTTTATCTCTAGGCTTTGCCGTTGTTCATCCAATTTTACATGTCTTTATGTTATGGAAGAATATTCTTTATCCTTCCTATGTACTTAGATGGGACTCAGTCCAGTTGGACGATCAGCTGACCTTTGTAGAAGAGCTTTGTTAATTTTGGCTAGTAATATGAGGTGACTACGGACCAGAGAGATTTCAAAAATCAAGGTTCAATGGAGTCATCTCCCAGTAGAGGAGGGTACTTGGGATATCAAGAGTGACATGCAGGCCCAGTACCCTTATTTGTTTGAGATTTTAGGTATTTTCTCGTCTTTGACTTTCAGGGACAAAAGTTTCTTAGAAGTGGATATTGTAATTACCCTTATGTTCATTGTCTGTATTCTTGCTTATTTTGCAGATAGGTATTCTCAATAGCCACCCCAAGTCATTAATGATATGTCGAAACCAATAGATCGGTTACCTGGTGGTTTGTTTAGTTTTTAAAACCACTTTCTTAATTCGAAGTATTTATTGGTCCTAATCAACCACCAAGTGAATACTTTATTAAAATGACCTTAAATGCAAAATTCAACTTTGCCAACGCATTCAAAACATCAAATCTATGTGGTTACATATTTTATTTGCTCAAAATAGACTCCAAATGCATCTCGAGGAATTGGCAGAAGCCCAAAACAAAATTATACCTGGCATAGCAAGAGATGCCACGACTGCATAGGTCTAGGTGCGAATGCAGTTCTGCAACTTCAGCAGTCAAAGGGCGCGACTGCGCTACCCGAGACCTAGATGGAACCTATTTAAGGGATGTCTTTCCCAAAATTTTGGCCATATTGTGCCCCCAAGATATAAACCTTAATAGAGTGTAAAATCATCCAAGTGAGTCTTATGGGTTTATGAGGACCTTAAGCAATTTGTGAAATTAAATCGTGATACAAATCTAAGGTAAGATTCCTTCTAGTTGGTGTTAAATTCTTGAATTCTAGAACCAAAATCCCTAAGTCTTTGACGCTTAATTGTATCCACAAATGTAATTGATTTCCTCAAATTTCTTAAGGGTTATAACTTTATCATGATAGTTGAACAATGGGTTGGTCTCGAAAACTCATTTTCCAAAGATGTAACCCACTTGGGGGTTTGGTGCTATTTTTGAACCCATGGCACAATGGTGCCATAATCTGTATTATTATTCTTGTTGTAATGCTGAGATTGTGTTGTTGATAGCTTGGCTCGTGGAAGAAGAAGTTTTTGGAAAAGAAAAGGCAAAGATTATTGGTTCATAAATTGCTTGGACTCATGGTAGATTAGGCTTACTTGTAGTGAGATTGAGCATAATTGTAGTATAATTGTTGATATCTTGTGAGGTCGGGCAGGGTTTAGATAATAAATAGTTGAATGGTGATATTTGGGATTAGTTGACTCTTATAGGTTATTGAACTTGCAATGGGTGATGCTTGACCCTTAGCTGAGAACCTTGGATAGTTCTACTAGTAGTCTCATAAATAGTAGGAGAACACTTTTGTTTCTCTAATAGATGAGAATGATGTTGCTTCTTAGCCCTATGGGTACGTTCACCTAGGTATTACTTAGATAGTAAATGACCTTGGTGTTGGGTTGACTAAGAAAGAATGTTTGAAGAAGACTTCCCCTATATGCTTAGTAAGGATTGATAATCCCTTGTGATGTGACTTAGATAACTTAGTTTTATTTTGGGTAAAAGTTAGCCTTGTGATAGCGAACTTTGGTATTCTTGGGATTTAGGAGTGGGACTTAACCTGACTTAATCTTGAACAATAAAATCCCTTAGATACCTAGATACTTGATAAATGTCTAAATTACATTGTTGAGATTAGAATAGTTAAACCCAGTTGCTGGATTATGCATATGGTCGATGGCTGGATAATGGGTATACTTGATTGATTATCCTGTAGTCATGATATGGATAGCCTTGGAAAGGTGGTGATTATGTATAACATATAAATTCTTATGCTCATACTTATACTCATATTATGTGGTAATGATTAATAGTGAAGCAAGAAGGTATTTGTATCTTACATCCCTATTACCTTATTATTGTGAACATGTGTGTGTTTATTGAGTTATCTATATATGTGGATGCATGTTATTTTCTTGGGGGAATATGTAATGGCATTATGATACCTGGTGAATTTGAAAAAGGTAATGATGTTACGATGATGCTCGGTAAATTCAGAGGATATGTTAATGTTATGATAATACCAAGTGAATTCAGAAGAGGTAATGATGTTATAATGATACCTGGTGAATCCGGAGGATAGTTTGATCTTATGATGGTACCCGGTGAATCTAGAAGAGGTAATAATATTATGATGATACACGGTGAATTTGGAGGATATGTGATGTTATGATGATACCCGATGAATCTAGAAGAGGTAATGATGTTATGATACCATGTGGGGAAACTTTATATAAGTGCATGTATATATGTGAGGTTATGTTGTGTGTGGCTAAACCGTTGGTGTACTCGAGACATATTGTCTTCCTTGGTAATTGATACTCATTCTTTGTCATTAACCACAAAATAAGAGGTATGACCCTCATCAACTCTAATTGGTAACTAGAGGTAATTTATGCCTAATATTGTGTTTTGGGTAATTGGTATGTGTAATCTTGTGTAGAACCAAAGGCTCACCTAGTAAATCTACTTTTCTTGAATTAATGGTTATGTTATGGAATTTTTCCTAGTAAAGTGGCTTATGTGATAACTAGTTATTTCTAACAAATGACTATGACTTGTAGGTTACGAGCCTAGCAAACTAGTTGATGGACCTACTTGGTAAAAATATGGAAACTAGTCCTTAAGGATGTAACATGCCTATAGTAATAAACTTAGTATGGTATGGTGAATGGTTAAGTTATCATCTAGTATGCGATACCGTGATGGCATAATTGATGACTTATATAATGAGAATCCTATCTGAAGAATGGCCTTGAGATGGGTAAATAATTAATAGCATTAGTAACTTGTAGCTTTTCCTTATTTGAGGACTAATAAACTACAAGACTTATAAACTAGTGTTTCATGGATATGGAGATTAGCTAATATAGACTAGACTTAGAGTTCATAATGTAATAGAGATTAAGTAACTATAAATATGCTATGGTGATATAGGTTTTATTTTGCTAAATTGTGGTATTTATAACATTTGTATACCTCGGTATGAGGCCTTGGAAGGAATGTGCACCCAGTGACTTTGGTGTGTTGCTGGTGTAGTTGTTCCTTGATATATTGATGAATTGATCTTGGGTGCACTCTCCAGTGGTATGGAACACCATGTCGTGTTTTTTGTTGTGTTCTTTTAGATGTACTTCCCGGTGGTATCAGATATCATGGTAACTTCATGTGCATTATTTTCTAATGACGGTTGGTATTGATTATGGTAAATACATGGTTGTTATTGTATATATATGGATTTACACTTCTGAAACCATTATTCTTTTGTATGATGATTGTGGTTTATGTTGATATCATATGTTATGCTACTGTCCTAGTAGTTTAGTTATTTTATACAAGAATATCGAAAAAGATTCAGGTTCAATCTTATACCTTGGCTTACCTTATATCATCTTTATATTATAATTTAGCTCAATAGACCAATGATGCCTACTGAGTACCCGTGTTTTGGTACTCATATTATACTTCTACACCTTTTTGGTGCAGACCCATATTCTAGTTGCTATCATTGAGTTAAGATTGCACCGCATACCATTCGATACAGGGTGAGCTCTTGAAGTTTGAGTTGCCCTCTTTCCCCTCTATCTTTATTTGTCTTTTGTTTTCGAGGCAAATGTATAAGATTACTTAAGACATTTTATCTTTTGAGTTATAAATTCCTATTGTCAAATCTTGATGCTCTTATACTAATACTATCAGGTCATGGAAATGGTATTTGAATATCGGTTGCCTTAGGTTGTGGAATCTTATTGATTATACCGTGTTCTTATACAGGGTCCATGTTGAAAATTCCTACCAAAGTAACCCATTACATTAGCTCCAAGTTATGGTATCAACTTACCTACCAGTGGGACGTGGTAGGTGCCATCATGACTCAGAAATCGGGTTGTGACACTTGGTGAATTTCGCATGTCATGTATGGTGAGCTATTTGCATTCGTATCTTGTATACTTATGTTATCTTGAACTTTCCCCATTAGTTTTTCAAAGCTAATTTTATTTGGTTGGAGAAATGATCTTAGGCTATCTTTGTGAATTTGGAAGCCACTTCATCCTAAAAATCCTACCCATGCATAAATATAATCACTAGTTACCCACTTTGAGCCTTTGGACCTTTCTTTGGCAAACGCATTACAAGCCGTGAGCCATTCTTTTTATTCCTTTTTTGAACCATACCATTGTTGAACTTTATATTGCAATTTAAGGCTAATAACCTAAGTTAGAGGTGGTACTGATTAATCGAAATAAGTTTGGGGCCACGAAGTTGTTAGTGAAATGCCTAAGTGCCCAAGCATTGAAAACAAATGAATAGAAAAAAGGATCAAACAAAGGAAAGAATTTCTTAAAAATTGCACGAAAAGAAATAGAAGAAAATGGGTGAACAAAGGAAGAAAAAAGTAGGCATGTGAAAAGAGAAAAGATCAAATAGGAGTGTCCCATAGTAAAAAAGGCGGATTAAATAGTGTGATTAGATGTTCAAGGAAGAATGTAGCCATGTTTTTCCCAAATAATATCCTACCCTAACTTGAACCTACATTACAAGCTCAAAAACTTCTATGAGGTTTTCAACCATTTATTTTTTTGTAGTTGTGATTGTAAATAGGGGCAAGCCTATGGTATGACACTTGTTGACATAGAGAATTCTTTTGTGAGGAGGAGAGTTTTTACACATAAATTCCTTGTTGAATATTTTGTAGCTTGGTTTGTGGAATTTTTTTTCTTATGAGGAGACATATGAACGAGTTGAGATAGGTGATTTTGTCATCTTCTGAGCAAGGAGGCAAATGGAGTATAGCTTAGTTTTGATCAAAAGTGAGTTACTTTTATAAGTATTGGTTGCTATTTAAAGTATTGTACATCCTTAAATATTATATTTTATGATGAGAGGTGTAGTAAGAATAGCTTAGCCCATGTGCAATGAGCTACTTGTGGTAGTGAGTAAGCTTGAAGTCATTATGATCTTTGAGACATGAAAATTGGGCATAATAGTATACTGTCTCATAATAAAGGGTAGTGTTTTTTTAGGACAAGCAAAGCTTTAAGTAAGGGTTATTGATGAGTGGTGATTTTACCACTTATTTGCACTCAACATTCATGCACATTACCATGTTTTGAATGAATAAATGGGACATAATTGTGATTAAATGCACCAATATCCAAAATCTGCAGAAAGATAGTCGATGAGATAGAAATGTGTGGTTGGAGCTAAAAATGATCAAAAGAAAGAAAGAAAGTGCAACTGAAGAACTAGAGCAGACATGGCCATAGTTACCGCGGTCGCGGTCTGAGGACTGCGATCGTAGTCAGTAAATAAGGTAAACCTACCTTGATTGTGTGAGCTAATCAGGATCGTGGTAGCCGCGGTCGTGGCCAAACCTATGTGATCGTAATCTAGCGAAAAAATGTAGCATAAGGAAAGAAATACAAATGAACATGACTAAACCCAAATTTGACAAAAAAAGACTCAAACCCTATTATTGGATATATTTCATCTTCCATAATTTTTAGACATTGTTCTAGGGTTATAGCCTCCATTTTTGGAGAAGACAATAATGTATAAATTTTTGGTAAAAGACACTTTGGAGTAACTTCCAAGTGAAGAATTAGTGAACTCCCATTAAAGATTTGTTGGATCTTATAGTTTGAAGTAACATTCACTTAAGATTTTCTCAAATCATATCAATGGAGTTTTTGGTTAAAATCTTGACTTATTTATCTTATGAGTAGCTACTTTTTCCTCTTGGGATTATTCTAGAATAGGGTGCAATTGCATAAGGGTTGTGATTTATTTGTGCATATGTTAATGTGTTGATTGATGGGTTATATTGTTGCTTGATTAAATTGGTTGGAATTTATGGGTGAATACCCCAATTACTCAAATAGGTTTGTGGGTGAATATTAGGAACCAACATCATACATAAAAGAGTGACGTGGAAACCAAAGCAATAGTAGACAATCATTGGCATAGCTTGCTAAATTTTTACTATCTTAGACATAAAAGTGATTGTGAAGTTGACTATTCCTTGGGTATCATCCTAGAAATAGGGATTCCTAATTGAGGTATTCGGTAGCTTCATTTGACCCAGTCGTCAAGGACGTGAAAGAGTCAATGAGTTAAATCTTTGAGGGTATGTTGACAAACTTTCCCCAAGGAATTACAACCTAGCCTACCACATCATCATCAATAAGAACATGCACCGAATTACCATATCTTCATGCATATCTTTCCCTAGGAAGGCATAATCCCAAGATCCGTTCCTAATTGTTTAGACTCTAAGTATTCAAAGCCCTAAATTTGTATTCGAAAAACCTAAAATGAAATATTAAGTATGATACCTTTCAAACCCCCCATATTTATCTTTTTGTACTATTGGTTTGAATTTAGCAAGTATCTATCATTTAAAACTAATTTAATCGCCACTCATATTTTTCCTCGTATATTCATCCCCGACTTCAAAGTTAGGTAAATATATTGACGATGACCTCCTAGCACTTAAAATTGATGTGTAATTTGAGCGTTATCAAATATGCACTTGGCTTCAATTATTGCACCAAACATTGCTTGTTGGGCCCAATAGAAGCCAACCTCCCTTGCATTCATGTGTTTGATTACCAAGTTATGCTGACTTACCAAGGTTTCTTTTTAATAACAAGAGGATTTTTAGTATACCTCTACCTCTATAGTGGACTGTATAAGATTTGAGTTCTATCAGAAATTAAAAAAGAAGAAAGTCTGGATTGATGGTTCTCGTGCAATTGATTTTGGTTCTTTATATAGTGGTGCCATCCAACCCACTCTTGATAATACAACTGCTCCTACCCCCTGATCACGCTCACCTATACCATTGTTTAGAAATAGGATGATCATTTTCAATAAAGTTCAACTCGCGTTGAGGTCTAATCCTCGAGGAGTTAGTCTAGTCTTCAAACCCTAAGGGTGTTAAAAGATCCTAAGTGTATGTCAGTAGTGTGAACAAAGTAAAATATATGAATTAAAATGGAGGGGTTAGTTTGGGATGTTCTTTTATCAAAATCACTTCAAACTACCTACTCAAAGCAAAGATTGTGGTTAAGATTTCAATATAAGACAAGTCTTTGGATTATGTCTTCCTAGGGGAAAATAATGCATAGGTACATGATAATTAAGTGCAAATTATAGACATCAACTACGTGGGTAGGCTATATTAGAGGTTATTGAGGCTAATTTTTCAATCAAACCTCTATATTGTTTCCCATGGACCTTACGGGTACCTCATGAGTGTGGCAAGAAAAATCACCTAACACCTCAACTAGGCATCCCTATTTCTAGGATGATGCCCTAGACCTAGCTAATTGTGATAACCCTTCTGGCCACTTTCCATATTTATGCTTATCTTCATCATTTGAGCTTTTCTATAGTTATCCCTAGTCATTTATGACTTGTTGGGACCAACGGTTTGATTACCTGGCAATTCATTTGGTTTTTAGAGCCAATTCCCTATTTTAAAGTCATCGTTGGTCCCAAATGGCCACTGGGTGAAAACATCAGTGAAATTATCCTGGATAATAAATTTTGACTGTGATAGCAGATCTAGAATATCAAGTTTAGTCTAGGTGGACCTTTGGTTTTGGCCCCAATACACTCGAGCTCATTTGGACCTATTGGTCATCAAGTTAAAAATTAGAAAGAATAGGTGTGGAACCCATATATGGTCGAAATGACCTTAGACTAAAAATATGACTTTGCCATCGTATTCAAAAAATTAATTTTAGGCTAGGTATTCCCTTGGGTCAGGTCCCAAGGCTCCCAAACATATTTTGTACTATTGAGTGAATTTTATGAAAAGTGATGAAACTATAGGTATGGGCCCCATTTTTTGCCAAAACGATCTTCGATGAAAGTTTTAATGATTGTAATAGATCTGAAATATTAATTACACTCAAAATTCACTATTGGATTATGTTCTTTGGATTTCGGGTGAGTTTTGAGGGTCAAAACCTTATTTTTTTAGTTTGTTATCATCCTGTGCAACTGCGATCATGGTCAAGAGTGTGTGATCATGAGTAGCGCGATCGTGATAAAGAGTAGTGTGATCCGGCTAAGAATGCTGCGATTGTGATATTTGATTACCTGTTTGATCTATATAAAGGCCCAAGATGCGTTTAGGGCATTTCCTCTTCACTATTTAGACCTAGAAACCACAAAATGAGTGTAGTAACTCAAGATTGGTCATGGGTGTGAATTGGGAGCTTAATTATTATCTTGTATTCTGATTATCTTCAAGATTAAAGTAAGAATTTCTTGAATTGATGCTTGAATTTCTTAGTTTGGAGCCAAAACCCCAATTTAACTTAGGGCTTGATTTTAAACCTAAGTATACTTTGTTTTCACCCATTCTTTAAGGTTATGATTCCTTATTCATCTGTAAATATTGGCTTGGTCTCGAAAACTCATTTTTTGTATGTGGGACCCACTTGGGGCTTTGGTATCATTTTTGAACCCAAAGAACAATACTGCAATATGAGTATCATTAGACTTGTATTGATAAGTAGATTATCGTTTTGATAGTGTGATGACATTTTGAGGATTGTAAAGTGAAGATGTGCATGTAGTGCATGAAGCGAGGTTTTGTGGTTTAAGCTTGAGGTAGTCTTTAGTCTACTTTTATTCATAGACGATGTATGATATATGTTTCATGTGAATATAGATGTTAAGCTTGATTATGAGTAAGATAACTTGGCCTTGATTATCAATGTTTTGGGGAATAAATGAGGGTTTTAGACCCGTAAGATGGCATGTTTATAACCTTTTTGTATCCTATTATCGTCCCTCTTTAGTTTTGGTAAGTTATAGCATGGATATCATATAATGCTACACTTGGAATATGATTTTAGCATTTAAAGCATGATTTGTATATTTATCCTTATTAGGCAAGTTTGATAGTCTTGAAATCATAAGTTGGGTAGAGTTGACTTGAGTACCCTTGTTTCTAGTTGAAGTTTCTATCTTAGGCTTTAATATGACTTACTTGACATCTAGAATATGAACTAGATAACTTAGCCTAGTTTGTGGCATATTGTTCCTAATTATGGATTAGAAATGGGATAGTTTAGTGCAATTAGGCCTAAGATTTTGTTAAGTCTTGTGGACTTAGTTGCGGAGGTTAGACATAGATAAGGCTAGTAAACCTTAGAATAAGGTTACTTCATAACTTGGTAACTTGTGTTGATGTCCCGGATTGTCATTTTTTAGTTATTATGATACTCCTTACGGAAGTGATATTAGGCATTTAGAGATAATATTCCTCCTAGATATGTTATGTGGCCTATAGAGATGTTATTTTCTCTTAGACTTGATGATTGGCCTATAGAGATGCTATTTTCTATTATACTTTATGATTGGCCAATAGAGTTGCTATTTTCTTTAGTCATGATTGTTGGACCTATATAGAAAATTTTCCTCATGGATATGTAAATTGGCCTAGAGAATTGATATTCCTTGTAGTCATAATGTATGACCTATTGATATATGATATTTTATAGATGATTACATGTCTATTTAAATTATGCCTCCTTGATGTGAGATACCTCTTGTGTGAGAGATAATTACATATATATATATATATATATATATATTGTTCATCAAAGATGTGAGATGCCCCTTGTGTGAGAGATGATTATATGTCTATCTATATTATGCCTTCTATATGTGAGATGCCTCTTGTGTGAGAGATGATTACATGCTTATTGATATTATGCCTCCTTTATGTTAGATTTCTCTTGTGTGAAAGATGATTACATGCTTATTTATATTATGACACCTATATGTGAGATTATTAGAGATATGCTACGGCTTATAAATATGATTATTGATATGAGTCTTGGATATGTTAATAGGCCAAGGGCTGTGTTATGATATTTATTGAATAGCTGAGAAGGGTTTATAATTATAAATGGTGTGATTACAATTTATGAATATGAATATGTATGTTTGTATACACATCTCTCCTATATGGGATGGAGAAAGATGCGGTATGATGCTTATATTTCACTAATTGAATACTAGTGATGACATGCATAGATTTGGTACGTTCATGATTATTTACTATTATAAATGATGTGATTATAGCTGAAATATGATCTTATGACTGCTCTTCTTGTTAGACGGTTAAGATATGTGGTGACTAGTTGTCTGTTAGGGGACTATAGCACTTGAGGTATAGGAATATAATGTACTAGTTAATAAACCTTGCATAGTTAAGATATGGTAACTAGAGATGATTGATACGTGACTAATAATGATGTTGAATAGGTTATAAGTGAGTATTAGTTGGTAAATAATAGTTAGTTAATGTAGGATGTTAGTTAATAAAGAACGGTTAGATGATAAATGGTAAATTGTTGACTATTAATGATTAAAAATATAGTATAATTAGTTGAAAATAATGAATAGAGGATAAATGGTAGTTTTAGTTTAGTGATGAACTTTGATTAGATGTAAGATGTTGTCTATATAATAAATAGTGGTTAGTTGTTATCCTGTGAGTAAGGATAATGTTTAGGCTAAGAACTAGAGGTTATGTGATGACTAGTGAACTAGTGATTCTATTATAATAAGTGTTGGTTAAATAATAATGAGTAGTTTGAAAGAATTCACTAGATAGATATTCTGTGGTGATATGTCTACGTTTATCAGTATTTTAGTGTATCTTATTCGGTTATGGTAATTGTGATTATATTGATACCCAACAAGGCTGGAGGATACTATTGTGATGCTATTGATACCTAGTAAGGTCGGAGAATACTACTATGAAGATATTGATACCCGTCAAGGCCAGAGGATACTATTGTAATGATATTGATACCTATCAAGGCCGGAGTATACTATTGTGATGATATTCATACCCAAAAAGGTTGGAGAATACTGTTGTGATGATGTTGATACCTGGCAAGGTCAAAGGATATATTGATGATATGTTGAGATTCGACAAGGCAGGAGGTTGACTACGATGATGATGGTCCTGATGAGGGCAGTTATGATGATTTATGATATTGATTGTATACTTTACATTTATTGATGCATGTGCATCACCTATCACCAGTTTGTACCTATGTCTATCAGCCGGTATGGGACAGTTGCATATATATTGGTGAAAAATATGCCTTGTTTTGTTGTATGTTGATTGAACCTTCCAAGCCTGGGGCATTGGGTGTACGCATAGGCAGGCTAGGTTTTTGTTTGTTCAGAGTAGTCAGTTATTCATGTCGTTATTGATATTGTTTTTATCATTGTTATGATCATTTTATGGATAACTTATGAAAGATTGGTCATTGATCCAATATTGGGATATAAGGTACGTCTTTGGCCACTGCTATCTTTTGATTGCATTATTATGCATGATTATTTAATGTCCGTCCATGCGGATTAGAAACCCCAAGTGTGGTAGTATTTAAATCCTGATAAGTGTTATAATGAGGTCTTAAATGACAATATGATGATGTAGGTTATGCTTTGAGATAACCTAATATTTATATGCATATATCTATATATATATATATAGATATATGAAGCTATGGTACTACCGTATCCCTTCCTTCGTTGTTCATTTTGTATAGTTGTTACTTCGCCTCATAAATTACTATATATATTTCTTTTGATTTTTATTTGTATAATGGCCTAGGATATATGGTATGTCATTGACGTATATTGATTGTAGCTGGAATATGATAGTTCACCCTAATACTTCCTTAGTCTTATTATGTTATAATCTTGAGCATGAATAGGATAATTGTCCCTTATTATTCTCATTGACTTGTTATATGATTTTTGGACTTTTGGGTGTAGATTTCATTCTGTTTATATGTTATGTATATCTGTTTTATCTTTGGAGCTCAGTTGGCAGTAGCCTATTGAGTACCATTCATTTGTTACTCATACTACACTTCTGCAGCCTGCAGATCATAGTACGAGTTATTGTTGTTGATGTGTGCATAGTATGGAGCAGCCCTGGTTCTGAGACTTAGAGTGAGCTCCTAAAATTTGGAGCATTACCTATCTCTCTCTTATGTATTAGACTAGTCTCTAAGTTGTATTCGAAGATAAGTTGTATTAGTGTATTTCACTTTATATTTCACTTTTGTACTCTTTTTATATTAGAAGCTCTTGTACTGATACCGCCAGGTTTTGGGTTTCTTCTATGTATTGATCTTTATTTCACATATTCCACATTCTTTTCATTATATTATTGAGTAGTCCGTTACTAGTTGTTCTGGACTACATGTTGGCTTGACTACTAATGGGTTTCTGTAGGCTCCATCATGACCTCAGGAAATTAGGTCACGATGCTAATTTAACTCACCCTTATTTCGAAGATGATGAAAAGATCATAGAAATAATGGTGAGTTGACCCCTAAGTATTGAATTACTACCCTCCATTCTAGGACTGGTTCATTCCGAAACTGAAAATGAACAACTCTGTTTCTACACTAAACTAAAGCATAGCATCAGTAGAGCCAATCCATACCGAGAATGACATCAAAATCCATCATCTCTAACTTCACAAAATCTACTGAAGTGACTTTCTGGAATATTGTAACTGGACAGTTCCTGTATACCTGCCTAGCTACAATAGAGACACCTACTGGGGTAGACACTAAAAATGGTTCTGCTAAAGTCTCAGGACTGACACCAAAATTAATAGCTAAATAAAGGGTTACAAAATAAAGAAAAGCTCTGGGATCTAAAGAAGTATAAACATGCATATGAAAGACCTACAACATACCAGTAACCACATTAGAAGAATTTTCCAAATCCCACCGAGAGTGAAGTACATATAATTTGTTTGGGTGTTGACCACTGGTGGCACTGGAAGCGATGCCCTGCTGAGTCGGGTGACCGAATAGAATTAGGGACGACTAGACTGACCCTGCTGACCACTCTGTGGGAAATTATTGACCTGGTGGCCTAGCTTGACACACCCAAAGCATACATCACGACCATCTCTACACACACCCTGATGGTTTCTTCCATATTTATTTCAAAGAGTATTTTTGCGACCATTGTTCACACTTCCCTGGGGCTTAAGGCCTGGTGCCCTATCCCGATTATCATTTATGAACTTCGGTGCTAGTGTACTAGCTGAAGATGGAGTTGGAGCTGAAAAATTCTTACAGAATTAAGGACGATTACCACCCTCCAATATTGGCTGAGTAAGATTAATGCTACCTATTTTGGCTCTCTTATTCTCCGTCTCTCTTCCCTTAAAATTCTTCTCCTTAATCAATTGAGCATGGACCATCAACCTAGACAAGTCCATCTCCTTAATCAACATTGCGGTTGTGCACTCCTTAACCATGCTATCAACTACACCAGAGACAAACTTATTAATCCTAGAGCTGTCATCAGACACCACATTAGGAGCATACCTGGCTAGCTGAGTAAACTAAGAAGAATACTCCTTCACACTCATGTTTGTGTGCTTTAAATTAATAAACTCCTGCACCTTAGCTTCCCTTAAATCCAAAGGAAAGAACCTATATAAAAAGGCCATCACAAACTCTTCCCATTCAACAGGCCCTGCATCAGCCTTTCTATCTCTCTTCCACAGCTTATACCAGGTCTGAGCAACTCTGCACTCTAACTGAAGTCATAACCATAATATCAGTTACCTTCTGAACCATGTTGAGAAACTCCTATAGATCCTCATCAGACTTAGATCCTGAAAACAGAAAAGGGTTCATTCAGGTAAAGTCCTAAATCCTTGGTGCGGCCATATTAGCCACTGAAATAGTTGGGAAGGTAGCCGAATGATTATTCTAGGCTACTACTGAGTGAGCTATAGTAGTGAATGTAGCTCTGAGCATGGAAGACATGCTTGTTCAGGGGATCTTCCTGAAAAGTGGAGGTGCAGGCTGATTCCCATTTCTCGTTCCATTATTCTTTCTGAGAGTCATGTTTTGTTAATGAAAAAAAGATTAAATTATAAAGAGGGTTTAAATTTAGATCATGCTCACTCGCTCAAAATAAATACTAAAATAAGGGAAATATTTACTAAAACATCTGGTAGCTTCTTGTTCGTAAGTGTGGCGTGCTTCACATCTATGTAGAAGACTCTACTCAATGTGGATTGTAGACTCCCAAGGACACTTTAAAACCATAGGCTTTGATACCAATTTTGTAAGGCCTCGAGAGTATACCCTGGATGCAACAAGGTACGTACAGTCACAAGTGACCACAAGCTAACCCATGAGCTGGTACCTACTGTGAGCACTAATCAAACTAATAATAAAGGGTACACATGTGAGAAAAAAAAGCTAGATATGCCATAAGGTGTTTTAAAAGATGGATACGCCATAAGGTGTACATATTTAAAAATATCTCTGAATTAATATGCCTAAAAACAAATGTCTAAAAACAATACTATAAGACTGCCAATAACTAGTGAAAAATTGACTATCTGTCTGAAAGTGTCTTAAAGCCTCTAACTAGTGATTGTAGAGTTGATGGGATAAGTCCCCAACTAACTCCAGCTAACTACTAAACTGAAACACTGAAATAAATATAAAAGGTCCTCAGAATATGAGGACTCACCATTTCTGCTGCTAGTGGTGCGCTAGAATATCTAGGTGCAGTCGGGAACCTAACTATTTAAACCTATGATATAAGACATCATAGCACAAGAAAGAAGTATACGATCATTACTTTGAATGTACTGGTATGCTAAATGAGGTTAGACTGAGATGCATGGCTCATATGCAGGAATAATAACTGACTGAATAAATAGCATGAGATAACTAATGTATAGTATGCGAGAAAGCTGTAAAATCTAAGAATGCATGACCGAGCATATGATGTGATACAAAGATATTCTGTAAACTGAAATACTAAAATACTGATACTGAATAACTAATAGCTGTATGCAATGGTCAAGTAAGCCTAAAACTAAACTTTGAACTGAATATTGGACTGAGAATATGGGAGCTATCATCAAACCGACATGCCTCAATAAGAGCTAATTAGGGTCCAACCTGTGATCCCAGTTTGAAAGATATCAGTATCATGCCACGGGTACTAACACTAATACTAAAATAAAGTCCCGAAGGACTAAAATGTCACCCTCTACTACCAGGAGCTCTAGTGAGATACATTTCAATCCTCAATTGGCAGGTTAACATCTTTAAACTAAGCTGGCTACGTAGTTCTAAAACAAAGGGACTGCTTCTAAAGGTCACACACTCAATTGGAAGGTGAGCCCCTATCCCTAGGTTTGCTCGGTGCTAAATCCTACTCCTAACTAAACTGACCTAGAATACTGAAGTGATCTAAACTTGACTGATAGGATAACTAACTGAACTAATAATACTCATAGATGCCTAAAAATTATTTCAAAAGTACTGAGACTAAGTAAACAACTAAATTTGGGGGATTCATAACCCCCAAGAGTCGATAACATTAACAGTAAAAGTATACCAAAGCTTCAAGAGCATAATAAGTAGTCATTACTCAAAATTCAACTCTTAGGCATTTCATCAAACACTTGAAATTCATGAACTTGGCATGGGAATGATCGAAACATGTGGGAATAACATCTAACACCATATATTAGGGGATTGAAACATGGAATTTCATTCTTTGAACGTGTAAAGGCTACTTTCCAACTAAAAATAGTTGTAAACATCATGCATAATCAAAATTCCTAAAAGCTTCATGAAATTAACTCATTGTAAACATTTGAATTCATGATTTAGAACCAAAAAAATAGGTACTTGGACTTCATGGGTGAAAATGGCCAATGGATAAACATTTAACATACCTTAAGGCATTATTCTTGCAAGAAAATTGACATTCTTGATCATTCTTTGATGGTGAAGCTTGAATTCTTGAGTTTTCTTGAACAAATAATTAATGAACTGGATGAATATGGGTAATGGCAAGTGTTCATTTTAAAGAGTAATTGTGGAAATAGGGTATATAATGCCTTATCTGATGATAAATCTCATGTTTTTACAAATTAGGACCATGGGAAAAGACTAAACTGCCCCTCTGGAAAAAAAAATCCTAACTAGAACGCCGATTGATCCCTCGCTGTGATGCACCAAGGAATCTATCGCTAATCCACTGTGACGCATCCTAATTGTGGTGACTTGTTATTTTGGAAAACCAAATGTGGTCCTAACGTTCGAAAAATATGAAACTTACCCAAGACATGCTACTTACACCCCTGAACATGAATCAACTCAAAAACTTATGTCTCGAAGTTAGGAAGGTAACTTCAAAAATCATCAAAGTGAAGAGGCCAAAAATAAAATAAGTCTCCAACACTTAATTAAATTCTCAGGTTTTAAGCTCCTTGTACATGCACTATGGTTGAATTGAGCTAAGACAAATATGGGGTATTACATTATTGTTGTTGCTGTTGTTATTGCTATTGTTGCTATTATTGTTGTTGTTGTTGCTACTGTTTTTTTTTTTGATGATGTTCTTGATATTGTTGTTGTTGTTTTTGTTTTTATTGTTATTGCTGATTTTATTGTTGTTTTTGTTGTTGGCCACAGTGTCATATATATAAATATAGGGATAATAGTTGAAAAATACCTTACATTGCCTATATTTTCACTTGTGCATACTGAACATTATGGGGGTCCTATTACTCCCCTAAACATTTTTAAAATAGAATATATACCCATCTAAAAGCTCATACCCAAATTTCATTTCAAGTAGTGACCTGCACATGCTTCCACATAATGACACGTCATTCCACGTAATTGCACATAATATTACCTTTTTAATATAAAAATTGATTACTTTTATTTATTATATTTTCTCCTTTGTATTTTTTTTAAAATTTTATTTTCCATTTCATTCTCTTTTTTATACCCTATTTTTATCCTTTTCTTTACCTTCTTCAAATTATCACTTTTTTCAGCAATGAAGACAAAGTAAAGAGAACGCCACTGCCAGAAAGCATCTCTCAACTTTTTTGTGATACATAAGAGATTTGTTTTTTATTCTTTAGTTATGGGAGAGTGAAATCTTAGAAATTATAGTGCGTGTGAATATGGGGGTTAGAGTTGTCGAGTAGTGAAATCGAAGATTGTTCGATTGGTGTTTTGTGTGGTAAAGTAGAGAGTGTCTTTATTAAGTAGAGAATTGGTAGTTGGAGTGTGTAGTTGTTATTTTTTTTCATTTTTGGGTCAAAATATTTTGAAAGAAAAACACATTAGGATGATTATATTAAGGTATTAATAAGAAATTACTAAAATTTAAATGGGACTTGCAAGTGAAAGGTTATACTTAAGGCAAAGCCATGGAAGAATAAAAATGGGTTCTTGAAAATTTGAACATTGATGAATAGAGAAAATAAAATTATCAAAAGCTTATGTGGAAAATGTGTTATGATGAAAGAGAGAGAACTAAAAAAGAAAATGAAATTGATGAGACTCATTGGCGATGAGGAAGATGTGAGATTAATTTTAGACACTATTGATGAATTTTTAAGCTTTTTACTATTGTGAGAGAGAAGAAGAAGAAAAAAATTATTGAAATTATATATATTTATGTAAATAAATATTAAAAATAAATTTTTAATATGTAATTTTCATTCTCACTCTCTCAAAGAGAGTGAAATACACTCACTTTGACACCTCAGCATTTGGGGAGAAAATAATTTTATTTTTAAAATGTTCAGGGGGTCATAGAACCCCCGCAAAGTTCAGTATGGCAACTGCAAATCTAGACAAAGTACAAGTAT
>JAPEIP010000007.1:90956794-90972263 GCA_026120095.1 Capsicum chinense
GAGGGTTAAAGTGACACCCTTTATGGTGTAATTAAGGCTTACTACTTAACCACTAGTTTGGTGAATTCAAATAATTGAATTGTGACATTTGGTTGCTAATACTAGATTGCCATATATGTTCATTGTAGATAAGTAATACGAAAAGACGGGAAGTCCATTTGGGACTAGTATTGAAGGTTGACAGTCAGGTATGTAAAGCATAATCTATACCATATCTTTGGCATGAAAGTGAACAATTTTTCTATTAAGAAAGTTTCCAAAGTTATTCAGTAACATGTGATCCATAATGGTTTTGTATGATGTCCTACGTTACCAATGAACTTGTTTCCACCCTACAAGATGACAAGACATTCCAATACTTGTTTCTCAAATCTTACATATTTATTGCACTAATGAATGTTAGAAGATATCCGGTTACTCAAACAAGATCCATGTGCTATTAATGACTCCAAAACGTTTCATTGATATACCAATAAGTTCCTACTTCATTGTTATGGCATTGATGACTCCAAAATACTTTATTGATGTGCCAATGAGTTATTACTTCATTGTTATTGTATTGATGATCTATCTATATGTCTCTTATTGATGTATCATTGTTTCAAAGTATCAAAAATGCGGTTGGCGACTGAAATAACAATCTTAAAGATTAATTTAACTAAGTGGTGGAAGTTCTTTTTTATCGGGGGGTATCCCAGGGGAATAAGCCTATCATGGATCGATCCCTATTTATGTGTTTATGGGCGGTATCCCAAGGGCATAAGCCTATCATAGGTTGATCCCAGTTGATATGTACTAGAGGCAGCCTAATGATTATAGTACAGTACAGTAATGATTACAAAGATGATAAGAACGAAGGTAAAGTGATTGAATAATTACAATGTACAGGTTGTCACAAGTTCTAGTAAGTGTGGTCTACTCCTATTACGATTTAGTCACTTGTTTCTGATTTCTATTGAGCTCCTATATCATATGTGATTATCTATAATTTTACATACTCAGTACATATTTCGTACTAACGTCCCCCACGGGGGACCAGCATTTCATGTTGCAGGCACAGACCTTGTATAGAAGTTAGTTATATGGTGGGGTGTGTCCCGACCTTAGTTAAACTCTGTGTATTATCTAGAGATTTTGTAGAACCAATGACCAGTCAAGGTGGTGTTTTGTTAATAGACGTGATGGCTCCAGCGGCCAAGTATTGTATATACATATGTATGTGTGCTCGAGCTTATACAGGTGATTATTTCCTTTTGTATGTGACGTGATGCTGTCCGAATTTCTAGTTTTCATAGAGGTATGCATGGGAAGTATAAAGTTATGAGCTGGTTCTCCCGAGCCTCCTCGATTACGGGTGCCAGTCTACCCCAATAGGATTTGAGGCATGACAGTCATATGCTATCATAGAATGCTGAGGAGGGATCTGATAATGTATGAGTTCTCATGATCATGAATAAGAGCTATATAACTCTGGCACATAACTGAACTGATGGGATACTTTTGAGCCTGTGGGCAATCCCATACTAACTGTCTGCGGGGACTGTCTGAGAAAGCCCTATCTCTAGGACTTTGACCTTTACTATTTTTGTTACCTTGAAAGTAAGGTGAAGTTGACATGAGCGAAGCATGAGGAGAATCTATATGAGTTTCTTAGAGAGATTTTCTATAGCATGATCTGAGACATGAAAGAAGGGAAACTATTCCTAAAATATCTCATAGCCTCCTGCATATAATTATGGTGCACAACACACCCATGCACAAGACTCTACTAGATGTGGCTTTTCATACTTTCTATGACACTATTGAACCTTAGGCTCTGATACCTAGTTTGTAACACCCCGAATCTTGTACTTGGAATGCTACATGGTTATAATGACCCGAAAGGACCACAAGCTAACCCAAGACGGATATCAGTAACTGAGCATTGAATTATCTATTGAAATTATGCAGAATATAAGCTGTAAGGCCATAAGGTTCAAAACTAAACTAATACTCAATATAATACAATGTCTGTAATGGGGTATAACAATACCCAAAATTGAGATGAATTGTCTGAAACATTCTGTAGTCTGAAAACACTCTAGTCTGAAAGCCTCTAAACTATCTAAAATATATGGAGTTGACGGGACATGTCCCCAACTAGCTCCGGGCTACTGAAATAAAAAAATAAAATAATTATGATATCCTCGAATAATGAGGACTCACTGCTAGTCTGCCTGCTGAACATCTGATCTACTAAGGATGCTCGGGAGCTCGTGCTTCTAAACCTATAGTGTAAAACACCATAGTGCAAATGCATCAGTATGTTGAATGTACTGGTACATAAGTGAGGTAGGCTAAATGCAATGGTTCATATGCATGAACAATAATAACTGACTGAATAATATGAACATTAGAATACATGCATAAATATATAAATGTAGCGGAGATCGTTATAACGCTAACTCCTGAATTCTAATAATATGTGTTTACTAATATCTGAGTACTGATACTGGGATATTGAAAATAAATGACTAAATCTATGGAATATAGAGATATTGATGTTGTATCACTAATACAGGAAAGACTGTTTTTGACAGTTTTGATTATGAAGAACTGGTCGGATTGACCGTATCTGACTGTCTTAAGTTTGAATACTGATAGCATGAGTTTCGTATAATTAATATACTATTAAATGAGTTTGTATTAGCATGATTACTAAGTTTGAGTACTGATAACATGAGTGACTATATTTGACAGTCCTAATACTGATGGAACTAGCTGAGTTCCGCACTGTATCGAGTTAACTGTATCTGACAGTCCTGAATTTCTATAGAACTAAACTGAGTTCTATTACTGAGACTGAATGATTGTAGTTGAAAGTCCTAATTCTAAACTGAAACTGTGGGAAGTAGTTATCTAACTGACATGCCCCTAATATGCCATTATGGCTGAGTTGGGGTCCAATTTGTAACCCCAATTGAAAGGGTGTCAAAACCGCGCTACTGGTAAGGACAAGCTGTGGGTGACCCTCTAAATATGATTTACTAAACTAAACATAGGATAAGTTACTGAATTCCATTGACTGATGGAATACTATTGATATCTGACAACTGACTGAGTTCTTGAGATCATGGAGATTTCCTGAGTCATAAGCCTGTCTGAAGTCTAAGGATTCATAGCTTAATTGAGAGTATCGTTAAAACATAACATGGATCTAGGCACACAGCTAATATTCTGGGTATGAGTACTCCTAGGACTCGATGGAAGGAAACTAACCAAGCATAACTTACTTGAACATATAACTAACATCATAATCCGTAATATATTTAAGGAAGAATTTCATCAAAACATGTGATAGGCATAACTTTTACATACATGGGAATTTCATGGTATCATGCTAGTTAGGCACTTTTCCTTCATCTAGGCAGTTAATTAAACATATTGTAGGCATGTTACATGTAAACATCATTATACAATAATTAAACATTATGGTTCAATTCTAATTTCATCATTCAAGGGTTTAGTCATAGGTTTGCATGATCTATATATATAATAATTTAACCTACATAGAATTTACTATCCAACATGGAGTATAATTCAATTTCTCATCATCCACATGAACAAGAGCAGCCTAATCATGAAATTCATAAGAAAATCCATAAACTTGAATTTAGAAAAAGGATTCTTGGGCTTTATGGATTAAAGGAGTCCATGAATGAACACTATGCATACCTTATTTCTTAATTCTATGAAGATTGACAGAGACATTCTTGAATTTGAGTCTTGGATTTGAACCCCCAATTGAAAACCCTAGCTTGTTCTTGAGAGAAACTTGAGAGAAACACTATATTTTGGATGAAATATGGCCAAATCACGTTTTACTGGGTTTATATAGGGTTGAGAAATTGACCCTTTTAACCCTTAGATGAATATTTTATTTCTAAGAAAATTTTCCAATTTGGTAGGCTGGCGCAACACGGCGCTATCGCACCATTTCACTGGAAATTGCCAACTGGGAACTGGGCTGACGGCGCAATGCGGAGCTATCGCATTGCCACTTTGTTTTCGACTAGGAAGTTTGGCGCGACGCGCCACTATCATGGAGCAACACTGAAAATTGACAATTGCCATTGTGTCCTGCTCCGCAACGCGCTGATGGCTCAGGTGGGACACTGTCTTACTAAAATGGATCTAACTCTTCACTTGGGTGTTGGATTTGGGTGAATTTGGTATCGATGGAAAGCTTATTCAATTTCCCATATGACAAAAAGTGAAAATCTTGAAAATACCACATGTATAAAAGTGGATCCATCTTTAAAACAAGTCTTTAACATTTCTTGGATGATTTTAAGCTAGGTAGAAGTGCGGGGTATTACATTATTGGTACCAGGTGTCACTTAAGATAACCCTAGGTCCCTAAACTATTCTAAGGATTTTGGAGAAATTTTTAGAAATTAACCATGGAATTCATGATAACTTACCAAGAATTCAGAGAAGAAACATATTATTCGGCCTTATAAATGCCCCAAAATCACCCACTAATGCTTCTCCCAAGTTTTTACATCTTCTAGGGTTCTACTCTCTTGGAAATGGGTGAAAAATTGAAGAAAACAAGCTAAGTGGGGAATTTATCGATACCAGGTTTCACTTAAGTGAACACTACATCCCTTAAGCTGTCATCACCTAAGTGGCCAAGTGTCTCTTTAGTGACATTAGCGAATGGTTTACAGGTCTCTTAAGCGACCTTTGGTCGCTTAAGTGGCCATCGCTTAAGAGACAATAGCTGAACTAGCCATACCTCTTAAGTGATCAGCTAGCCGCTTTAGCGTTCTTTGCTTAAGCAATCCAATGGGTTCTTAAGCAAAAGGACTGGCACAAGTTGAAGACTTGGAATTTTATAGGTCTCCATCGGTGAGTAAGGATTCATTCGAAATCTTGTATACATAAATGAACTATGCTACCATATAAAATTTAGCATTTCAAACTCAATGGAGCAGTCAAAATTTCCATCAAGATTGTTTCGATAAGAAGTTGGTCCCACACCAACATGCCATTTTTCTTATCTTCCAGCCAATAGCCTAAAATGAGTCCAAAAGCCTTAGGACCTAAACCAAGGGTCCACCTAGCCTAAAATTGACGTTCTGGAGCTGTTCGAACTATCAAAATTGGCATACAAAGTTATTTTACTGAAGTTTTGGTATGGTATCTAATTTTAATCAACAAAGACTTCAAAATAGGGAATTGTCTATTAAAACATAACTACATCCCGGTAACCAAATTGTTAGCTATAGCAAGTCATATATGACTTAGGGTAGCTATAAGAAATATCTAAATAGAAATAATGAGCAGAAATGAAAAAAATAACCTTGAGGGTCTTTACTTGTATGCTTAGTCAGCTTGTAGATAAATCCTTAACTGAAACAAAGCTGAAGATGAAGGCTACATCCAAGCTCTACAACATCCAGCTCAAGTGTCAATAGCCAGATAAACCTGTCGTTCTCAACAATCCAAAAGTATCCTATAGATAGGTAAGCATCCATATTCCGAATTCGTCATAACCCCCACACCGTTATTCCAAGGAATCAAATCCAAATTGGAGACAACATGTCTTAACCAAGGGCAAACACCCAACTTATCCTCACTATCCAAGATTAGGCATATTCCCTCTAAATCATGCTGGAGTCGATATTGAAACATAGCTAAAAAAAGAATCACAACGAAGGATAAACCGTAGGATAAATGCACATGAACTCAACTCCATATCTGTTGGAGGGAATAAACCACCAAAGCATATCAAAGAACTCACCAACACTGGAAGTTGCATTAGTAATATTTAAAACTCTAGTAACTCAGAAAAAAAAAAAGCAACCTTAGCCAAAAACTACTCAATACAATACTCCATCTTGGCAATGAACACCCAATTAATAAACTTAAGAATTGGTCATGAGAAAGATCAATGATCTCCAACACTCTTAACTCCACTAGAACAAGAACCATATCACAACAAGATCAAAGTACCCAACTCTATCCCAATATTAAAATCAAAGCTACCACCAGGAGGAAAACCTAACAAACCTAAAAGGCAAAACCAAAACCTCTTGACATCAATATCAAAATTATTATTGGGTAATGAACTAGTCAAATTGGAAGAATGAAGCCCAAACTGGTCAATCTCAAAAATAGGCTACCTAACCAAATCACCAACTTTAGAACCATAATACATCCATGGTAGGCCAGCTAACCTTCACTGCCATAACCTACTAAAAAATTGATCTAGCCTAATCAACCAAATAAGAAAATGACAAACCTCAACTTGCAACAAGAGAGAAATCCTTCAACCAAGCTAACCACCTAGGCTGACAAACAAGAACTGTAAAAAAGGGATTCTAACTAGATAATGTAAATATAGTCATCTAAAAAGTTAGGATTGATCAATATCCAGCAATGTCACTAATAACAACAACATAAACATCAACTTAAAGAGAAGGTGGAAATAAAAATGAAAATCAAAAGTAAACACCACTTTATGGCCATAAGATGGCCAATATGCCAAGGTAAATGGAACTCAACCCAAATAGTACACCCCTATGGAACTATGAAGACTAATCAACTATTTTTACTACTAAAAGAAATCATCTATGAGTGTATTCATATCATCATGAACTCTATATCAAGGTATACAACAACCAATACAAATCTACTAAGGCATACAATCATCTATGGGTATGAGTACCCAAATAGGCATAAAAGATAAGGTAAAGGCAGTAAGTAAAGTAAACCTATCATGGTAGAATAAGATTCACATGCCTGATATGCCTAAGAGAGTACAAATCTGAGCAGGTCCTAACTCAAACTGAGCATCTTAATAACCAAATGAGGTACTAAGTGCACTACCTCTAACTAAATATTTCACAAAACTATGAGACTGATAAGGATGAGCTAAAGAAAAACAATCTCACACTGTGGATACTCTTTGGACTATTAACCAGTCTCTCTGTAATTATATCAAACCCTTGAAACCCTAACTTGGAAAAAAAAATTTGAGCTGACCCCAACTAGCTGACCAACTAATACAGAGGACACTCCCTACTAAAATGAACATCATTTCTATAATAATAACATACCTTAGGAACTCTAGACTAGAGTGGAATATATGTTTATCAAGTTTAGACAACCAACTTGCATCTAGGGCACTTTCTGCACTAATGATCCATCTCACTACAACTACAACAAGCTCCAAAAATACTCTAAGTTATTGACTCTCATGATCCAGAATGGCCGTCATGGCCAAAAGTACTATAATGAATACTCTAAAAACTCTGCTCGCTGTGATCACTATGACTGATCTAAAATCCACACATAGTTTGAGACGCTACCTGTGTAGACCCAATAGGTTGCTTGTAAATCTAACCCCTACTGGAAAGATCCTCACTTTCTAATGGAATAGAAATATCACCATACTGATGGGATAGCATCTTATTTATACCTCCATAAGTTGAACCACCTAGGCTTTGGATCCTTAGAAAAATCCCCCTAGTTGGAGTTTTTGGGCAAGATACAACTCTAAGGTACTAGTCATACTCTTGGATATAACTTGGGTCCTTTCACTCATATTTTAGGTAGTGTTATGGGGGTTAAATTTTATCCAAGATACGGTTTAGCCTATCTTAATTTGTATGTTAAGGTATGGATCGTATGATACCTAGTTGTATGAAGCTTGAAGTCTTAGCCAAAGCAACTTACTTGTGTAGGGGTTGTGGGGTACCACTTGTACCTTAGGGTACAAGTTATGCATATAGAGTCATATGATGGTAATTTTAGGGGTCCATGGTGAGGTCTAGGGTACTAGTTAGGGTGCCACTCGTACCCTAGGGTATGGGTCAATAAGGTGAGTTGTACTCTCCTAGGTTCACTTTTAAGCTTTTAAGCTGAGGACATTCTAGACTTTTTCCACCTGTAAACCCTTATAACCCATGACTTATTACCTCATTTAGCCCTTTATTTTTTATATATGGAAGATAAAAAACATCCCAAAGACACTCTAAAACTTCTCTCTCAAGGTGGAAGCTAGGGTTTTAATAGGTATCTTTCTAGAGGCTTAAAGACCAAGAATCCTTCTGTGAATCATCTTGTAAAAGGCATGTGACTCTTCCCTTATTTTTATTTCTCAAATATGAAGTTACTTAAACATTGTTTATTAATTTGTAATGGTGGTTTTAAAACAAATGTTGAGGGTTTTGAAGTGTAGTGATGAGTAATACTTACTTTTACTTAAACTTATGTATATACATGTTTTTGGTGATGATTGGCACATGTGGGTGCCTATTGATTATGGTTTAACAAGTGGGTCATGGGTAGTCCTAATATTGATACTTTTTAGTTTGGCTTTGGTCATGGTTAAGGTATTCCCTCAAGGTTTTTCTGAAAATATATACTAGAAATAACTATTCAAATGTTAATGGTGTTTTGAACTAAGGTAATGGATTATTTGGTAAGAATGATTGTTAAATAAACTTTTAAAGATCTTGTTAGCCCTTTTATGAGTTAATAGGTGACCTTGGTGGTTGGTTTTGTTAAAAAGGGGTTTGTGTCCCTAAGCATGAAATTGAACTATATTTGAACTAAAGCCTGGTGTAAGAATGCTAGTGAATGGTTTGATAAAGGTCTTAATGATCACAAATTGAATTGAATGGTAGTTCAAAATATCTTGGGAAAAGGGGAAGGATTTATGTGAGATAACCTCATGAAAATTGGAAAATAATGTGTTTTAAGACACCTTAATTCATTTAAGAATGATTAGAAATGGTTTAGGGGTGTGAAAAGACCTCAAGCCCTTAATTTAAGTCAAAATGAAACAATTTTTGCACTTGACTTTTGCTGGGCAGTGCATGCCAAAAGCCAAGGAAAGAGTGTTTTGGCGCATGACAAAAGCCAAGTCCAGGTCAGTTGGCGCACACCAAAATCCAAGCCCATCTAGTGGTTATTAGCGTTTACCCCGCAATGCACGGCCTTTGCAGAGGGTCCATTTGGCGACGAACACCAAATTCCAAAGTCCAAAAACACCCAACACGACCCACAACAACTATACATATTTTACCATCAATATAGGGTCCTAAGGGTCATTTTTAAGGCATTTCTAGTGCTTTAAAGGCACGGGTGTTATACTTACTATTTCTCACAAAAATGGTCATAACTTTATGCTTGGACATCGAATTAAGGTGAAATTGGTATCATTGGAAAGCTAATCTAATTATCTATAATTTTGTGGGTTTTGAGATGTAAAGTTCCTTATATGTAAAAAGTTATACACATTAAAACTGACCCTTATAGATCGAATATCAAAATTTGGCCAAATCAAAGGCTCTTATCTCAACTTCTCTCTAAGTGATTCCTATGAAAATTTTTCCAACTCATAAGCACTCTTCACACTAGGCTAATAATCATGACACATGTATTTAAATATAAATCATAGGATTAGAGTTTACACACGTAGAAATGATGATTCAATTTCTAGCTTAAAAATGCGGGTCGTTACATTATCTCCCCCTTGGAATCATTCGTCCTCGAATGATAAGTAGAAACTTATTGAAACTTTAGAATTATGGAATAAGGTACACATGACATGTTTGCTAATGAAGGATGTAGCTGAGCTAAAATATTAAAACTCCTATCATAAAACTAATTTCTGAGTTGACTTGACTTTATTAACTATAAGGAGCTAATTCATGCTGAGAGTTTAGAACTTAGTTGAAATATTTATGATGTGGTCATGCATATAGAACTACAAAGTGATAACTGATGCAACAAAATCCGAAGAGTTACTAAGGATGGAATAAAGTACGTAACTTCTCATTAGGAATTGTCCATCAACAAACCTTGTATAGGAATTCAAAAGAAAAAGGCTTCATGGCATCGCCAAGTATATTATGTATCACGAATCATGAGATAATGAGGATAAGGTCATAAAAAGGTTATTATAATGTCTGAGCTCAAATACTTGGAAAACTGAGATCATTCACTAAACATGTTTGAACTGAATCATGACTAATTATCTAAATCATAGACATAAAGAATAGGTGGAACTAAATTCATAACTTGCATGGATGTGAATGAATTACCTCATCGAAGAGCCACATTCATGAAACTGTGGATAGTAAGAAGAGATGAAAAGATGGAAATCTATAAGAGCTTATCTGTCTGATTGCTAATCTGAATTGTTGGCTATACAGACTAACTCAAACTGAAAGTTCATTCTTAACACGAGTATTTCTTCAACATTCTTGCTAAAAAGTGCTAATAGCATTAGGGAGCAAAGAATTCTTGGGCATGATCTGAGTAAGATATTTGAATAAGGAATTGTAACATAGATACAACTCTATAACATTAAATATAGGCCTATAAAACATAATCTAGGATAGAATCACTTTTCTGTAGGCAATAAAACTACTAACTTTCAAGCTTAGACACACTTCTCAAATACTCCCTCAATTATACTTTTCTCCTTAAATGTCGTGCTCATTTGATTTAGATTATAATCAATAAATGGGCACATATAACTACTTTAACCAAAGTCTGAGTTGAACTACATACTCTCACCATGTTCAAGAGTACTCAAAATTACAAAGTAATGCACATAACACCATAGTACTTGTCTACACCACGAATTTAATGTCTTATGTATCTTCAGAGCTCTCATCTCAAGATTAATAATCATTACCACTTCAACAACTAACTTCAACCTCTTACTATGAATTTATTAGTGAATAATGAATCTATCCACTTATGTACCAACATGAAATTCAAGCTTATAATTATAACCACATATGCATTTCTAGGCAAATAACCCACCAAAGCATCATTCCTATATTCTCTAATACCTCTATCAATAATCAAATTCCATGCACTATCCCAAGAAAATATACACAAAATTTCAACTAACCATGACATATATTAAAAGCTTTTCCTTAATATCCTTTCAAACTTATAGCCTTACATAGAACAGCACACAACGATCTTTCACCAACATGAAACATTTACTCTCTCCCATCTAACAATTTCTCATCACTACTATCATTTCATAAGGAGAGGTTATTGAAGGTTAGAACATGAGATCCTAAATCATGGAAGGATACTATACATAACTTGACACTTAATTGAGGCCTGAGGAATAGAGTATCAATGATATGAATTAATCAAAGGGGTCTATACTAAGGATATACATGACATAATCTTAATTTTTCTTGTCATTAAAAGTGCACCATGAGTTATGGGAACTTAGCATACTGTAAAGCATGAGTACATGTAATGAGCTTCATCGCCTGAGTTTGGAGTTCATAATTTCATGGAAAATGATTTATACTACTAAGTGAACTGGAACTCCTTATACTAGAAACTGAAAGCATATATGATTCTATGGAAAGTGGATGAATATGAGATATGATCAAGGAGCTGACATATAAGGTATAAGTAGATATCGTGATGGAAGAAGTCCAAAACTTTTCACTGAGAAAAGAATGGGTCGGGCATCTCCTCCTCTAGTATTTTTCCGCAACACACTGGCATCATCACTAGAATCTGAAAGCCTGACTTGGTTACTTGTTTTATCATCTCCCCCCTTAGCTTTAAGCCATTATTCTATGTTTTTGAACCCCTTTAATAAACTCTAAACTAAACTACAACCACTTTACTCTAGAGTCCAAGATATAATAATACACATAAATAAAAAGCTCACCGTAAAAGACTATAGCTAAAAGTATAAAACCCACTGCTAGTACTTCTTTTGAGATATATCTCTTATCTTTCTATAGTCCCAATAGACATCATATAGTAACTTAGAATATTTAGGAGTATCACCATATCCTAAATTCACACCATCTAGAATTTCAATTATTCTTTCTATTGGCTCAATCATCCAAGTTTCAAACTTAGATTCTAACACTTAAAATGGATATTCTCAATATTTTAATGAACTATACCAACTTCATTCTTGAACACTACCTTAATATATACTATCCTTAACTTTCTTTAGCTTCAGCAAACATCATCACATACTTATACCCTTCTCGACAAAATACTTGCCTCACTAAACACATAATATGCCTCTTTTCCTTCATAGCCTACTAATATCACATCTCTAAACTTATACTTTTCCCTAAACCATGAGAATAACCATTACACCAAAATACCTGACATTAATAACTTATAGCCCATAACGCAGCTAGTAAGAACATCATATACTACATAACTATCCTCATTCACACTTAGCAACTCAAGGGTACTATTTAAGAACACACACTGTAAAAACATAGAAATAATACAATCCCATATCACCTTGGGTATACCTCTAGATCAGACAAACACCATCATACTTTAATTTCAAATCAATAAATTATTATGTACACTATTTCAAGCCTACTAATTCACCTTTCATACAACTATCTTCATGGATACATAACATAATAAATAAAGATAAACATTATCCCCACTTTACTACTGCTAAGATTTTGGATTCATACTCTTAACTCTAGATCATATATAGTTATAAGAGTCTGAGAAGGGATCTGGGGGCACATCTAATTTTTGCTCAATGCACGATTTTCAAAAACATGAATGAACTCTTTCAAACTTCAGAAAATAAAGACACTAATGAGATACTTTTGAGCATACATGCAATCCCATATTTGTATACAGGGACTATTTTTCTTACCTTGAAACTAAGGTAAAGTTGGAATGAATAGAGCAAGACGAGAATCTATATAAGTTTCTTAGACAACATCTCTGCAGCATGCTATGAGATATGAAATAAAGGAAATATTTCTTAAATGCCATATAGCCTCTCAAAGAAAACTATAGACGCCTCTGTACCATTTTGTAAGATCCTACTAGACACGGCTTCATTAACTCCTAAGGATACTTAAACCTTATTCTCTAATACAAAGTTTGTCACGACCCGAGGATACCCCTAGTCATAACACGATTCTCAAAACCATAAGTGATCCTAATCTAATCTATGCACTGACATACTATTTGAGCAACTAATATAAAATATAAATACAAGATAAACTTGTTAAGCGGAAGCATAATCATTAGAACATCTGAATGAATGTAATACTGATAATGTTTACAACATGATTAAATTGAAGAAAAGAACTTGAATACATATCATGACTCTGACTGACTATCTATGAAGCCTCTACTATACTAACTGCAGATAGCTGGGACATGCCTCCAACCACTAATAATCAATGCATAAGAATAATAACAATACAGTACACGAACTACAACTGACTGGAGTTCCCAAAATAAGAAAACTCATCACCTTCTAGCTAAATGCTAAGAATTATTTGACCCTAGTGTATGGACTACATCAGGTACCTATATTAGGAAGCCACAAATGCATATATGTGATCTATAACACCCTAATTTTCTAAACCAAAATGCTATGTGGTGTTCATGACCCCAAAGGACCACAAGCTAACCCATGACTAATATCTATACCTGTACACTACATAATAAAACATGAAAATGTGGAAACATATACTGAATGTCCATAAGGTTCAAATCTTAATAAACATCTGATTAAACAATGTCTGAAAATGGTATAATAATACCAAGACAAATCTAAAATAACTGTCTAACATGCTATAGTTTGGAAAGCCTCTAAAATGTCTGAATAAGGAGTTGATAGGACATGTCCCTAACTAACTCCATCTAGCAACTAAACTAAAATAGCAAATAAAGTAATAATCATATCATCCTCGAATGAAAAAAATTTATTACAAACTCTGAACAATAGAATGCTACTACTGATCTGGAGCTCGTGTCTCTAAACCTATGGTGTAATATAAGAGAAATCACCATAGCACAAATGCATCAGTACGTCTGAATGTACTGAGTATACGAGTAAGGTAGGATAAATGCAAAGGGTTATATGCATGAACAATGCTGACTAATATGAACGTGAGAATACATACATACATATATACATAATTGTAACTAAACTCGTGGAGATACTAACTACTGAGTCTGAATACTGACAACATGAGTGTATTGATACTGAGATACTGAATAGATGAACGACTATTTCTGACAATTTGAATTATGAAAAATTGGTCTGGTTGACTGTGTCTGACAGTACGGAAGCTGAATACTGACATCATGAATTTTGATAACTGATATGACTGATACATGAGTTCAGAAAACTAATATAACTGATATAACTATGATGATCGGCCTAACCGATGTAACTGATACTGAGCAACTATATCTGATAGTCTAAGTTCTGATGGAACTATCTGAGTTTTGTCTACTTGGAGTAACTAAATCTGAGATCAGTCCTATATGGCGGGTGATCATGAGTATACTGATAATAAGGATGATTTGACTTAGTCTGAGATCAGTCTTATCTAGCGGGTGATTTTAAATCTAATAATTCTGATACTAATTAATCATAGTTAAGATCAGTCCTATCTAATGGGTGATATTGAAGTCTATTTACAATGATAAGCATTAACGGTATCTAATAGTACTGAATCTGTACTACTAAGCTGAGTTGAATGTGTCTGAAAGCCCTAATTCTATAACTAAAACTGTGGGATGTGTTCATCTAACCGATATGCCCCAAGCTAAGCTGACTGGGGTCCAATCTATGCCCTGACTGGAAGGGTGTCAGTACCGCACCACCAGTAAAGACATTTATTGTGGAGTCAGTCCTAATCTAGCGGGTGACTTCTGGGATCAGTCCTATACATATAAATGTGCTAACGAGTGACCCCTGAGTATGTCAGTCCTATCTATCGGGTGACATCTCATACCTACACTAGCTCCATAGTTCCTGAACTTAGGTATTGCTTTTAAGGATCTCAGTCCTAATCTAGCGGGTAAGTCCCCATCCCTAGGCTCACTCAGTGCTGAATCCTACTCCTATCTGAAAGACACCGAGATGAATAATTGGGATGAATTGAATAACTAAACTGAATTGATTAGCTGAACTGATACTAATTAACTATACTGATACTAGTGGTATTATTTAGCAGAGCTAAACTAAGTTTATTGGATTCCAATGACTGACTGAATATACTGAGTTCTGAGGACTGGTTGAGAGTATTAAAATTACTGAGATTGACTTTGAATACTGAGGTTACAGATATTACTGACTACTGAGATCACTGAGATTACTGGGGTTAATGGATTTTTCTGAGTCACATGACTGACTGAATTTTATAGATCATGGCTTGACTGAGAGTATCATGATAACATGATATGGCTCTAGGTACACAGCTATATTTTTGGGTACGACTACCCCCAGGACTCAATGGAAGAGAACTGACACAACATGACTGACTTGATCATAAGATTGGAGTCCACAATTCACATTGTCATAAGTAGGTGATATTATACTTCATGTAGTTCTTCAACATCTTAAGCACGGTAGGGAGTGCATAGATATATTTCATGTACATATAGTATATCTCCATTATTATACATG
>JAPEIP010000007.1:90972363-91004325 GCA_026120095.1 Capsicum chinense
AACTGACACAACATGACTGACTTGATCATAAGATTGGAGTCCACAATTCACATTGTCATAAGTAGGTGATATTATACTTCATGTAGTTCTTCAACATCTTAAGCACGGTAGGGAGTGCATAGATATATTTCATGTACATATAGTATATCTCCATTATTATACATGCTTCATACTACAACAATAGCAACACATCAATAGCATGGAATTTATATTGAAGAATATAGCTAACATGGACTTGTTATTTAGATATCATGGAACCATGTAAACATGAATTTCTAGCATCCTAAGCATTTTATCAAACACATTGCATGCATAATATTGAGCATAGGTGTACTTAACAAATTTAGAAATCTTGAACCACCCAAATTCATAGGTTTCCAACTAACCTATTCACATGATTCATAAGAAACACATCAATACACAACCTTGAATCCAAACAACAATCACTAACATAAATATAGTCATAAAACAACAAGGAAATCACAATTTATAATTTAAAACATGATTCTTGAGCTCCATGGATGAAAGGGACCCATGGATGAACACTACGCATACCTTAAATCTTGATGTTGAAAGACATCTAATGTTTCTGAAGGTTCCTGAAGAAATCCTAAGGCTTGCCCTTGATTTTTTTTTCTTGACTAGGGTTTAACCCCTTTGGGAAAGAATGTTCTTGTTCCTGAGGAGATGATCTTGAGAGAAAACCCTAATCTTGTGGTTAAAAGCATAAGAGAGGGTTTTTTAGATTCTTAACTGAAGAAAAATGGGAAAAATTATGCCTCCTTAGGGTTATAAGTCGTGGGAAGTGAAGGAAAAAGACCAAAATACATTTATGAAATAAATTCTCAGTTGCTGAAAATAATAGCTAATGACATTTGTGAATAGGCATCCAAAATATGGTAAGCCATCAAAAATATCATCACACAGAAGTTGGATTCTACCTAAGGCTGACGACATTTGTGACATGGCGTCAAAAATGAGGTAAGCCATCAAAAATATCATCATACAGAAGCTGGATTCTGCCTAAGGCTGACGACATTTGTGACATGGAATCAAAAATGTGGTAAGCCATCAAAAATTTCATCACACAAAAGCTGGATTCTGCCTAAGGCTAACGACATTTGTGACATGGCATCAAAAATGTGGTAAACCATAAAAAATGTCATCACACAGAAGTTGGATTCTGCCTAAGGCTGACGACATTTGTGACATGGCATCAAAAATGTGGTAAGCTACCACGAATGTCGTTACTTAGGAGCTGGTTTCTGCCTAAGGCTAATGACCTTCGTGATAGGGCGTCAAAAATGTGGTAAGCTACCACGAATGTTGTCACACTATTTTCAGCCTGACATATGGAGTAAAATAGGAATAACTCTTTGTTTCGATATCGGATTTAGCCAAAATTGGCATCATTGGAAAGATAATTCAATTATCTATCTGTTGATAGGTCATGAGCTTAAAAATTAGAAGTACAATAAGAAATATGCTCGTTTGAAGTTGATTATACCAATATCCTTCTTAAGAATTCAATCGGTAAGGAATGTTTTCATTTGTCTGATAGCTGGGAGTTATTTAAAGCCTTAATATACATCTAACTTACTCATAAAACTATAAAAGAACCATGATGTACTATAAATGAGCTTGGTACATGGCTCTAATATTGGTTTAGATTTTTTGGGGTATTACATGGTCAGTACTTTCAAATGTATTGAGTATATAGAGACATACACTAAATCATGAAAATATTTGAAATATGTTTTAAGACTGAGGATATAAGCTATTTGCTGAAACATACATATAAAACATGGTTATACGTAAAAACTGTAGTCATAGTTAGATTTATAAATCATGAGCTGAAAATAATTTTGTAAGTTGGTAACTGGTAAAACATGAATACGAAATGTAAATCTCATGTAAAGCCAAATACATAGTAAAGCGTACTGAGGATCATGTAAGGATACTGTGCATGAAAACATGAACATGTAAAATTGAGAATGTAAGACCAAGTAAAGAATGTACTAAAATGATCTGAATAACTGAATAACTATTATCCAAATAACTAAAACAATCTATAAAATTGACTGAATAAATACTAAAAAACATGAACTGAGATAAATTAAATACTTACTGAAACTATTGGAGCTATCATGTAATCGACATAAACCATGTGAGCTATCATAGAGTCCAATGTCTGACCTATATTGAGGAGGGTTGTTTTATACTTGCCATTGGAATAAAAACTGAATCCGAACTAGAGTGATCACTAAACTGAGCCCATATTGGTCAAGGAGAAACACTCTCTAGAGAGGCCCCTAAACCTAGGGTGGCATGTAGTTTCTGGGGAAGTGGAATGAGCTGAACCCATACTTCCCTCTTAGTGCTAAATCCTACTCCCAACTGAAAGACACTAAAATACAAAATGGTACATGTACTAAAGTTGATAAGCTCAGGTCATGGTCTTTTGAAAATGTCAATGTATACAGAGTCTGAAGTAATCATAAATATGTAAACTAATAGTGCTCGACGTGATCATAACAAACTGACATTAACAATAATATTATGGTTTGATAGACTCATTACCTGAAAAGTGTAAAATGTAAGTAAACATGTAGGCTTTGGGTGTTCATAACTTATCAGCACTGAATGATTACAGAATTTGATAATACCACTTAAAATACTGACATAAAGTCATAATTCAAAGACCCAAAGCATAAGATATTTCAATAGTCTGATAAATTTCATGAATATAAATATGGGAACGAGTTAACCTTGGGAAAATATCATATTTATCCAGTTTAAAGCATAATTTGAGAATTTGACATGATGTTAGATGAACATGACATGGGGTTTTGGAACTTCAAGAATGTAGGAGCATGATTTTTATGCAGTAAAACTATTAGCATAACTTGAATGTAGAACAATGAGGAAACATGGATGAATCATATAATTCATATTGAAATTGATCATAAATTAGAGTAAAATTCATACTTGAACCAAAAAGAGAGTTTTTGGGCTCAATGGGAGAAAGGAACACATTGATGAATACCCCACATACCTCAATTGGATGATTTTTTGAAGAAAACATGAAATTGGAACTTGAATTCTTGAATTATTAGGGAAGAAACTTGAATTTTGTTCATGGGAAGAGGGGAAGGTTTTATGTGAGTTAACCTCATGAAATGTGGGCAATAACCTCATGAAATATGGGCAACAACGTGTTTTAAGACCCCTTAATTTATTTAAAAATGATTAGAAATGGTTTAGGGGTGTGAAAAGACTTCAACGCCCTTAATTTAAGTCAAAACAGAGTAATTTTAGGACTTGGAGTTTGTTGGGTGGCGCACTCCAAAAGCCAAGGCAAGAGTGTGAGGTGCACGCCAACAGCCAAGACTAGTGGGTGTGCACACCAAAAGCCAGGCCCATCCAGTGGTTGCTGGCATTTTCCCAGCGACGCACAACCTTTGCAGAGGGTCCATTTAGCGACGCATAACAAATTCCAACAACCAAAAATACCCCTAACATGACCCAAAACAAATATACAAGGTTTACCATTGATATAGGGGTCCTAATGGTTATCTTTAAGGCATAGATAAAACATTTAAAGCACGGGTGTTACACATATTGTTTCTCACAAAAATTGTCATAACTTCTTGCTCAGATATTAAATTAAGGAGAAATTGGTGTCGTTGGAAATATAATCAAATTAACTATAATCTGGTGGGTCTTGAGATGCAAAATTTCACATATGTAAAAAGTTATACATGTTCAAAGTCGACCCTTGTTGAATCGAATACCTAAATTTGGCTGAATCAAAGGCCTTAGCTCAACTTTGTTCTAAGTGATACCTATTAACATTTTCCATGTCATAGGCACTATTAAGACTATAATAATGATCATGACACATGTATTCAAATATAAATCATGGAATTAGAGTTTACACCCATAGGAATGACAGTTCAATTTCTAGCTCAAAAATGCAGGGTGTTACATCCGATCATGATGATTTTCCCTTAAGTATGTTGTCACTCAATCTATCATAGGGAAAGGCTCATCTGACATTATTATAAATAATATAAAGATAAAATAAAAATCAAAAAATAAAACAAGCAACTAATCCATGGAATGTAGGCACCATCGGGGTACACAATGAATATAACCCAAAAATAAAAATCATCCAAATCAATATAAAACCATCAACAAATATCTCAATAATACAAAACAAATAAATGAATACAGAGATGGGCACACCTAAACTAAAAGCTTGTAGTGACCTCACTACATAATCAAGAAAGTACAACAAAAGAGTAAAGGGTGCTCCCTGTAACCGCATCAAAGACTATCATCACCCTCAATCTCTGCATCATCTCCACCACCTCTTACATCATTGGAATCTAACCATGAAACTAGGACCTTATCCTCACTATTAGATCTAGGAGAAGGAAGTCTATATTGGGTTTCAAGACCTTCCAAAATCCCTTTACCCCCTCCACATCTTCATAAAAAACTTGTCTCTCTTTTTCTTTCTCTTCTTCATCTTCTTATATAAGTCCTTGAGTCCCTATGCAAATGTGCTAAAGATGAGTAGGCCTTCTTAAGTTTAGAAATAGTATCCCTCTAGTTTTTCTAATCCTCTAGGTACTTTTCATAGTCGGATAAAGCAACATAGGAATGACGGGTGGTGGAAGACTCTCTCGACCCCTGAGGCAACCTAGCCACAAGCTTCTTTATCACCTATATCTCCATCAAGATGTCCTTAAAAGGCCCTTTTATGGATTTCCTACAGTATTCCACATCATCTATCAACCTCCATAAGTCGATCTTCCTTTTCTTTGTCTTGTCAGATGCTCTTTCACCCTAAATCTTAAGAGGATAGATGGGCTCTTTAGGTATAGCCATGTGTCCTTGGGTTACTCCTCAACCCCGACTCTCCTATATAGCTTTGTGATTAGCAAAGGGAATAAGAGTAGTGTGCCACCTCATTTCTTAAAGTGCCTCATGTCCAAAATCACCAGTGGTCCAACATTCAAATGAATGTTGTCTAGTCTATAACAACCACCCGAGCTCGCACATCTGGAATGGAGGTCATGTGTTTGCATAGGGACACCCAACTATAATTAATGGCTTACTATATTCTTACCTCAGTTATGAAGTCATTCAATGATATCCTTATCTTTGTGGTAACCCAAGGAACCTCTGACATAATTTTCAACCATCCAACTCTTCGGTTCTCATCCCTTTGCCTCAAAATGCCCCATATCTTTGTTTGGCAACCCATAAGGTTATTTATCTGCTCTACCCTGAAGTGAACATTCTTTCCCTGATTCCTTACAATTGGTTCGAAAAAAGATAATATGCTAAGGTTAGCGTAGAACTCCCTTACCTAATGTTTATTTGCCCAACAAGGATTCGGGGTAAAAACATTCCACCCTATGGCTACTAGTCTATCATGGAATGCTGGGGGCTTCTCCAGTACCATATCCAAGCATATGCCTCTCTCTGAGAGCATCTTTGTCTTGGGGAGGTCAACGTAGTACAGAGTGTGGCATTTTGGGACCATGAACCAATTTCGGTCAAAATCACTCATCTTGAGACTTGAAAACCTGAGAATCACAATAACATTAATCATCAATCATTTTATGCCAAACTATGCTATGTTATTTAATTAAGCTTATGGGATGGGGTCTTGATAGGTTTTGGGTAGGAAATAGATCTGTAGGATTTTTGGTCTTAGGTGGGAAACAGCCTCAGATATCGCAATCACCGGCTACTGAGCCACAATCACTATCCTGTGACCGCAATTATGGTAACTAGGGCAATGTCGACCAAATTTCTAAAAAAACTCAAATTGTCCAATTTCAAATCCAAATTGTGTTCCAAATTAAAATTTCACATTAAGAGCAAGGAACATGGTCTCTACAAACTCAATCATGCCCTTAGTACATGGAAAGTCTAATATTAATTCATTTGGGTATTTAATCAAACACTTGGTTTGTAAACACTATTTCTATCAAATTTGAACCAAAACAGGGTACTCAAGGCTTCCCCATTAGTTTACACACCAATTACAACATCTAAGTACACAAACAAGAACATTTGAACTAAGAATCTAGCATACAAAATATACTATTAGGTCATCACTACAACATGAGTTCTAAGGGCTACACAAGAGCATCAAAGTGAGGATTTGAAGCACATACCGGCTTAAAGATGCAGAGTAGAAGCTTAAACTCATTTGGATGCCCAACACACAATCACAACTAAGTGTAATTTGCAATAAATTTGAATAGAAAGTATAGAGAAAAATAGCAGTCGACTGGTTATTTAACCAATCCTGACCGCAATCGCAATTAAAGTTTCGTGATCTCGATCACGTGGCTACCACGATTGTGATAGCATAGGTTCCTCAATTGTAGTAACTGTGGCAATTTTTTGGTCATTTATTTTCCCCTATTCAGTCCACTACACAAATTTTCCATACTTCTCCCATTTAATCTCATTCAAAACACCTCATAGTACAATAACTTCATGAATTAATCACAAAGAAAAATGAAACCGACTCTACTTAATCTAAAACAAAGTATATGGGTTATAACTCTCAACTCTCTCCTATTTTTTAGGGGTAAGGTAATCGTTGTCAATAACCCAACTAAAGTTGGGGTCAAATCCACAAGGAGGGAATTATAAATTTCAAGTCTTATGGGTGCTCTAATTACTAAAAGGTTGCCCAAAAAGATAATAAATACGATATGTAAAATAAAATGGGGGGATTTAATTTGGGATTGGTTTGTAATGATTTTCGACTAACAATGCATAAATGTAATACTTTTGATTTAAAAACAAGATTTGAGAAGATCTTTGGATTATGTCTACCTAAAGGTAAAGCTTGTGGGCTAATGAGGGTTTAGCATAAAGCCTAGTTATTAACTAAAGGATAGGCTAGGTCGAAAGTCATTGTGGTCAATCTTTCAATTAAACCAGAACTATTTCACCCATCGGCTCTTTCGAGCACCTAACAACTGTGCAATTCGTAATCACCCAAAACCTCAATCAAGCATCCCTATTTTTAGGATGATGCTCTTGACATGATTTACACTCCAAATACACTTATTTCTAAGATTACAAAATATAGTAAACCATAGGCTCAATTTTCCACCATTACCTTGTCCCCCTTGACCCTCTTTCAAGGATGATGAAGGGCTTCTAGAGTTTGGGGTTTTCACCCATCAAACCAATTTGGAGATTTGGGGTTTTCACCCACAAATTCCAACTCATAAATTCAAGTAATAGTGGAATCTATACTCAACAAATAGCAATCATGCAAACACAACAACACCCATAGACAATTACACTTTAGTTCAATATAATCCCAAGACTAATTTACTTAGCTACTCATGAAGAAGGTAAAGAAAGATATACCATAGGGATTATCCAAAGCATTCATTCTTCACAAATACTAAGAAGTTAAGCCTCTACAATTAGTTACTCACTTATCCAATTAGGGTTTCTTGCTTTTAATTTAGAAAGATCTATGGTGTAAGCAATACCTAAAGAACAAAGGGTTTTTTACTATATATGGTTTGGGATTCATTTATGCAATTTTATAAAACTGCCTTGGGTCATATTCCCACTGAATCGTAATTATGTAGGTTTGAAAGCGACCACGATTGTGCTCTGCGATCACATTATGCGGACCATCTTGACTGACTACGACCGCAGTTGCGGTAACTGAGGCTGAACTACTTTAGGTTTCTAATTGCACTCTGTTTCCTTCCATTTGATCCTTTTTGAGTTTCAATCCATATTATTTCACCTTATCAACTAGATACCTGCAAAATATGGATATTAGTACATTTAAATCATGTTGATCTCTAATTTTCTAATCTAAAACATGGTAGTGTGCATAAATATTTTGTACAAATGAGTTGTACAATAACCACTCATCAACACCCCCAACTTAAAACTTTGTTTGTCCTCAAGAAACACCACCCATTTCTATGAAACAATTTCATATATATGCCCTCATTCTATCACCCAATGATCATGATGACTTAAACTTGATTGCTACCACAAAAATCTCTTTGTAAATGGGCAAAATGGTTTTAACTACACCCCTCAATCAATATTTCAAAGATGCATTAGACTTTGGGGAGAAACCATGTAATAACCATTAACACTCTAGAAATGACTCATTTGTTGACTACAACCATGTTATACTTGTTCTTATTTTATTGCACGGAAGATGACAAAATCACTCACCTCAACGTGTTCATATGCCTCCTTACAAGAAAGATGATTTCATACACCTAGTTACCAATCATGCAACAAGGAATTTTAAGTGCAAACACACTTTTTTTCAAGAAATTCTCCATGTTAACAAGTACCATGCCATAGGCTTGCCCCTATTTTCAATCACTACTACAATGACCATACTTAGTTAGGAATCACAAAGGACTTTTTGAGCTTGTAATATAGGTTTAGGGTAGGGTAGGATATCAACTTAGGACAATAGGGCTAAACCCTCCTTGAACTTCTACATCATACTCTCTTCACTCTTTGCTATTAGGACACTTTTTTTTCTTTTACTATTTTGCCTTTTCTTGATTTTCCCACTTTCCTTTTTTCTCTTTTATTTTTTATTTTTTCAAATTAAAATGCTTTATTTGCTTAAGCTCGTAGGTACCTTCTTATGAATTTGTGGCCCAACTATATTTCTTTCAATTTCTACCACCCCCAACTTAGGCTTTTAGCCTCAACTTGTATTGTTATGTTCAAGAAGGGTAAGGTTCAAAAGAGGACAAATAGAAGAGTCGCGGCTAGTAATATGTTTTCCAAAGAAAAGTTCAAAGGCTCAAAGAGGGTGACTAGGGGTAACTCCTATGTATCTGTAGGCTTTTTAGGCTAAAGTGGGCTTCTAATTTCACAAGATGACCTATGATCATTTTACCAATCAAGCACAATAAAAATTTAGATTTGAAATACTAATGAGGTAAGTTATAGATGGTACAAGTATCGATGAGATATAGACAATTAAGCTTACACACATTGCATGCAAATATCATTAAGAGGGGTCAATTGTTCCACTCGCTCGAGACAAAGATAAAGTATTCACTATTCTTTTAAAGTAAATTTTTGGAGTCATAGAAAGAGGTAAAGTTTTGTCACAAGGTTGCTCAAGTCCATGCCCTCAAATTTTGTAAAATTTTAGGATGGAGTAGCTGTTTGGTTTTTCATCTGCACCACGTATAATTTGCTTATCATGGGAACAACCCAAGCTATAGTCTCACATTGCAAGCCATCGTATAGGCGAACCACCCATATGGCTACTCAAACTTCACTAGTGGTATGAATATCATCCCAAATCATCAATGCTACAAATACTCAGACTTTTCTTGCATTCATGGCCTTGATTCCACGAGTACTCAGACTTTCCATGCATCTATGGTTAAAAACCCAATCATGATGCTTTCCCCTCAAGAATGTCATTACTCATTCTATAATAAAGAAAAGCTAATCCATTAAGACTAAAATAAAGTAAACAACCAAGAACAAAGTAACTAATCCCTGCAGATATAGGCAACATCAGAGTGCCCAAATATTACAGCCCAAATAAAAATAAGAATCATCTAAAATAGTAGAAAAGTATACAGAAATATCCATAATACAGCCCCAAATCAAATGAATAAGGAGACACCCCAACTGAAAAGATAAAAGTTTCCCCATTGCATAAATAATCAAGGATAAAAGAGATGAGGGTGCTCCCTAAAACCGCATCATAAACTGCTATCACGCTCAGATTTTTCATTATCGGCATTCTTCTTCAGATCGAACCACTCGAACAGGGCCACATCATCACTCTCTACCCAAGAAGAAGGAAGTCTATCTTAGGATTTTAGGACCTTCCATAGGCCCTTCACCCCTTTCTATATCTTGATAAAGAACTCATCCCTCTTTTCCTCTCTTGTGACCATCTTTTCATGTGCGCTCTGGAGGGTTGTGACTCCACCAAAGAGGAGTAGGCTTTCTCAAGTCTATCAATGGTATTTTCTTGCTTCTTTTGGTACTCTCTATACTTTTCATAATTGTCACGTGACAAATATAAATGATGGGCGGTAGAGGGTTTTTTCGGTCCTTGGGGAAAACTAGACACAAGCTTTATGATGGCTACAATATCAACTCCAATCTCCTGAAGAGGTATGGTGGTAGTTTTTCTATGATATTCAGACTCAATGCATACTGACTTTTCCAAGCCGATCTTTCTCTTCTTTTCTTTGATAGGTTCTCCCTCTCCTTAAATCCTCAAGGGGTAGATAGAAGCATGAGGATGCATCCATGTATCACTAGCATACTCTTCAACCTCCACTCTCCTACAAAGGTCAATAATCAAAGAGGGGAAGAATAGATATATACCACCTTGGTTCTTGAAGTGATCCATTTCATTGACCATAAGCTAACCAACATGCAAAGAGATGACATCTAGAATGCAAGAAACTATTTGACATATAGTTTTGGGACTACTGTCATATAGGTACAAGGAAAGATTCAGCTACAAATAATATTCAACCATATCTAAGCCTTGGAAGTGAAGTCATTCATGGAGATGTTACTTTTAGTATTTTCCCAAGAGACTTCCCTTTTGGGGCATATCCTTCACGCCAACCAACTCTGTGGTTTACACCCCTTTTCTTTGAATTCACTCATGTATGCATGTTGGAGCCTATAAACATCATTGATTTACTTAGCCCCAACTTTCGCTGGTTTGCCCCGAATCTTAATAGTCACATTGAATGGGTCTAAGAAAGACACGTTATTGATGTTGGCCTAAATTCACGAACCCAATATTTATTTGCAATGCATGGATCCGGGGCAAAGCACTGCCACCCTGTGGCCTCAAGTTTCTCATGAAATACCAATAGCTTCTCTGATACATTCTCAAAGAAAATACCTCTTTCTAGGAGTAGCTTTATCCTCGAAATATCACTGTAGTAATAAGTGTGGCACTCAGGTGCCATGAATTATATGTGGTCATACTTGTCCATGAGGTTTTCCTTAAAGTACTAGGCACGCATTGTATCAATCAATGACATTGTAACATGCAAACTGTTCCACATTATTCACCAGAACTTATTGAAAAAGGTGTTTGATAAAGCTAGACTAAAAATTTAGGACTGCAAGATTTTTGGCATGGCAGGAAACTAGCTCTGATTATCACAATCGTGGGCCATGACCACAATCGCGGACCGTGACTACAATCGTGATACCTGAGGTTGGTTTTGTGCCAACTACCCATGTTCAAATCTCTTCCAAGTTTTTAGGCTACTAGCATGCTCTACAATATGGATTCATATGAATACCAATTGAACAATGCGAATAAGTGTTTGAATGCCCTTTCGAATGTAAATATCACTATTGAAAGTTCATTTGGGCAAAGTGTCAAACACTTTGTGTACATATCTTATTTGTCTACATATTTTGCACATTATTGGGTACTCAAGATTTTCCCACTTGTGTGCACAACTTATTCAAGTAGCCAATACTAAACCAACACCAAGTACGACTATATGGAAAGTATAACAATCAAAACTTTAGGCCCTCTCTTTATCATGCATTATAGGGTCTATTTTCAAAAATAAAATCATAGATTCATGATACCTACCAGAGTTGTGATTCAAGAAGGATACAAGGATGCTATTGGAGAGCTCACAAACTTGGCTAGAATCTAGCCTAAATTAGAGACTATAATCATGAAAGGGAGTGTGAGAGAAATAAGGAAAATAAGGGATTAAGTGGCTTAAGTAACCACTAATACAGTTAAGTGGATATGATTGTGGACTCTCAATTGACCACAATTGTGATAACTGAGAGCAGTTCTGCTCCCCTATTTTCCCCTATTCAGTTCTTTGCTCAATTTTTACCAATTTTTCCCCTGTTCAGTTTTCAATGAAAAATTGCACACCTTCCCCTTTACAAACTCATCCAATGCACTCCATAGTACCACAAATGCATGAATTATTCATATGAAAAAGCTAAAATCTATACTACAAAAACATGACAAATAGGATACGAGCCATTTTTGTGGTATTTATGGATTGCCTCCCACAATAGTGCCTTAGTTATCATCGTGGCATAATGTCTTTCTTATCTAACGCTCAATATGGGTTGTCAAGCCCCCTCCTTATTCACCTTCTCACTTTTAACATCCACCACGGATACCACTTAAAGCTCCGTGGTTTGCTTCTTTGTCTTGCAAATTTTGAAAGAGACCTCATCCTTTTTCACCCTAAACTTTATTTTCCCCCTTTCTAAATCGACAATATCCCTTTATGTGGCCAAGAAAGGATGAACAAGGATAATAGGTACCTCTTGGTCCATTTTAAAATCCAATACCACAAAGTCCACCAAAAGTATAAACTTGTCCACTTTAGCAAGGACATCAAACAAAATTCCCATCGGCCTTTTGATGGATCAGTTCTCCATTAAAAGTCACATAGAGGTCGGTGTAGGGGCATCTAATCTGAGCTTCTTGTAGATGACAAAAGGCATTAAGTTGATGCTTGCACCAAGCTCATATAGAGATTTTGCAAACTCATGCATATCAATTGTACAAGGAATAGTGAATGCTCCGGGGTCATCTTTCTTTCCGCAACCTTACTATCCGTGATAAAACTACACCCATGAGTGACCTCAATGGTGTCACCTTCAACAAGTTTCTTTTTGGACATCTACTTTTTCATTAACTTAGCATATCCCGGGGTCTCTAGATTGCCTCGAGCAATGGGATATTTATTGATAAATTGCTAAGTTTTGCCAGGAATTTCCTCAATTTGTCACCCTCCTCTTTTTATGCAAACCTTGAGGGAATGGGAGAGAAACTTATCTTGTTGACCTTGCTTCACCTTGTGGATTTTTAACTTCATCTACTTTTTCATCAGTTTCCTCGATCTCTTTCTCATCATTTGTTTCTCAATTTTGAGGTATTACCTCCTTTGCTTTAGACTTGGGCATATTCTTACTTAAGTCGGCTTTAAAGAGCTCATCAAGTTCCTTCCTACTCCTTGTGACAATTTGTAGGAATTGCGCATCATTATTTGGGTTAGCAATTGTTTCACCCAGAAGTCCACCTCTAGGCTTGGCATTTAATTGCGTGGATATTTGCTCGACTTGGGTCTAATTTCTTGATAGAGGCAGAGTGAGACACCACTATTTAGGAAAGTTGGGAGAAATCACCCTTTAAATCATAGACCATTTTATCCATACCTTCTACTCTATTAAAGATCCTTGTTAACACATCCTCGGTCTTGAACTTTTTGGGGACAATGGCACTAGATTCCTTGGCATTAGATCGATCATGAGGGAGGACATAACGGTCATAATCATGCTCACAATCTCTCTAATCTATATCCCACTCGCAATTCATCCAACCTTGGTTCCCACCTTGTCTTTGATAAGCGGGGCGAGAACACCCCAAATAATTGTCCAAATGGCAGATTTCCTCATCCAACTTCTTTGTTTCTTTATCAACTTCATTAGATTTTGATGTTATGGCATTTACCGCTTTCGCGGTTGCTCCCATATCATGCTTTGTCAAGAGATCAAGTTAGGTCATTATTGTTGCCATGTTCTCCTCCTTTTCTTTTTCCCACTTTCTTTGTTCATTATCGGCCATGGAGGTAGTAGAAAGAATCTTGGTGGCTTTGGTATCTCGGGTGTGCCAACCCCAATTTTTCTTTGACATTTCTCCTATCAATCGAAATGTCGCATAGTGGTAAATTTTTAATATAGAGCCACCCACTGCATTATCTACCACCATTTAGTTTAATGGATCAAGGTCCCAGTATAAGATCTTGAGAAGAATCTTCTCTAGGACCTCATGATTTGGGAATTAAGCCAGCTATCCGCCTAAGCTTCAAATAATGACTCTCCATTCATTTCCTAAAAGTTCATAATCCCATCTCTCTTTTGAAGCATTTTTTATAGTGGGAAATATCTATCAAGAAACATCAAGATAAGCTTTTCCCATGATGTAATAGAGTCGGGTGGAAAAGAGGGGAGCTATAAAATTGCCTCACCTATTAGTGAGAATAGGAAGAGTCAAAGCCGGATGGATTCTTGAGTAATATGTGCTATGTTGAATGATGCACTCACACACTTTCACGAAGTTCTTCAAATAGATATTCGGGCCCTCATAAGCTTGACCCCCGTACAAACCTTTCATTTGCAATATGTGAAGCATAACTCTAGTCACATGGAAAACACCATTACCATTGGTTGGTGGGATGCGGATTGCACTAGTTTGCCCCGTTTGATTAAGTTGGATCTCATTATATAGAGGGGCATCAAAGGGGCCCAAATTGCTCGTGTTATCACTCATTGCTCCGTTAACACTTTTATCACCTACAAAAGATCAAAAATAATAAATAAAGTAAATTACACCTCTCTAGGTATTCTCAACTAAGAAGCACACCGTACAAGCAAAATCTATATCTCACGTCCCGTCAACGATGCCATTTTGATAATGTTCAACTTACTCCTAATGTTAAGGGGTGAGGAGATCATTATCAATAACCCAACTAGAGTTGGGGTTGAAGCCACAAGGAGAGAATTATAAATGTTAATTACTATAGGTACTCTAATTACTAAAAGGTTACCTGAAATGATAATAAACACGACAGGTAAAATAAAATGGTGGGATTTAATTTGGGACTGGTTTGTAATAATTATCGACTAATAATTCATGAATATAATACTTTTGATTTAAAATCAAACTTTGAGAAGATCTTAGGATTATGTCTACCTAAAGGTAAAGCATGTGGATTGATGATGGTTTAGCATGAAGCTTAGCTGTTAATTAAATGATAGGCTAGGTCAAAAGTCAATGTGGTCAATCTTTCAATAAAACCACGACGATTTCACCCATTGGCTCTTTTGAGCACCTAACTAGTGTGTAATTCATAACTACCCAAAACCTCAATCAAGCATCCCTATTTCTAGGATGATGCTCTTGAAATAATTTACACTCTAAATGCACTTATTTCTAAGATGGGAAAAGGTATTAAACCATAAGCTCAATCATCCACCATTGCCCTATCCCCTTTTAACCCTCTTTCAAGGATGTTTTGGGTCACCTCAAGTTCACTTTCATCCCTCTTTAAAGGATAATGAAGGATTTCTAGAGTTTGGGATTTCACCCATCAAACCTTTTTGAGATTTGGTGTTTTCACCCACAAATTTCAACTCATAAATTCAAGCAATGGTGGAATCCATACTCAACAACTAGCAATCATGCAAACACAACAACACCCATACACAATTATACTTTAGTTCAACATAATCCCAAGACTAATTTACTTAGCTACTCATAAAGAAGGTAAAGAAAGATATACCATAACGATTATCCAAAGCATTCATTCTTCACAAAATACTAAGAAGTTAAGCCTACACAATTAGTTACACACTTGCCCAATTAGGGTTTTTTGCTTTCAATTCAAAAAGATCTATGAGGTAAGAAATACCCAAAGAAAAAAGGGTTTTTTCCTATATATGGTTTAGGATTCGTCTTTGCAATTTTACAAAACTACCCTAGGTCATATTTTTGCTGAAATGCAATCACGAAGGTTTGACCATAACTGCGGCTATGCAACTGCAGTTGTGCTTCGGAATCACATTATGCTGACCATCTTGACTGACCACGGCCGTGTTTTGAGGACCGTGGTTGCAGTAACTGAGGTTGAACTACTTCAGGTCTCCAACTGCACACTGTTTTCTTTCATTTGATCCTTTTTAAGCTTCAATCTACATTATTTCACCTTTTCAACTAGATACCTACAAAATATGGAAATTAGTGCATTTCAATCATGTTGATGTCTCATTTTCTAATACAAAACATGGTAGTGTGCATAAATGTTTGGTTCAAATGAGTGGTAAAATCACCACTCATCAACAGGCCACTTTCGTGGCATTGATGGTTTATTTCCTATCCAGTGCCTAACTTATCTTTGCAAAATGACATTCTTTAACTTTAAAAGTGGATACTTTAGGGACCCATCATACACTTCCTTTACTACCATATTAATGACGGATACCACTGGTAGTTCCATGGGTTGTTTCTATGTTTTGCGAAGTCAAAAGGATACTTCATCATGTTGGACCCAAAATTTCATTTATCCTTAATCCATATCAACAATTACTCTTTAAATTTCAAGAAAAGGTCTTCCAAGGATAATAGGTATCTCTTGATTTATTTCACAATCTAGCACAACGAAGTCTGTCGAAAGAATGAAGTAATCCACCTTCACCAAAACATTAAAAAAAACTCCAACTGGTCTCTCGATACATTGATTCACCATTAATAGCATCATCATTGTTAGATTATAAGTTCCCAAACCAAGTCTTAGATATATTGCATATGATATGAGATTGATGCTTAAACCAAGGTCATACAAGGCTTTATTAAATTTGTGTGTTCATATAGTGTAAGGGATTGTAAAGGCCCTGGGATTTTCTATCTTTTCTGCCATAGCATTAGTCATGATAGCACTACACCCATGGGTAACTTCAATTATTTCATCATCAATAAGACATTTCTTTGTCGTCAACTTCTTTATTAGCTTAACATATCCCAGAATCTCTTGAATGGCCTTTAGTAGTTAGATATTAATTGAAAGATTTCTAAGCCTAGATGGGAAGGTTTTGAATTTGACATTATCCTCCTTATTCTTAAGTCTTAGAGTGAATGGAGAGGGAACCTATAATATAGGCAATGGATTATGTTGTTGTTCATCACTCTCAACTACCTTAGGAGTTTTCTCTTCAACACCATGTCTTCATTTAGCATTGGTTCTTTCTCATTCTTTTCTTGAGACTTAGAGTCTAATCATTATACTCACCCACATGTTTCTTTTTTGTTTTCACTATATCATCATGAGACTTTTTATTTTCCTCAACCTCTTGTGCACCAAGTTCTTTACCGCTCCGAGTTACAATTGCTAAGACTTGAGCTTTATTTTTTAGATTTGACACTGTATCACTAGGATGGCCACCCTTGGGTATAATATTGAATGCGGTTGAGATTTAGTATATTTGAGTCTCTAGTTGCTTGATTGAAGCATAGTGAGACAACCATTTGGTTTATTTGATAAATAACGTACCTAGGTTTTAAACAATAAGAAAGATTTTCCTCATTTAATGTCACTTGGCTTGGTATGACTAGGGGCATGAGTCATACCCCTCTGATATGAGTCATATCCTTCTTCCCCACCCCTCGAGTACCATAGGCAGTGTAGTGAGGGTTACTACTATTCTAGGTATGAGTGATCCACCCTCTAATCATACCTAAGTGTATGATTCATACGTAACCTAACCGTATAGAGTGTGTCTTGATCAAAAAGTGGACTATTTTTGGTATGAGAAAAGTGTACGAGTTAGGGTATAAGTCCTACCCTTTGGATATGAATCAATGATGGGAAGTCATACCCTAAACAGTATGGATGAACTAGGAGAAACCTAGGGTATAAGTTATGGTACCACTCGTACACTGGGGTATAGTTCCCTTGAGTGAGTCGTACCCAAGGACGGGCTTATTTTCCAGCTTTTATTTTAAGACCTTATGGTCATTTCCCACACCTAAAACCCTAACTCCCCTCATTATATAAGTTTTTTAAGCCTCGTAAACATCCATTTTGATAGACCAAACATCCAAAATAATCTCTTTAACTCTTTTATGAAGAATTGGAGGCTAGGGTTTCAAAGGTGGGCATCTAGGAACAAGGTGAAGTCAAGATTTTTGGTGAATAAAGTTGTCAAAGGAATGTAACTCTATCCCTTGTTAAATATCTCAAAAACTAGGTATTTTACCCTTGTATTAGTAATGTACATAGTGGTTTTTAAATCAAATGAAAAGGGTTTTTGCTGTCAATGATGAATAATGTTTGTTCTTGCTTGAGCTTCTGATTATCCATGTTATTAGTGATGGCTTATATGTGTGGGTACTTTTTGTATGTGTTCTAACATATGGGCCTTGAATAACCCTAATAATGATGAATTCCACCATAAATTTGGTCTTGATAAAGGTATGCACATAAGGTGTTTGTGAAAATGTCTAAATAAATTGTCTAGTCACAAGTTAATAATGTGTTGAACTATGGTATTAGTCTAGTGAATATGAATAAAATAATATATTATTGTAATGCATGTGAGTACTTATTAAATGATTGGTAAAGTCCCTTAGTAAATGATTGGTAAAGGTCTTTTGACCATATATTGAGTCATGATGAATGTTAATGCTTGGTAAATGGTTGGTAAGAGCCTTGTCAATCATATAATGGACTAATTTATGAATTTAGATAGTGTGATGGCCCAATTAGTATGAATAGTTGATGAATGGTATTGTAATGATTTGGTTGGCCATGTAATTAGTTAAACTATGACCATGTTAGTTTGATGGCTAAAAAAGGGATCCCCTAAACATGAACTTAAGTTGTGTGTAGAACTAAAGTGTAGTATAGAAATACTAATGAAGAATGATTGGTTTGGTAAGGGTCTTGATGACCACCGAATAAATTGAATGATGATTTGAGTTAAGTCATTGGACTAAAACATTTTCAATCAATAAATATTCCCATTAAGACCTTATGGTTTCATGTGGTTGTGTTTTGGATAAATTGTTCTAGTCCTTAAGAGTTAAAATGAATTGTATTGATGTTAAGGCATAAACTAAAAGAGTTAAGAGCTCAAATTTTGACTAGAAATGGCTTGTGGTTGGAGTCCCTTGCCCAATGAAATAGCTAGTGGTTGGAGTCTGTCACCCAATAAAATTAGTTTTGGTTGGAGACCCTCGCCTAATAAAATGGCTTATGGTTGGATTCCCTCGCCTAATGAAATGGCTTTTGGTTGGAGTCCTTCTCCTAGTAAAATGGATTATGGTTAGAATCTCTCACCCAATGGAATAGTTTGTGTTTAGAGTCCTTCGCCCAATAAAATAGCTTATGGTTAGAGTCTCTTGCCTAATGAATTTGGTTGAATTGTTTGAGTTGGTTTGAGGTTCGAAACCCCTTGACTAATATAACAGAGAAGCTTAAGGTTCTAAAATTGGTAAGGTAGAAGGTTGAAAGTTCTTCACTCCATATCTCATGAATGAATTCTTTAAGAATGATTGTTATGACTCCTTCTATGACTTGTTATACTATATAGAAATATAAGTATATTTCTCTTCATATATGCCTATACTAATGTAAATATGATTTCACATGATCGTTTGACTTGGATTGAACAAATACATTATTTTATCTTTATCCTCAAGATACATGCTAGTACTTCAACCGCTAACCTTCTTCGGACACTATGTCCCCATGTGACATAGGTGCTAGAGCTTCTTCTTTCTCTTTTATACAATGACCAGATGTTCTAGTGGTTTGGTTATTGATATTGAAGTGGTGAGATTTCATTCTCTATAGGGCATATATTTCTTAGTGTTTTACTTTAAGCCATAAACTTATATAGACTTGGTATTTGGTTATTGTCAGAGGCATATCCCAACATATTGTTTACATCAGTTTGGTAAAGACTTTTTGGATGATTGTGGAGTTGGGTATATTGGCTAGTGTGTTGATATTTATGAAATGGTTAGAAATTGCTAAGTTATGACTACTAGTATTCTTTTCTCTATCTTACTATATAGTCAGAGTTCATTTAACTCTTGTGATTTATGTGGTGATTAGGTTGGGTTAGCGGGTCAACCTTTGATTTATGTAGGCTTGAGGTGCCCATACGAAAAGGTCTGATTTTGAGTTGTATCAAGTTGGTATCAGATACAGGCTCATGGTCAGTTGGAAGTCCATAAAGTCATGTCAAGTAGAGTCTCTTTTATGGGTGTGCAGCATGCCATACTTATAAAAAAGGTTATAAGATATTTAGGAATGTTTCCATTTCTTGTATTTTATTCGCAAGCTATATAGAGTCTAAGGACTTGGATTCCGCTAATTTTTGCTTGCTCATATTTCAGATCATCTATCCATAAATATCTAATGTTCAGATATGCTCTTATGTCCAGATATAGGGAAATACGAACAAAGCTCATCTAATTTCTGGGATTCAGACCCCATCAAGGGTTGTGACATCTAACTATCCTCGAAGGGTTCCACCTGTTCCCACTAACCCTACTTTTGGGGTGACACTTTTCTGTAGTCACCTTAAAATGTTGGTTCTATTACTTCTTTGCACTATTGGCTTTGATTTGTGTAAAGTGGTCCAATAGGAAGTATTGGGATGGTCCTAGCTTCCATTTCGTGGCTAGTGATCTATACCCAAACCTATTGGGAGGTAGGAGTTTTTAAATTTGTAATACTTATAGGGCACAAGGTTTCCAACATCAGGTTGGCGGGGTGCAATCCTCACTCATATATCTTCCTTGTTAGATTTGTGATAGATCATATCATGGTTGTTGCGAGGAAGGAAATAATAGGTGTTTTGAATACGATCAATTGAGTCACATACAATGTGAGTTCCCTATAATGATTGTCGCTTGTGCAATAAGGGTACCAGTTGCCACTTCCATAGCTCTTGCACCTAGGGGTGCTGCTTCTATCTCCGATATTAGTCAGGACTATTTTAATGATCTTACTATCCCTCAGGAGCTTGAGGCACCTTTTGATGCTAACGTAGGTATGTTGAAACTTTTCTCTTGTGATGTGTATTGTTTGTTTAACCCATGCTTTAGTCTTTTTATATGACCTCGTATGTGACTGTACATCTTGGTTTTGGGTCCTGGGAGTCTCTCAGTTTCCTTTTTTGTTTCTATCTTAATAGAAAACTTTGTGGTTACTAAAAGGGTTTATAGGGGGGTGTGGTACCTGTTAGTAATAAAAAAACTCTTGTAAACTCGATAAAGTTGGGCGTGGTTGATTTTGATATTGTCCTGGGGATGAATTAGTTATATTCCTGTTATGCTTCCTTAGATTGTCGAACCCATAGGGTTATGTTCATATTCCCTAATGAGTCGGTCATTACATGGGGAGGTGGTTCTTTGGTGCCTAAGGGGAGATTCATATCATGTATTAGAGTTCATAATTTAATCTCAAAAGGGCTTCTATATCGATTGGTCTGAGCTAAAGGGTCTAACTCAGAAGGTTCTTCCCTAGATCCCATTCGTGTGGTCAATAAGTTTCCTGATATTTCCATCGATGATCTTTTCGATATTCCTCCCAATGGGGAAATCAATTTTGGGTTTGATTTTATTTTGGACACTCATCCTAGTGAGTCTCCTTGAAGTGCTTCGGTATTGTTCATGCACAAGAAGGATGGCTTCCTTAGTATGTGCATTGATTATTATCCATGTGACAAAGCGACCATAAAGAATAAGTATTCTCTCCCTAGAATCGAAGATTCATTTGATCAACTTTAAGGTGTGAAGTGTTTTTCTAGGATTGATCTAAGGTATGGCTATTATCAACTTAAGAATGGGGAAGCGGATATCCCTAAGACCACTTTTAGAACTTGGTATGGTGACTATGAGTTCTTAATTATGTCCTTTGGGTTGACCAATGCCCCCGTGGCATTCTTTGATTTGATGAATAGGGAGGTTGAGTGTGGGATTGGTCTTGTTTTGGATGCTTGTCCAACTCTTATTTCTCCTTTATAGAATGGTTTTGGGTATAGAAAGGCTAAGTTTCCCTAGTGTACCTCCCAGGTTATACCTATTAGAGCGGAGTATTATGTTCGTTGGCATAATGGGAGGAAGGTTGAAGGTTGATATTAAGTTTTCTTCAAGAGGTGGTCCCCAAGGGATGGTTTGGTTACGTACTCTAATGATTCTCTCCCATCTTGGTTGAGAGGGTGCTCTACTAGTGTAGAATGCATTCTATTAGCACTTACGCCTAAGGTTCATATATTGTATATGTGTTGTTCCCCAGATATGAGTCTTGCCCTTTTATTACCCTTTTATTAAGTTACTAATAAATATGAGGTGGTGTGCCATTCGATGTCCAATCCTAAGGACTTTTCCTTATGTATGTCGTGTCGGGATGGGTCTCATTTATGACCTAAAGGGTTGCTATAAAACCCTTTGTGCCTATTATGTCGTGTCTCTTTTGGGGGTCTTTCCTTGAGTGTCATAGGTGGTTCATGTGCTTTAGTTCCTCCGTGACCCTTCTTATGTTGGGGTGATAATGGCTCGGGGAACATGGTGATGTTTTGAAATAGGGAAATATAGAAGTACCTAAGTAGGGGAGAGTCTAGATCGACTTCTAGAACAAAGGTCTTAGAAAGGAGTAGAGGATTAAAACCTTTATGAAAATGATAGAGGGTGCTAGATCTTGGGAAGCATAGATTATACCGCAATCATATAAATGGTAGGCTTTAGTGTTACAGTTGGTATATATAATAATAGTCATGTTGGGTACTTAAGACATTTGAGAAGGCATGTATATGAATTGTTGTATGGCATAGTTGCATTATGGATTTGGCTTTTCAATCATATGTAGGTGATTTTGGATATAATAGTTGGTTATAGTTTTTCTATGGCATTTAGTTATGGTTTGCATATGATAATGGTAATGGAAAAGAGTAGTGTTCAGGATGGATGTAAGGAATGTAGCCCAATGGCTTAAGATAACTCCTTCTATGTTTTGTATAGGCTTGAATATTGAAGTAGTGTATGGCTAGACTCAAGCACTCGTAGTGGTGTGTCTCCGAGAAGCTATAAGATGAATCGGACTTCCTCTCTAGCATTGCATGGAGCCTTTTAAGGCATTGTATGGTAGGAGATGTCGCTCTACTAGTGGGCGGTAGGAAGTTATTGAGGGTAAGTTGCTCGACCCCAATTTAGTTCACCAAGCCTTAGAAAAGGTAAAGGTGATTCATGAGAGGTTCAAGACCACTCAGAGTCACCATAAATCCTATACGGGCGTGAGGCATGGGGATTTTGGGTTTAGTGTTGGCAATTGGGTATTCTTGAAGGTGTCTCCCATGAAGGGAGTGATGCAATTCATTAAAAGAGAAGCTTAGTCCCCTTTATGTTCGTCCCTATTTGATTGTGAAAAGGATTGGCAATGTTGCCTATGAGTTATAGTTGTCTTCTAGATTGAACTCCATATCCCTGGTTTTCCATGTCTCTATGTTGCGAAGATATGTGGGTGACCCTTACTTAGTTGTTCCCTTAGAGGATGTTGGTATTTTGGACTCCTTGTCCTATGAGGATGTTTCGGTGAGGATCTTGGATCGACAAGTTTGCTGATTGCAAATGGAACAAGTGACGGGTAAAAGTTCTATAGAGAAACCAATAGTCCGAGGAAGCTACTTAAGAGGCGGAGGAGGATATGAAGTCTAAGTATCCGCATTCATTTTCCATTACGGAAACTCATGATTGAGGTATATGTTAATTTTCTTGATTTGATGTGTGTCTTTGGTAGACAATGGGTTCAAGTCCCTAAGCTTTGAACTGATCAAGTGTTTTTGATAAATGATGGGTTTGAATCCCAAAGGCAATGAAATGAATAGTTGATTGATGTTGATTGTGATAAATGTTATATCCTTATGGTTTGCCTTGTTCTAACTTGTTTAGAGGTTGATTTGATGTGTGATGAGGTGTTAACTTGTGTTTATCCTTGCCTTACCCATCATTCGTGGATAAATGATCCAAGTGGTAGAGAACCTAAACACCTAGGCTTTGAATAATGAGGAAAAATTTCCTCATTTGATGTCACTAGGCTAGGTACAACCACGGGGCCGAGACATACCTCTTGGATACGAGTCGTATCCTCCTTCACTACCCCTCTCATACCCTAGGCAGTGTGGTAGGGGTTAATCACTGTCCTAGGTACGAGTGATCCACCCTACAATCGTACCTAAGTGTATGAGTCGTACACAACCCAACCATATAGAATGTGTCATGATCAAAAAGTGGATTGCTTTTGGTACGAGTGAAGTGTACGAGTTACGGTATGAGTTGTACCCTTTTGATACAACTGAATTATGATTAGTCGTACCCTAATTAGTACGGATGACCTAGAAGAAGCCTAGGGTACGAGTTAGGGTACCACTCATACCCTAGGGTACGATCCCTTAAGTGAGTCGTACCCCTAGGACGGGCTCATTTTCCAGATTTTAGTTGAGGACCTTATAGTTAATTTTCACACCCAAAACACTAAGTCACCTCACTATATAAGTGTTTACAGCCTCCTAAACATCCATTTTGATGTATCAAACATCTAAAATACTCTCTCTAACTCATTTATGAAGAATTGGAGGCTAGGATTTCAAGGGTCTGCATCTAGAAGCAAGGTGAAGTCAAGATTCTTGGTGAATCAAGTTCTCTAAGGTATGTAACTCTGTCCCTTGTTAAATAACTCAAAAATTATGTATTTTACATTTGTATTAGTAAGTGTACATGGTGGTTTTGAAATCAAATGAAAGGAGTTTTTGTTGTCAATGACGAATAATATTTCCTCTTTCTGGAGCTTCTGATTATACATGTTATTAGTGATGTCTTGTATGTGTTGGTACTTGTTATATGTGTTATAACATATGGGTCTTGAATAACCCTGATAATGATAAATTCCGCCATAATTTGGTCTTGATAAAGGTATGCACGTAAGGCATTTGTGAAAGTGTCTAAATGAATTGTCTAGTCACATGTTAATGATGTGTTGAACTATGGTATTGGTTTAGTGAATATGAATGAGATAAAATATTATTGTAATGCATGTGAGTACTTAGTAAATGATTGGTAAAGGCCTTGTTGACCATTTCTTGAGTTATGATAAATGTGACTGCTTGGTAAATGGTTAGTAAGAACCTTGTTAATCATGTAATGGATTAATTTATGACTTTAGATGGTGTGATGTCCCAATAAGTATGAATGGTTGATTAATGGTATTGTAATGATATTTTTAGCCATGTAATTAGTTAAATTTGAATATGTTGGTTTGATGGATAAGAAAGGGGTTCAATCCCCTAAACATGAACTCTAATTGTGTATAGAACTAAAGTGTAGTATAGAAATACGAATGAAGAATGATTGGTTTAGTAAGGGTCTTGATAACCACCGAATGAATTAAATGATAATTTGAGTTAAGGCATTGACCTAATAAAGTGATCAATCGATAAATGTCCTCATGAAGACCTTATGGTCTCATGTAGTAGTGTTTTGGATAAATGGTTCAAGTCCTTAAGAGTTGAAATGAATTGTATGGATATTAACGCATAAACTAAAGGGGTTCAGAGCTTAAATGTCAACTAGAAATGGCTTGTGGTTGGAGTCCCTGGCCTAATGAAATAGCTTTTGGTTAGAGTCCCTCACCCAATGAAATGGCTTATGGTTAGAGTCCATCGCCCAATAAAATGGCTTGTGGTTAGAGTTCCTCACCTAATGAAATGGCTTGTAGTTAGAGTCCCTCGTCCAATGAAATGGTTTATGGTTAGAGTCCCTGGCCTAATGAATTTTGTTGAATTGGTTGAGTTGGTTTGAGGTTCGGAACCTTTAACTAATGTAATGGAGAAGTTTAAGGTTCCAAAATTCATAAGGTGAAAGGTTGAAAGTTCTTCACTCCATGTCTCATGAATGAATGCTTTAAGAATGATTGTTATAACTCTTTCCATGACTTGGCACGCTATATATAAATATATGTATATGTCTTTTCATAAATGCCTATACTAATGTAAATGTGATTGCATATGACGGTGTGACTTGGATTAAACAGATGCGCTATTTTATCCTTATCCTCGAGAAATATGTTAGCACTCCAATAGCTAACCATCTCTGGATGCTATGTCCCCATGCGACATTAGGGCCGAAACTTCTTTTTCCTCTTCTACATAGTAACCAGGTGTTTGAGCGGTTCAGGCGTTAACATGGAAGTGGTGAGCTTCCATTCTCCTGAGGGCATACATTTCATAGTCTTTTACTTTAAGTCAAAGACTTGTATAGACTTGGCTTTTGGCTATTATCGGGGACATGTCCTGACATATTATTGACATCGGTTTGGTAGAGGCTTTATGGATGCCTGTTGACTTGTGTATATTGGCTAGTGTGTTGATATTTATGAAATGGTTAGACATTTTTAAGTTATGATTACTAGTATTGTTTCCGCTATCTTAATATATAGTCGGAGTTCATCCGACTCTTGTGATTTATGTGGTGATTCGGTTGGGTTAGCGGGGCGACCTCTAGTTCATGTGGGCTTGAGGTGCCCATATGACAAGGCCCGATTTTGGGTCATGTCAAGAAAAGTCTCCTTTTAATTATGAACCACTTTGTATGCCCTTTCTACTATTATTAAGATTCTAGCAAGCACATCCTTGGCCTTAAACATTTTGGGATCCATGGGATTTGACTGCTTGTTTTTCACTCGGTCATGGGGGTACATATCTATCATACACCCTTTTTTATCCCTTCAATCACAATCTCTATCTCTATCACTCCATTCTCTTTCTCGATCATTATCTTTCCAACTTTAGTTTCTACCTTGCCTTTGATAGGTTGGGCAAGAACCTTCCCAGTAGTTTTCCAAATATCTAATTTCTTCATTGAGCTTCTCGTCTTTTTCTTCATCATTTCCTTTGGATGCCATGACATTTACCATTTTTGTGTGTGTACCCATCACATGCTTCGTAAGGAGGTCCAACTGTGTCATTATTTTTGTCATGTTTTCCTCCCTCTCTTTTATTTCTTTCTTTGTTCCTTATCCACATCGGAGGTGGTAGGGGAACTTTGATCTACCTCGATGTCTCGGGTATTCCATCTCCTATTTTGAGTTGTGATTTGCTCAAGAAAAGTTGAAGCCACTTTGTATGACAACCTCATAAGTTATCCACCGACTACATTGTTTACAACATTCTTGTTGAGTTGGTCCAATGTGCTATAGAATATTTGTAGGAGCATCTTTTCTGGTACCTCACTGTTAGGACATGTCACAAGTTTTTCATTAAACCTCTCCCAAACTTTATATAGAGGTTCCCTATTGAGTTGACAAAAATTAATGATGTCACCCCTCATTTGCAACATCTTTGATGGTGGGAAGTAATGATCCAAGAAAACATTACTAAGATTTCCCCACTATGTGATTGACTTGGTGGGAAGAGACCTTAGCCACAACATCGCCTCACCCATTAGAGAGAACAGGAAAAGATGCAACTATATCAATTTTTTTAATATGTGAGCAATTGTCTAATGGGGCACATACTTCCATAAAATTCGTCAAATTCAAGTTTAGTTCATCATGATCTTGACCCCCAAAGAGTATTTTCATTTTAAGTATGTGTAACATCATACTTGTGACGTGGAAGACCCCATTTCCCTCATTCAGTAGGATGCGCATGGCACTAGAACGCCCCGCATCGTGGAGGTTGTTTTCATCATCAAGGGGCCCATCAAAGGCCCCGACATTACTTGCATGATCACTAATTGTGTTATAGATACTATTGAAATCACTTAAAAACAAACAAAAACAACAACCAAAATAAATAACAACCACTATGGGCAAACCCAAAGCTACTATAAATACATCATAAGAAAAAACTAAGTTTCACTCCACGGCAATGGCATCATTTTTTATCACTCTCAACTTAATCTATGATTTATGGGCAAGGCGATCGTTGTCAAATATAATAACCCATCTTAAGTTGGGATCGAATTCTTGAGGAGCGAAATTAGTATTCAAATCCTATAGGTGTTGAAAGCTACTAAAGGTATAGCCATAATGTAAACGAAATGAAAGACATAAATTAAAATTGGGGGGTATGGTTTAGAAGGTTATTTTGACAAAATCTATTCAAACTACCGATTAAGAGCAATAAATATATGTAATATTCCAATAAGAGAACAATCTTGGTATTATGTTTTCCTAAGGGAAAATGATGTATAGGTTCATGATAACCAAATGCAAATTCTAGTTAATGGCTATAGGGGTAGTCTAGGTTAAGGGTTTTGATTCTATTTTTTCAACCAAACACCAAAAATATCGCCAATAGACCCTTTCTGATACCTTGTGGATGTGGCAAACAAATCCATCCAAGGCCTCAATTGGGCATCCCTATTCCTAGAAAAATGTCCAAAACATAGAAAATTCACAATCCATCCTTATATCTAAGACGATATAAAGAAATAAGGTAACATCTAGTTATTGTTCACTAATACTTTGTCACCCATATCCCTCTTTCAAGGATGATATAGGATCCAAAAGCATACCTGCATCCCTCTTTCAAGGATGATGTGAGATTTTGAGAATTTGAGGTTTTCACTCATAAATTCTAATTCAACAAGCAAGTATTAGTGAAACCCAATATCATTAATCAGGAATCTACACTAATAATCAAAACCCATGCATATTTGCACTCTATCCAGCATAACCCCATGATATATGTTTAGCTACTCATGAAGTTTGAGATAAGAAATATACCAAAATAGTCATTCAATGTTTCTATTAAAGATACAAAGTGAGGATATTCTCAAATCCAACTTCAATTTCAACTAAAATCCTTGAAAAATTAACTACAAGAATCTTTCTCAATTTAGTATGATTTTACAAAGCCAAAAACTTGAATTCTAGTTGATGAAGCCCAAAAAGGAAAAGGGTTTTTGTTCTATAGAGAATTAGAACCAGCTGTAGAAAATTACAAAACTGCCTCTGGGCTATTTTTTGCTCAATAGCGATCTCCAATGCTTGATCGGATATGATCTCGCGATCACGGTGAACCCATCTTAATCGCATGTCATGATTGATTTGAGTTGGTCGCGATCGCGACCTTAGACCACAATTGCGGTAATTGAGGGTCAGTTTCTGCTCCAATTTTTCCACCTTTTGCACTAACTCTTTCCTTTTTGATCTCTTTTCACCTCATTTTACTTCTTTTCTTCTCATCATCTGTATGCCTGCAAAACATAGGAATTAGTGCATTCAAATGCCATTTTTGTCTCATTAGCACCTTTTATCCTCAGTAGAATGCACGAATTTAGACATAAATGAGTGGTAAATTTACCACTCATCACTAGTCTTAGGTTGCGACATTTCGACTTGATTATGTATTTAGTGAAATTTGACTTATTAGCCGGTTAAAAAATTGTATTTACATGATTTGACTTATATATCTATTGCTTGGATTAAATTGCTATATTAGGACTTAATGAGACTTATTTAGTACCTTGTAGTGGGATTTTGGAACCTTAGTCTAGCTTAGGGTAGAAATTTTCTTTGAATGGACTTGTGACGTTAGAATCAGGTCCAGACAATCCTCTTTAAGTCAATATTTTAATTATCTCATTGTATACCTAAGAGGTCTTCTTCCGTCATTCTATTTATGTTCTTGAGCCCTAGGAGGATTTAGACATTTCTAGATTTTGACTTATCTTGTACCTTTGATTTATTTAAAGTATCAATTCGAGTCTGATATTTATTTATGATATTAAGACTGGTTCGAGTTCGGTATTTAAAATGATATTTCCAGTTTGAGTCTAGTATTCATGGGTCACTTATGATAATTAATAAATCAGTTCAAGTTCTTTGTTTATGATATGGTAAGATCCACAATTACTATTTCTTGGTTTAGATACTTTAAGATCATTACAATCTATATTTCTTTCATGATTGCATCCATCGGACATATGGAGGCTCGGTTGGATTATTTACTTTTGTTACGCCTTTTGGGCTTATTGGGGGCTAGTTAAGCTATAGTCAGTTACTTTCTTTTTTATATTATTTACTCGATTATTTATTCCTAGTATTTGGAGTATTATTTTAGGATTGCCCTTTTTCTTGACTTTAGTTTACTATCTTGCATTTTATTGTGCTTTTATTATGATTAGATCAGTCGGCCGATAATTCCTACTGAATGCTCATTGTTTTGGTACTCACACTACACGTCTGTATTTTTTATGCAGATCCGAGTACTAACTACCATTGCTGACGTCCGTACTAATGTTGGTCAGAGTTTGGAGATAGGGTGAGCTTTCAAAGTTGAAACTTAATTTCTCTCCTTAAATTTTTGAATGGTCTTTCTGTTTGAGACTATTGTATATACTACTAGTACTCTTATTCTTTTGATAAAGACTTTTGTACTGACTTTTCTACATCTTGGGATACTTTTACTCTTTTCTTTATATATCTCTAGTTGTGTTTTCGTTCTTATATTTTATTGGCTCTAATCTAATTACTTGCATAATTTTCGTATTTATTTTAGTTTCTATCAACTAGCTCATTCCTTGTTATTTCGGACTACGATTTGACTTACCTATTGGTGGGTGAAAGTAGGTGTCATCATGACTCGTGAAATTGAATTGTGACAAAAATATAATAAAAGTCTCTTAATTATATAAATTGGACCACTGAAATTGAAACAACTATCTTTACTATATGGATAAAGTAATATAAAAAAAAAATTAGTAAATAGTAATCAAACAATTAATTCGATCATTACCTTTTCAAATCGTTGACTTGAACTTGTTATTTCTACCAAAATATATCGGGTAACTATTGTAATAACACGAAACAGTGAGGGCAAAACCTAACCCACAAGTCCATAGTAACAATGCTCATAGGACATAATATGAATTTAAAAAGGGATAACTACATGACTTAACAAACATAGACTCTGAATTATCCTATTTAGCCTAAGTTTCAATTAATTACAATTTATAGCCCCCTTTTGCCTATTAATTATCCCTAATTACAATGCATAGTCTCTCTCATGTATTTTCTCTCTTTCTCTATTTTCTATCACTCTTCTTTTTCATTTTTTTCTTCATTTTTTTTTCGGTTTTCTCTTTCTTTTTCTTTTTTCACTTTTTTTATTTTTCTTTCTTTTTTTTTTCATTTTTTCTTTTTCTTTTTATCCTTTTCATTTTTTCTCCTTTTTTTTTCTTTTGTATTTTTCTCTATTTTTATTACTCTCCTCTTTTTTTGTATTTTTTCTCCTTCATTTTCTCTCATTTTTTCTCCTTCTTTTTTTTTCCTTTTCATTTTTTCTCCTTCTTTTCATTTGCGCGAATTAGCAAACACAAATACAAGTGCGAACTATAAAATACAAATACAAATGCGAACTATAACATACTAATACAAGTATGAACTATAAATACAAAAATAAATGCGAACTATAACATAAAAGTATATATGCAAACTATAAAATACAAATACAAATGTGAACTATCATTTGTATTTAATTCTTAAAAGGGAACGATTGATTTTCTTTCTATGAATACTTATTTGTATTTATTGATATGAATTGTATCTATTGATACAAATAAATATAGTTTAAATTTTTATACAAATGCAATATATACAAATACATATTGTATTTATATTCGTAAAATTATTTATTTTATTTGTTTGTAATTGTATTTATATCAAGTGATATTTGTTCATTTATAAATATGAATGATAATTTTGACATACAAATACAAAATGGTACATTTGTATCAAATGATACATTACAGATTTATATATTTTAGAATCAGGAAAATACTATTAATGCATTTACTTGTCTATATACAAATACAAATGATAAATTATACATAACACGGTTAAATACAATATGCAATCAACTTACAAATATAAATACAAAATAATTCTTTAAAAATAAAAAGGCATCGACGAAAATAGAATACAAATAAAATATAATCCAAATATACAAATACAATAAAACCACAATATAAATATAATCCAATATAATATGCAGTCAATTATAAAATACAAAACAGTTCTTTAAAATACAAGTGCGAATTATATAAAATATAAATAATGGTGTGAATTATAAAATACAAATATAAATGCGAACTAAAAAATACTTATACAAGCGTGAACTTTAAAATATAAATACAAATATAGTTGTATCAATGAATACAAAAATTAAATGACGGTGTGACTACAAATACGATAAATAATTGTGATATTTACGTTATCATCCATGACTTATGTTCGAGGAGTCATATTTTTTGAAAATACAAAAAATATAAAAAATAATAATAATAATAATAATAATAAT
>JAPEIP010000007.1:91042954-91053197 GCA_026120095.1 Capsicum chinense
ACCAATCTTGTGTTGTGATTTTTCCTAGGCATGAGATTTGGGTAGATTTGATTGTTGTAGATATGATAGATATTGATGTTATCTTTCATATGGATTGGTTGGATCCTTACCATATTATCCTAGATTGTTATGCTAAGAATGTGACCTTAGCTTCGATGGGTATACTATGGATTGATTAGAAGGGTGTGTTTTATTCAGGTCCTACAAGAGTTATATCTTTCAGTCAGGCTCATGGTTTGGTCGAGATAGAATGTTTGTCTTATTTGGCTCATATTCATGATACTATAGCTGCTTCACGTTTTTCTTTGGATTTTATTTGTATTCTCTGTAAGTTTATGGATGTTTTCCCTACGTATTTGCTTGGTATGCCTCTACATTATGATATTGACTTTGTTATTGATGTTGAGCCGCACACCAAGCCCATTTCTATTCCTCCATGGCCCCAACAGAGTTGAAAGAATTGAAGGATCAGTTGCCAAAGTTGTTGGATAAGGGATTTGTTCGACCTAGTATATCACCTTGGGGTGCTCTTATTTTTTGTGAAGAAAAAGGATGGATCCATGAATATGTGTATTGATTATTGAAAGTTGAATAAGGTGATGATTAGAAATAAGTATCCTCTTCCTTATATTGATGATTTGTTCAATCTTCTTCAGGGTGCTTCGATGTTTTTGAAGATTGATTTGAGGTTTGGGTATCACTGAGTTGAGGATTAGGGTTTTGGATATTCTGAAGATAGCTTTTTGGACACAGTATGGTCATTATGAGTTCTTGGTCATGTCCTTCAAGTTTACTGATTAACACTCCCCTATACCATTGCATTTTGTAGAGGACGATAATTGTCAATAAAGCTCAACTAATGTTGAGTTCAAATCCTCGAAGAGTGGAATTAGTCTTTTAATATTATAGGTATTAATAGTTACTAAGATGATACTCGTAATGTAAACAAAGTAAAATGCATAAATTTAAATGGGGGCATTGGTTTGGAAAGTGTTTTTATTAAAGTCTATTCAAACTAACAACTAAAAGCAATGATTGTGAGTGAAAATTCAATATGAGAAGGATATTGGGATTATGTCAACCTAAGAAAAAGTTATGTATTGGTGCATGACGATTGGGTGCAAATTCTATTCATCAATGACATGGTAGGATAGATTGAAGGTTCTTGAGGATAGTTTGTCAACAAAACCTCAAGATTATCACCCATGGATCTTCCGGGTACCTCGTGTGTGTAGCATTTAAAATCACCTAATACCTCAATTGGGCATCCCCATTTCTAGGAGTATGCCCAAGATATAGCTAACTCTCAACTCACCTTTATTTCTAAGATAGTGAAAAGAGAATAAACTATAGCTACTATTTTCCACTATTGTCTTGTCATCCTTATTCCTCTTTCAAGGATGATAAGGGATCCAAAAATTCACCCACACCCCTCTTTGAAGGATGATGTGAGCTTTTAAGAACTTGGGGTTTTCACCCCCAAATCTATTTTGAGCGTTTGGGGTTTTAAGCCACAATCTCCAACTAATTAATGCAAGAAATAGTGAAACCCATCATCAACAAATTAGAATATACACTAATACTTCATAACCCACATATAATTTCACCTTAGTGCAATATAATTCTAAGAAATTTTTTTTTAGCTAATCATAAAGTTAAAGAGAAGAGATATACCAAAAGGTTCATTCAAAGCATCTATGGCAATGGAAAATGAGAAAAATTTTCAATTTAACTCTAATTTCACTAAACCCAAATTGGAAAATTCAAACACAAAATTGTCCCCCAATTAGTAGAGTTACAAATTATCCAAAATTCAATTGTTAAAAAGTGTAGCATACCATATGGGAAAGGGATTTAGCATTAAAAGGAATTTGGGGTCAGCTGTGTACAATGATAGAATTGCCCCTAGGGATAAACCAGCCAAGATGCGATCCCTGCAGAATGTCCATAATTGCGGAAACTACAAATTCCATCAGATCTTTGCGATTGCTGAAGCTGACCAATGTTGACTGGCCGTGATCGAGGCCCTTAGACTGCAATTACTGTAACTGAGCCTTGTCCTATGTAGGGTTTTCCAGCTGTGCACTTTTTTTTTCTTTTTGGTTCTTTTTCAACTCAAATCCACATCTCTCTTTCTCATTACTTATATGCCTGTAAAATATAAAAAGTAATGCATTCAACTAACAAAATTGTCTTATTCATACCTTCAAATCATTATAGTGTGTATGAATTTTAGATGTAAATGAGTGGTAAATTCACCACTCATCATTTACCAATGCCCCAGTCACATTTATAGCTTTGTTGAACCGAGTATTTCAATCGTATCTTAACTCTTTTGTCATTATATTTATAGATGATATCTTGATTTATTTCAAGAGTGAGGCTTTCCATGAGGAGCATTTATAGATTATGCTTCTGAGATTGAAGGATGAGAAATTGTATGCTATGTTCTCGAAGTGTGAGCTTTAGTTTGAGTCTTTCTCTTTCTTGGGTCATATGGTGATTATGGTCAATCTAGCTAAGATTATAGTGGTTTGGGATTTGGATATGATTATTTCTTCTATCGAGATTCAAAGTTTTGTTAGTTTAGCAGGTTACTATCAGTGTTTTATTGAGGGGTTTTCATCTATTACAGCTCCATTGACCAAGTTGACTCAAAAGAAGATTTCATTTTAGTGGTCTAATGCTTGTGAGGCGACATTTCAAAATCTCAAGGATTTGTTGACATCAACTCCTATATTGACTTTACCCATGGAGAGCATGGGTTTTACCATCTTCTATGATACTTCTGGTATTGGGTTAGATGTTGTGTTGATGCAGGTTGGTATGGTCATAGTGTATGATTCTCGCCAGTTGAAACCTCATGAGAAGAATTACCTTACCCATTATCTGGAGTTATGTGCGGTTGTTTTTGCTTTGAAGGTTTGGAGGCACTACTTGTATGGAGTCTGTTGTGACATTTTCTTGAATCATCGTAGCCGAGAGTATTTCTTTACCCAATGATATTTTAATGAGATAACATCATTGGCTAGAGTTGCTTAAGGATTATGATATGGTTATTATTTATCATCTGGGCAAGGCTAATGTAGTTATAGATTCCTTGAGCTAAAGTCTACTAGCATAGGTAGCTTGGTGCATCTTTTAACCCATGAGTGTCCTCTTTGGCCTTAGAGGTATAGTCCTTGGCTAACTGGATAATTAGGCTTGATATTTCAGCACCTGATATATTTTGGCATTTGTTGAGGCTAGGTCTTTCTTAATGGAGAAAATTTGGGCTCATCAGTTTGATGATGTTGGGTTGAGAGTGATTCAGTATAAGGTGTTGAGTGGTGAGGCAAAGAAAGCATTACTTGATTTTAATGGTGTTTTTCAGATTGTTGGTTGATTTTATCTGTCAAAAGTGGGTGATTGGATTAGATTTTTTGAGAAAGATCATTGTTCTAGGTATTCTATCCATCCAGGAGTGACCAAGATGTATCGTGATTTAAAACAAATTATTGGTGGGGTGGTATGTGGAATGATATAACAGATTTTAAAGCTCACTACATAAGTTGTCAGTAGGTGAAGATCGAGTATTTGAGGCTTGGTGGTCAGCTTTAGAGGTTACCCATTGTCGAGTGGAAATGGGAATGAATCACTATGGACTTTGTGGCTGGTTTACCTTGTACTTCTAGCGGTTCTGATAGTGTTTGGATCATCGTGGATTGATTGACCAAGTTTGCTTATTTCATATCAATTTAGGTTTCTTTTAGTGCTCATAGGTTGTCTCATATCTATATTCGTGGGATAGTTTATCTTCATGGTATGTCAGTGTCGATTATCTTCGATTGAGTTTCAGTGTTCGCATCTCACATTTGGAAGACTTTTTAGAAAGATTTGGATACTACAGTTGATCATAGTATAACATTTCACCACTAGAATGATGGTCAGTCAGAGAGACCTATTTAGGTTTTTGAGGATATTCTCCACGCTAGTGTGATGGACTTTGGTGGTTAGTGGGAGCAACATCTAGCTTTGGTGGAGTTTACGTATGATAATAGTTATCATTCTTGTATTGAGATGACTTTTTTTGAGGGTTTGTATAGTAGGAGTTGTCGCTCTACAGTTGGTTAGTTTGAGGTTTCTAAGATTAGACCTCGAGGTTATGGACTTACTTCGTGAGTCCTTAGAAAAGTTTGGATCATTCAGGATAAACTTTAAGTGGCTTAGAGTAGTTAGAAAAGTTGACGTTGACATAGAAGAGATATTGAGGTGGTCGTAGGGGCTCCCTCTGTATCTCTTGTGATCCAAGAAAAAAGAAAGAAGAAAGAGGAGAGAGATAAGAATATGGACAAGGTTATGAAACAATTGGATCTTTTTTTTTTTTGGTTTAATTGGTAATTTTATTAATGAATCAAAAAAAATCTAAACAATGATAGACCAACCCATCCAAATAGTCAACCAAAAAATAGCAGCTAACAAAATAAAAATGAACTGGCCCAATACTTGACCCGACCCTAAATGAAAAAAATGTATAGTGAGTAGGGTTTCTAAATCTGAGCTTAGAGTTAAGCTCCACCTCTCTCTGCCTTTTTGTCTTGTTTCTCTTTGAGAATCTTCAACTTATTCTTCTTCATCTTTGGATGGCTAACACCGTGCCTTGTTTGCAATGGATTAAAGTTTTTTCTAGCTTGCATGAGTAAGTATCATCCTTTTTATTCTAATTATTGCTTAATCTTGTGCTCTAGTCCTGCTTTGGTGCTCTCCTTACTAATATCACATCTGAGATCTCCAGTGTATGGGTGCTTACAGTGCTTTTTGGTGCTAACACATCGGGTCTAGTCCACTGAGGCTTGTTATTTCTTCCAAGTAAGATGATTCCACTATTGAACTTGCTAACTGCCTTTTCTCTTGTAGCTAACAACCTTATCCTTCTTGAGTTGCAGCTATGACTGGGATGGAGATTCTGAGATGCTCAAAACCGATTGTATTTGGATAGTAACAAGTAGCTAAGTTTATCTGTGACCTCCAATCTGCTGAGAGTCCATTTTTATTAGCTGGTATAGATAGGCTAAGTAGCAATTTCACTCTTTTGTTTACCTTCACAAGTTGTAAATATAGTGTATGTGAATTATTTTTCTTTAGCCAATCTAGTCCCCTTACCCTTTTGCTGGTACTAACCTCAAATATGGGTATTACTGCTTATCACTATTAAGAATCTTTTTTCCTTGAATTGGTAACTGATTGAAGGTTGTAAATTTGAAATCCCCTTGTTCCAATGCAAAATTAGCCAAATAGTCAGCTAGTTGATTGCCTTCTTTGAAAATATATTGTATTTGTACATACTTATCTAAAGGTAATTTCCCTATCTGAAAGACTTTGTCTGCTATCTTCCATGGACTTTCCCATTCATTAGTTAAAAACCCTTATATGGCTAATGAGTCAGTCTGAATGATTATCTTGTCTTGCCCCGATTGACTGCAATGAATAGCCACATGTAGTATTTCCATGGCTTTTGCCTCTATGTTATCTGTATCCTCTATTATTGTCCATTCTGTATGTATTAGCTCACCATTTAAGTCTCTCAAATAGAATTCCCAAGAACTGCACCATGGGTTCCTATTTGATGCTCCATTAGTGTTCTATTTACACCTACCTTTCTCTGGATATTGCCATAACACTATTATTACTTTAATTTTAGGCTTCAACAAACTAAGCTGTTGTAAAATTTCTGTCCATTCAAAAGAGAAATCCAATCTTGGGTTTCTAACTTCCAATAATATCCTTAGTTCCCTTGTAATATTAAAGATCAGCCTTTGCATTGTCACCCATTTTTCTTCATGCTTCAAACCACTCTTTATCTTCCACAATTCCCATAATATAGTTCCTGGTAGTGCCATAAATTTTACCTTTTCCTTGTGTTTCACCTAAGCATCCGACCATGCACATATTGTATCTCTTAAGCTTAGCCCTTGGATGCTAATTTCTTCAAAATAAGAAAAGTAGAACCAAGTCTATTACCAGAATAAGATCTCAATAGAACATGAGACATGGTCTCTTGTGTTGGATTTTGGCAACATCAATATTTGGAAGGACCCTATACTCCCCATTTTCTTATAGTATCATCCACTAAGATCTATCTTTCCACATTCTCTACATAAAAACATAATCTAAAAAGGCATCGCTTTAATCCATGATTGCTTATAAAATTCATTAGGCTCTTCTCTATGCCTCACATATTCCCATAGTGATTTTACTGTGAAATTTCCTCTTGCTTCCATACTCTATATTGCTTTATCCTTTTGTGATGGTTATTGTGGGGGTCTTACTTTATGTATTACATGTTCCACTATCTCTTTAGTAAACAATTTCTACGTCAATTCTTCATTCCAGTGCCCACTCCTTATCAAATCCTTTACATATTGATATGTATTATACCATTCCTTGCTTTCCTACATAATAGAACAAATATCCCCTACTCTACTCCAATTTTCATATCAAATATGAGCATCTCTTCATCTCATGTACCATATAATAAGATAATCAATTAGATCTCCTACTTGCAACATCTTTTCCATACTTAAGATCCTCCACCTACTTTCTACATTACTTCCTTGGGATGATATCTTCTGTAATATTTATTGTTCCTATATTCACTCCAAATAGACTTCTTTATTCTAAATTTCCACCACAGTTTACAAAAAAGGGTTGTGGAAACATCATGCAGCAACCTGAACCCCAAACCTCCTTCTTTTTTAGGTAAACACATAATGGATCATGATATCCAATGTCTTCCCCTACCCCTTATGGTACTACTCCAAAAGAACTTAGCAAGTACATTTTGAATAGTATTTTTAACATTCTTAGGAGGATTCATAACTGAGAGACAATGTATGGGAATGCTTTCCAATATATGTTTAATTAAGACTGCTCTATCTCTAAAAGAAAGTAATTTCCCTTTCCATGCTTGCCTCTTGTTGCTAATTTTATTCATAATCTGCTGGTAGTACACCTTCTTCTTCCTTATGTAGAAAACAAGACATCCCAAATAAATGAAACAGAATTCCTATCTCAAAATACCAGCTATAATTTTTGCCATTACCACCGCACCATTGGAAACACTCCTATGTAGATACAGTGTATTTTTCTCCTTATTTATCTTTTGACTAGAAACTAGTTCATACATTTCAAAAGTTGTTGTGGACTTTTGAAAAACACCCAATTCATCTTTACAAAGTATAATCATATCATCTGCAAATGCAAGATGATTGATTTTTGGAATACCTCTAGGCATACCAAAGATTTTGAATTTTTTCATGAGAAGTAGTTCTTTCAAACATCTTGATAATACCTCTGCTGCAATGATGAAAAAAGTAGGTGAAAGTAGATCACCTTAATTTACACCCCTAGATGATTAAAAGAAACCTTTAGGCTGTCTATTTAGTAATATAGAATATCAATTATTTGCTAGAAATATGAACACCATATCTATGATTTCTTCACAAAAACTAATCCTCATCAGCACCTTAGTTAGAAATAACCACTCTACCCTATCATATGCTTTTATCATATCCAACTTCATCACCATGTTTGGAGGCTTTCCCCCTTTCCTAATTTCTAATACTATTTCCTGAACCACTAAAATATTCTCAGCAATACTTATTCCTTGAACAAAACTAGCTAATTCCTCAGATAAAATGTCAGGAAAAACACACTTAATCCTTTTATGAATACTTCTAGAGAAGATTTATTCACATAATTACTAAGTGATATAGGTCTAACGTCTGAGAAGGTCTAACACCTTGATCAACTATTCACTTGACCTGCTAAACTATAACAATATTGTAGCATGGTCTGAACCACTTCTTACTAAATTATCTAAGTCCATAATAGGAAAAACTTCATGAAACTTTTGATTAAAAAATACCTTGTCCAAACTCTTAAAAATACATTTTCATCAATTCTGCCATTCCACCATGTATATTTGCTTCCCTTAAAAGCACTTTCTTCCAGATTACACATGCTTATACAATGATTAAAATCAGCTGTCTCATCTACTATGACTGGCAATCCTCCTAGTTTCTTCTCCTTATTTCTTATCATATTAAAATCTCCACCCACTATCCAAGGTTCTTGTATTATACTAGCCGTTTCTCCTATTGATTCCCATAAAACTAATCTCTCATTTTGATTACCTTTTGCATACACTAGTGTAACAAACATAACTACTCCTGCATGCTAATTTTCTAGTTTAAAAGTGAGCTGTTGTTCTTGATCCCTAATGATACTGTATTCAATAATTCAGTACATAAAAGCCTATATTTTACCTGATATATTTATAACTGCATGCTGTATTCCCAGTTTTCTTTTATAATACTTAATGTTATGGCTTTCCTGGAATGGTTCCATAAGGCCAATGAAACCAAATTAATATCTCCGATGCATTGTTATCAATGTGTGAATTCTTTCTATGTATTAACCAATCTAATATTCCAAATTAAAGCATTCACTTTGATGAAGATTTTGACATGTGACTCCTTTTCTGCATTGTGCTTGTACCTATCTTTTTGTCTCTCTTATGCGATTTTCCATGCTTTGTATTTCATGACAATTTTCTTTGGATATGGATTTTCTTCAACTAAAACTTTATCAATATTATTAACACAATCTTCAGTATCCAAGTCTTCATTCTTGTTATTCACAATTTCCATCAAATTTCCTGCTTTCATTACTAGTTTTAAAATTCCGTCTAGTATCATATCTTGCTTCTCAGACTTATCATGATCTAATAGAACTAATTTGTTTTCTAGGTTCTGGGAATTCTTTTCATCCTTCCTTTTTGCTAAACATGTGACTGTTGCTTATAATTGTCCTTAACTTGTGCTGCTGATTCTTTTCCTTGTTGGTCATTATCCTTACTGATATTGTCGCTTAAAATTTATTCCTCATTAATCTCCTTTCTAAATTGTTCCATTGATGTTATTTTTGCTGCTTTATCAAAGATCTTATTCACCCAGTCTTTTGTACTTTCCTTCTGGTGAGTAGTGCTGGACTTTTCCTAAGGCTCATTATTCTCTCTATTCAAAACATCAAATGTATTTGATGTCTTAATTTCCTCTAACTTGTCATCCATTTCTCCCAATATATGACCATTCTTTTATCTTCTATATTTGTTTCTTATTTGTATCCATTGGTGTTAGTTGCTATCAGCTACTACCCTTCTCTACCCTTCCTCATTTTTTTTCCATCTTTTTTAATACTATCTTTTCATCCTTTTGCCTTTGTAACTTAACATATATCTCCGAATGAATATTCCAGCAAGATTCTTCATCATAACCCTATAAACAACACTCTTTATAGTATTTAGGCTTATGATCATATTAAATGTGGAGCCCCTTGAACTTTAATTCCTCAGTTATATCATCCTCTTCATTGATCTTCACTCTATAAGGTAACTTAGAAATGAGGTCCACCTCAATCTTCACTCTTGTACAACTTGGCCTCATGGAACTTTTTGTAGCCATGTCTACCATTAATGGCTTTCCTACTATGGATGTATTAGAAAAGATAGCTTCCTTAGAAAAAAATTTGGCGGTAATCAAGCATTAAGACCCATACAATGCCTATCGTTGTTTCAATTTTTGGTTCAACCATTGATCCCCTTTTAGAGTTCATAGCTTCCAAAACATTACTTTGGCCTTTATTTAGTAAGCATCCATTGATAATAATTGAACGTAGTGTTCAAGATGATTTAATCTTATCCATATGTATCTTGTATCCAATACCCCTATTATACACTTCCTTTATTTTAATTTGAGCAGGAATTGATTTTCTTTGTTCATTAACATTAGATTTGCCATATGAGAACTTACCAATAATTGCATACCATAAATTCTCCTGTATTATTAAGTTCTTTACTTTTGAGAATTTTCGCGTAACACTTGGTTACCCATTCATCATTATGATAGATTTTTAGAGAAACCCTAATGGTTTCATGCATGTACTTTTTATACTTTAATAAATCAACATATTTTGGAACTAATGGATTCAACTTGATCTCCCCTCTTCCATCTTGCTTCAGAGATGCCTTGGGTGGGTTAGACCTACCGAAAGTAGTAGCCATAATGGTCCAAAAATAGGCAAAACTTTAGGATTCTTTTTGCATGTGCCGCTTTAGGTTTTCTTCAAGTCTAAGACGTTGCTTTGAAATAATTTATAGGGTATCATTCAATAGAATTGGATCTCCTTACCAAGCATGTGACGG
>JAPEIP010000007.1:91053297-91075949 GCA_026120095.1 Capsicum chinense
CATTGTGCTTGTACCTATCTTTTTGTCTCTCTTATGCGATTTTCCATGCTTTGTATTTCATGACAATTTTCTTTGGATATGGATTTTCTTCAACTAAAACTTTATCAATATTATTAACACAATCTTCAGTATCCAAGTCTTCATTCTTGTTATTCACAATTTCCATCAAATTTCCTGCTTTCATTACTAGTTTTAAAATTCCGTCTAGTATCATATCTTGCTTCTCAGACTTATCATGATCTAATAGAACTAATTTGTTTTCTAGGTTCTGGGAATTCTTTTCATCCTTCCTTTTTGCTAAACATGTGACTGTTGCTTATAATTGTCCTTAACTTGTGCTGCTGATTCTTTTCCTTGTTGGTCATTATCCTTACTGATATTGTCGCTTAAAATTTATTCCTCATTAATCTCCTTTCTAAATTGTTCCATTGATGTTATTTTTGCTGCTTTATCAAAGATCTTATTCACCCAGTCTTTTGTACTTTCCTTCTGGTGAGTAGTGCTGGACTTTTCCTAAGGCTCATTATTCTCTCTATTCAAAACATCAAATGTATTTGATGTCTTAATTTCCTCTAACTTGTCATCCATTTCTCCCAATATATGACCATTCTTTTATCTTCTATATTTGTTTCTTATTTGTATCCATTGGTGTTAGTTGCTATCAGCTACTACCCTTCTCTACCCTTCCTCATTTTTTTTCCATCTTTTTTAATACTATCTTTTCATCCTTTTGCCTTTGTAACTTAACATATATCTCCGAATGAATATTCCAGCAAGATTCTTCATCATAACCCTATAAACAACACTCTTTATAGTATTTAGGCTTATGATCATATTAAATGTGGAGCCCCTTGAACTTTAATTCCTCAGTTATATCATCCTCTTCATTGATCTTCACTCTATAAGGTAACTTAGAAATGAGGTCCACCTCAATCTTCACTCTTGTACAACTTGGCCTCATGGAACTTTTTGTAGCCATGTCTACCATTAATGGCTTTCCTACTATGGATGTATTAGAAAAGATAGCTTCCTTAGAAAAAAATTTGGCGGTAATCAAGCATTAAGACCCATACAATGCCTATCGTTGTTTCAATTTTTGGTTCAACCATTGATCCCCTTTTAGAGTTCATAGCTTCCAAAACATTACTTTGGCCTTTATTTAGTAAGCATCCATTGATAATAATTGAACGTAGTGTTCAAGATGATTTAATCTTATCCATATGTATCTTGTATCCAATACCCCTATTATACACTTCCTTTATTTTAATTTGAGCAGGAATTGATTTTCTTTGTTCATTAACATTAGATTTGCCATATGAGAACTTACCAATAATTGCATACCATAAATTCTCCTGTATTATTAAGTTCTTTACTTTTGAGAATTTTCGCGTAACACTTGGTTACCCATTCATCATTATGATAGATTTTTAGAGAAACCCTAATGGTTTCATGCATGTACTTTTTATACTTTAATAAATCAACATATTTTGGAACTAATGGATTCAACTTGATCTCCCCTCTTCCATCTTGCTTCAGAGATGCCTTGGGTGGGTTAGACCTACCGAAAGTAGTAGCCATAATGGTCCAAAAATAGGCAAAACTTTAGGATTCTTTTTGCATGTGCCGCTTTAGGTTTTCTTCAAGTCTAAGACGTTGCTTTGAAATAATTTATAGGGTATCATTCAATAGAATTGGATCTCCTTACCAAGCATGTGACGGGCTCAGTTCCGAAAATGTTTATTGTAGTTGCTTCTAAGGGCACTAAAAATATGATGATAAAGAAGAGAAGGATCTTGATATAGAAATTTGGTTCATGTTAAACTAAACAAGTGTTTCGTGACCTACTTATCAAATGCAAGGCAAAAATCAAGGATGGAAGGAAGGGATCATGATTGGAAAAAGCTTGATTAGCAGGATTGTTATAGAGATAGATACTGGAGGGATAAGTAAAGAGATCGAGACCATGATTAGAGAGATAAATATCATAACCATGATAGTTTTTTTATTTCAAAAAATTAGGTAAAAAGTAAATATTCAACCTTCATTGACCCCCAAAAATTATAAAAGTGAAGATGTGCTTTCATACATCCTTTTACGGGTTGAAGAAAGTGATAAGATGCTAAGAGAGATGAAGAGAGACTTTTTACAACTCAATATATCTGTCACTTTGCGCTCAAACTTAATCAAACAACTTGAGAACCAATTAGGTCATATTTATTCCCATTTTAGACAAGTAAAAAAGGATGACTTCCTAGTTATACGATAGTGAACCCAACAAATGATGCTCATTTCATGGAAATTGTCACTAGAAGAGAAAATACTGTAGGTAAAAATATTATGAATCTTTACAAAAAACCTAATGAGAAGAGAATTAATGATCAAGTGAGCGGGAAGAGAAAGCGGTTTGATACATCAAATAAGACAGTCACTATGCCAAATGATCCAAATGTTAACAAATCAAGAATGGTTGAAGGGAAGAGTGAAAAAAAAAGAAACACCACAAGTGGTTGATTATAATGCTCCAAAATCATATGCAAGCTCGGGTGTCTCAAAGCCACAAATCAAAATATCTCCTCTATTTCCTCAAAGGCCCAAGAAGAAGGAATGTGATTTAAAATTCAAGAAGTTCCTTGCTAAATATAAAAACATTTCAGTTAACATACCATTGTTGGAAGCCTTGGAAAAAATGATCAAGTATGTTAAATTTATGAAAGACTTGGTGACGAAGAAGAGGGTCATAGGTTTTGGAATAATTAAGGTAACACATAATTGTAGTGTGATAATGACAAGCATCGTAGTTATGAATAAAGAGGATTCGGGTGCTTTCACCATTCCATTCACTATTAGAGTGTACAAATTTGGGAAAGATTTATATAATCTTGGAGTGAGTATTAATTTGATATCCGTGGTCGTGTAAATAAAGCAAGGCTTGAGTGATCCCAAGCCCACTACTATAAGGTTCTTAATAGCGATTGTTCTGTAAAGAAGCCTGTGGATATGTCATATGATATCTTGTGAAGGTCGACTATTTTATTTTTCCAACCAATTTATGAATTGGATTGCGCCCATAAGGTTGGTAACGCTCAACTTACACCATCATTTTAATGAAAACAATCGTTGTTAATATAATAAGCTATCTTAGGTTGGGGTTGAATCCACGCGGAGTGTAAATTAGCTTTCGAAACCTATGTATGTTGAGGGTTAATAAGGAGTTAACTAGGATTTACACCCATAATGTAAACTTAAAATAATACATGAAATTAAATGAGGGGTTTATGACTTAAAGCTTTGTTTGAATAAAATAACCCTATGACACTAAACAAGAGCAGACAATTGATGAATAAAACCAAATGAGAGATGAGTCTTGGGGTTATACTATCCTAGGGGTCACTCATGTATGGGTGTTTGAGGGTTAGTACATTTATTGGTCAAAGATTTGGGTAGGATATATTTTAATTCTTAGTGTTAGTGTTTTGACAAAACACTGAATTTCACTCATAGATTCTTCCTCATGAGTGTGCCCATTTTACCAGTCCAAAACCTCCACTAGCATCCCTATTTGTAGGATGATGCTCATCAACCTAGCTATATCATGTAACATCTTTATTTTTAAGATAATGCTAAGGAATAACTAGTAGCAAGTAGTTGTTCACAATTACTCATCACCCACATCCCTCTTACAAGGATGATGTGGAATCCAAGAAAATTGGGACTTTCACCCATAATTCTTAATTCAAACCTAAAGTAATAGAAAAACCCCAAGATCAATGACAACTAATTTGGACTATCAATCAACATTCATTCATATTAACACCCTATTCAAGCATACCCCAAGATAAGAATTTAGCTACTCATGGGTTTAAATAGAACAAGATTATCCAAATTTGCATTCAAAGCTTCCATTGAAAATCAAAATAGAGTAAAACCAATATTTAATTTCAATCCTCCACCTAATTCTCACTTGAAATTCAAATTACAATTGTTTGCCCATATAAATTAAAAGTGTATTTCTCTTGTCCTCTCCTAATTTTGTATTCTACGATGCAGAAAATTGTCCAAGGGTTTTGCCCTTTTTTTTTGGGATTTAGTTGTGGATTTATGATTTTTCCCTTCCAAAATTCACTACCAACTACGATCTCCATCTTTTGATTGTGATCATGCTTCCACGATGGTGTGGTATCGCTATGCGATCATCGTTGGCTGACTTTTCTTAACTTACCACGATCGCAGTACCTGGAGGTCAATTCCTAGGCCTAAACTTTAGCTTTGGTTACTTCTTCTCTCATTTTATCTTCACCTTCTTTGTATCAACTTGTATCCATCATGTTCTCTGATAGATTACCAACACTGAGAATTTGCATAGTTCAATAGCTAATTAGCCTCATATACAAGATTATTTCATCATAGTGTGCTCAATTTTAGATGTAAATGAGTGGCGAATTTTCCACTAATCAACACCCCAACTTAAAACGTTGCTTGTCTTCAAGAAACGTTATTCCATATTCATTCACTATTCTATGAGTCTACTCAATTATAAGCCAATTCATATAACCAAATGATCACAATGATTACGAACTAAAATAGAACCAATAATTAGCCCTCAAGCATAGGAAAAGCTATTCTCACAATGAAATACCTAGGCTTGGAACCATGAGAAAAATTTCTTCATTCGATGTCACTAGGATACGACTAAGGTAATAAGTCGTACACCTTAGATATGAGTCATATCCTTCTCCCCCACCCCTCTCGTACCCTAGGTAGTGTTGTAAGGGTTACTAACTATCCTAGGTATGAGTAAGACACCCTTCAATCATACCTAAGTGTATGAGTCATACATAACCCAATTGTATAGAGTGTATCTTAATCAAATAGTGGGGTGTTTTTTTGGTACGAGTGAAGTGTACAAAATAGGGCATGCTTTGTACCCATTGGATATGAATTAATGATGGGTAGTTGTACCCTAACAATTATGGAGACCAAGGACAATCCTTGCATACGATTTAGGGTATAGATCATACCCTAGGGTACAGTTCCCTTAAGTGAGTCATACCCAAGGATGGGCTCATTTTCTAGTTGTTAGTTGAGAACCTTATGGTCATTTACCATACCCAAAACCCTAATACCCCTCACTATATAATTGTTTTTAGCCTCCTAAATATCCATTTTGATGGATCAAATATCCAAAATACACTCTCTAACTCATTTGTTAAGAATTGGAGTCTAGGGTTTCAAGGGTGCACATCTAAGAGCAAGGGGAAGTTAAGATTCTTGGTAAATCAAGTTTTCTAAGGCATGTAACTCTCTCCCCTTTTAAATAACTCAAAAACCATGTATTTTAAACTTGGATTAGTAAGTGTACATGGTGGTTTTGAAATCAAATGAAAGGGGTTATTGTTGTCAATGATAAATAATGTTTGTTCTTGCTTGAGCTTCTAATTATACATGTTATTAGCGAGAGCTTACATGTGGTATAGCATATGGGTATTTAATAGCCCTAATAATGATAAATTCCACCATGAATTTGGTCTTGATAAAGGTATGCACATAAGGTATTTGTGAAAATATCTAAATAAATTGTCTGGTCATATGTTAATGGTATGTTAAACTAGGGTATTGGTCTAGTGAATATGAACGAGATAAGATATTATTGCAATGCACGTGAGTACTTAGTAAATGATTGTTGAAGTCCTTGTTTACCATGTATTGAGTTATGATGAATGTGAATGCTAGGTAAATAGTTAGTAAGCATTAATTATGTAATGGATTAATTTATGACTTTAGATGGTGTAATATCCCAATAAGTATGAATGGTTAATAAATGGTATTGTAACGATATTTTTAGCCATATAATTAGTTAAATTATGACTGTTAGTTTGATGGCTAAGAAAGGGGTTCAATCCCTTAAACATGAACTTGAATTATGGGTAGAACTAAAGTGTGGTATAGAAATACTAATGAAGAATGATTGGTTTGGTAAGGGTCTTAGCGACCACCAAATAATTAAATGATGATTATGTTAAGGCATTGTCTGAATAAAGTGTTCAACCAATAAATGTTCCCATGTGGTTATGTTTTGGATAAATGGTTCAACTCCTTAAGTGTTGAAATGAATTGTATGGATGTTAAGGCCTGAACGAAAGGGGTTAAGAGATGAAATGTCGAATATCAATGTAAATGAAATGCTTGTGGTTAAAGTCCCTCGCCCAATGAAAAGACTAGTGGTTTGAGTCCTTAGTCCAATAAAATGGCTTGTAGATCGAGTTCCTCACCCAATGAAATGACTAGTGGTTCGAGTACATAAACCAATTAAATGGCTTGTGGTTAAAGTCCCTTGCCCTATAAAATAAAAAGTGGTCTGAGTCCCTAGTCCAATGAAATGGCTTGTGGTTTGAGTTCCTTCCCCAATGTAATTACTAGTGGTTTGAGTCCCTAATCCAATGAAATAGCTTGTGGTTCGAGTCCCCTACCCTATAAGATGGCTTGTGGTTCGAGTCCCTTGACAAATGAGTCAATTGAATTGGCAAAATTGGTTGAGTTGGTTTGAGGTTTGGATCCTCTTGACTAGTGTAACTAAGAATTTTAAGGTTATAAAATTTGTAAGGTAAAAGGTTGAAAGTTCTTTACTCCTTGTCTCATGAGTGAATGATCTAATATTGATTGCTATGACACTTTCCATATCTTGACATGCTATATAAATATATGTATATGTATCTTTATATATGCCTATACTAATGTAAATGTGATTGCATACAATGGTTTGAATTTAATTGAACAAATGTGCTATTTTACCCTTATACTCGAGAAACATGCTAGCGCTCCAACCGCTAACCGTCTCCGGATGCTATGTCCCTATACGGTATAGAAGCCGAAGCTTTTTCTTCCACTTCTACGCAGTGACCAGGTGTTCGCGCGGTTTGGGCATTGACATTGAAGTGGTGAGCTTCCACTGCCCAGAGAGAATACTTTTAATGGTCTTTTACTTTAATTCATAGACTTGTATAGACTTGGTATTTGGCTATTGTCGGGGGCATGTCCCGACATATTATTAAAATCAATTTGGTAGAGGCTTTGTGGATGACTGTGGACTTAGGTATATTGACTAAATTGTTGTCATTAATGAAATGTTGATATTGTCTAAGTATTGACTATTAGCTTTATTTTCTGCTGCTTTGATATTTTTTCAAAGTTCATCTGACACTTATGAATTGAATAGATGGTTAGGTTAGGTTGACGGGGTGATCTCTGGCCCAAGTTGGGCTTGAGATGCTTACACAATATGGCCCGATTTAGGGGCATGTCAAGTTAGTATCAGAGCCTAGGTTCATGGTCAGTTGGTAGTCCATAAAACCATCTCAAGTAGAGTCTTTTTTATGGGTGCGTAGCGCGCCACTCTTATAAAAGAGGGGCCATAAGACATTTAGGAATGTTTCCCTTTCTTGTGTTTCAATCTCAAGACATATAGAGTATAAGGTTTTGAATTCCTTTGAATTTTGGTTGCTCATCTTTTAGATTATGTATCTAAAATATCTAATATTCAGGCGATCTCTTCTATCTTGACTAAGGGAAATATGGACAAAGCTCATCAAATTTTTGAGATTCAGACCTGGTCAAGGGTCATGACGTCTGACTGTCCTCGAGGGATTCTATCTGTTCTCACTAATCCTACTTTTGGGGGTGACACTTCTTCTCAGTTACCTCAAAATGTTGGTTTCCATCGCTACTTTGATCTGTTGGATCAGGTCGGTAGATGAACCGACCCGACCCGACCCCGGGCCTTGTCGTAATAGGCATCCCAAGTCCATCCCAAACTAGGTACCGCCCCCTACTACCCAACCTAACAACCTATGTCCAGCCTTTATATGGGATGAATTTCAAACATATAACAAGTTAGCATTATTGTTCTCATTAAGACTCTGGGATAGGCTCACAATCGTGACCGACACAACCGAGTCCAATCATACCGCACCAACCACTCAACCATACCAAGACAAACCATAGACCATAAACTAAAGGGAATACCAAAACATAATATGAAAATCAATCCCAAAATTTAATATGATGGAATAGTGAGAAATCATGTTAGATGATGCTATCCTCTATGACAATACCAATGCTAAGGTAGACACCTCTACCGATCTCGCCCGTACCAACCCCCAGAAGTACCATAAAGACTCTATCCAAAAGAGTAAACAAATTAGGTTGGACATGCCCCCAAGGTCAAAACTAATATCCAAGATAAAATAAAAATGTCTAAATAAATCCATAACATGAAATGATACCTTCTGAAAGGATGGAAGCTCACCACTTCTGTCCAAATATTGATACCGAATTCGATTACTAAGTAGAAGGAATAAAATGGTCGGTTCCTATATAGCATAGGTATACAACCGCCAGTAGACGGGGTTAACGAGTGACCACTAGCATGAATCTCAGGATAAGGATAAAATAATGCTAGTCATAAAGCCAAGTAAAACCACCCATAATGAATACAACCATACATATATAAGTATCCAGAAAGGGAATCGGGTTTAGAAAGAACTTGAAACCTTTACCTAGGCTATGTAGCTTTTTCGTCCTAACCATCCAGGGCCAATGGGTTTAGCTTCCCCTATTGAAAGGGCATCAGTTCGTGTAGCCGCATGACCAGAAAATATCCCATAGGATGACTAGTACATATCCTAATTAAAATATGACACATGTATATGGTCATCGTGACCCCTTATATCGGCAAATATAATTTTTTGATTTTGGTCCCCGCAGGACCGCCACCTTCCACAGCTTAGCTACATACCCTTCCATTAATGCCCAATTAAAACTATGTCCAAACAATCCATTTACCATTTATTAACCAAGGAAATATTAGAGGTATCGTCATACCACTCCTTACTTGCAAATAATATCAATAGCCAAACCATTTAGGTTAAGGGGACCTTAAGTGCCTTTCCAATTACCATATTATATCAACGTGGGAGACTTTCATGTTCCCCAAAAGCATAAATATTTAGTATTTATCCTTTTAAATCAATTTATACCATACATAAATCCTTTGTCCAGTTTAAATCATGCAATAGTTCCATTAGAAGAGGTCAATTCAATGAACATATATTTATAAGCATTTTATCAAACACCTTGGGGCATAATATAACCAAAACTAATTCCAAAGACCATTAAACAATTACCATGAAATCAAATTGTCCAAAACCCCTCTTAATGCATATAAAAACATAATTAAAACCATGGGAAACCATAACCAGACATTCAATAGCAAAACCTTTAAATAATAGTTGAAAACCATAATCATGAAATAGTAAAACCATGAGATCAATCATATAAACCATGAATTTAGTTGAAATTACAATGAGAGAAGAGAATAATGCCTTATACCAAAGAATTAATGGAAATAAATCACCAAAACAAGCCCCAAAGCAATCTATACGATGAAGCCCTAGCCTTTTTTCCCCTAAAGCTCTTGATAAAATTATGAGATATTTTGGAATAGTTTCTAAGTATTAATGAATAGAATAATAGGGTAAATCACCTCCTAAGTGTATTATAAGTTGTAGTTCCTAATTAGGGTAAATAAGAAAATGTCTAGAATAGCCCACTTAAATTTTTTAAAACCCCATCACCAGATACGATTGACCCATATGAGTCGTACCCTCCTATAAGATCGGTATCCACCAATCATATCTAAGATAAACCTTTGGATTAAACATTATCTAGTATACGACTCATCCAATTAAGTCATAACCATAGCATACGATCCGTACCTATAACCTATATCCTTAGCAGAATAATATACCAAGAGGATTAAACAATGCTCATCATACGAGTCCCTGCTACAGCTAGTACCAAATACTTATGACTCATACCTCCAAGTTGTACCCATTCTAGTGACCAAAACCATCCCACCAACTAACACTGGTCAACCTATGACAGGACCATACCACTCGTACCCCAGCATATGACTCATACTCTTGAGTCGTATTGGGTTCAGAGAATGGATTTTAAGAAAATTTTTTTAAGGGTCAAAACCTAGGATATTTCTGTGGAAATTGGTCCAAGAGAAAGTATTGGATAGGCACTATCTTTTATTCCACGGCTAGTTCTCCCTACTCAAACCCGTTAGGAGGCAAGGCTTTTTAAATTAGTAATGCTCAAAGGGAAAAAGATAAACAACATCATGTCAGTAGGCCCAATCCTTACTCACCCATCCTTCTTACCAGTTTGTGATAGATCACACCATGGTTGTTGTGAAGAAGGAAAGAATTAGCATTTTAAATATGGTTAATTAGTTCATATGAAAAGGGAGTGTCCATAATGATTGCTGGTTGGAAAAAAAGGGTACCGATTGCCACTTCTCTAGCTTATGCACGTAGGGGGTACCAATTTTAGCTTTAATATTTGTTGAGACCATCTCAATGCTCATATTATCCCTCAGGAGCTCTAGCTACCTTATGATGCTAATGTGGGTTTGTTGAAACTTTTGTCTCGTGAAGTGTATATGTTTGCTTGACCCAGGTTCTACTCTTTCTTATATGACCCCTTGTGTGAATGTGTATCTTCATTTTTGGTCTTGAGAGTCTCTCATTTCTCTTTTTTTTATTTCTACCATGGTAAGATATTCTGTAGGTTTTAAGAGGGTTTATAGGGTGTGTCTCGTATTTATTAGTGGTAGGAAAGCTCGTGTAGACTTTATAAAGTTAGGCGTAGTTTATTTTGATGTTGTCCTGAGGATGGATTGGTTACATGCTTTCTTAGATTTTTGGACTCGTAGGGTCATGTTAATATTCCCTAATGAGCCAGTCATTGCATAGGAAACTAGTTCTTTGGTACCTAATGGAAGGTTCATTTTGTATCTTAGAGTACATAGATTAATCTTAAAAGGGCGCTTGTATCGTTTGGTCTTAGTTAAAGGTTCTAACTCAGAAGGTTCTTCCCTAGAACCTTTTCCTATAGTCAATAAGTTTCCCAATGTTTTCCTTGGTAATCCTTTTGGTATTCTTCCAGATAGGGACATTAATTTTAGAGTTGACGTTTTTCCGAACACTCATCCTAGTGTGTCTCCTTGAAGTGATCCTATGTTGTTCGTGCTCAAGAAGGATGACTTCCTTTGTATGTGCATTGATTATTATCCATGGGACAAAACAACCATACAAAATAAGTATCCTCTCTCTAGAATTGATGATTTGTTTGATCAAATTTAAGGTGTGAAGTGTTCCTCTAAAATTGATCTTAGTTCAGTTTATCATCAACTTAAGGTTGGGATATCCCTAAGTTTTCCTTTAGAACTCAGTATGGTCAATGTGAGTTCTTAGTCATGTCTTTTGGGTTGACTAATTCCCTCATGGCATTCTGTGATTTGATGAATAGGGAGGTTGAGTATGGGATTAGTCTTATTTTGGATGATTGTCCAACTCTTATTCCTCCTTTATAGAATGGTTTTGGGTATAGGAAGACTAAGTGTCCTTAGTATACCTCCCCGGTGATACCCATTTGGGTAGAGTATTATGATCGTTGGCGTAATGGGGAACGGTCGAAGGTTGATATTTAATTTTCTTCTAACGGTGGTCCCTAAGAAAATGTCTAGTTGTGTACTCTAGTGATTCTCTCCTATCTTAATCGAGGGTGCTCTACTAGTATGAATGCATTCTATTAGCACTTACGCCTAAGGTTCGTATCTTGCATGTATTTTGTTTCCCAAATATGAGTCTTGACCTTACATTACATTACTAATGGTATATGTAGTGGGGTGTTGTTTGGTGTCCAATTCTAAGGACTCCTTCTTTTGTATGTTGTATCGGGATAGGTCTTATTTATGACCTAGGTGGTTTCTGTAAATCCCTTTGTGCCTATGGTTCTGTGTCTCTTTTGGGGATCTTAAATTGAGTGGCATAAGTGGTTCTTATGCTTTAGTTACTTTATGACCCTTCTTGTGTTGGGGTGATAGTAGCTCAGGGAATATGGTGATGTTTTGAAATAGGGAAATGTAGAAGTCCCTAAGTGAGGGAGATTCTAGGACGACTTCTAGAACTAAGGTTTTAGAAAGGAGTGGATGGTGAAAACCTTCATTAAAATAATATAAGGTGCTAGATCTTGAGATGGATAGATCATACCATGGGTATAAAAGTGGTAGGCTTGAGTGTTGCGGTTGGTAGATACACTAATAGTCATTTTGGGTGCTTAAGAGGTTCAGGAAGGCATTTGTATGAATTGTTTTATGGCATAATTGTGTTATGGTTTTGGATTCTCAATCTTATATTGGTGATTTTGGCTATAATAGTTTGCTATAGTTTTCTTATGTCATCTACTTATGGTTTGATATGATAATGGCAATGGAGTAGAGTAGTGCACTAGCTTAAGCTAACTCCTTCTAAGTTTTGGATAGGCTTGAATATAGAAGTGGTGTATGGCTAGTCTCAGGCTCGTAGTGGTGTGTCTTTGGGAAGCTATAAGTTGAATTAGACTTGCTCTCTGGTATTAGCATGACCCTTTTTGAGACGTTGTTTAGTAGGAGGTGTCGCTCTCTTATTGGGTGATACGAAGTTGGTAAGGGTAATTTACTTGGCCTTGACTAGTTCACCAAGCCTTAGAGAAGGTGAAAGTGATTCATGATAGATTAAAAACCACTCAAAGTCATGAAAAGTCCTATGCAGATGCGAGGTGAAGAGATTTAGAGTTTAGTGTTGGCGATTAGGTATTCTTGAAGGTGTCTCCCATGAAGAGAGTGATCAGATTTGGTAAAAAGGAGAAGTTTAGTCCCCATTATTTTAGTCCCAATTTGATTTGGAAAAGGATTGGCATTGTTGCCTACGAGTTAGAGTTGCCTTCTAGATTGAACTCTATTTCTTCGGTTTTCCATGTCTTTATATTGCGAAGATCTGTGGGTGACCCTTCCTTGGTTGTTCTTTTGGAAGATGTTGGCATTTTGGACTCTACCTTATGAGCAGATCCCAGTGAGGGTATTGGATTAATAATTTTGTTGGTTTTAAATGAAAGAAGTGGCTTCGGTGAAGGTTCAATGGCGGAACCAATAGTTTGAGGAAGCTACTTGGGAGGCAAAGGAGGACATAAAATCCTAGTATCTGCATTCGTTTCCTATTATAGAAACTCATGATTGAGGTATGTTTTATTATTCTTGATTTGATATTTGTCTTTGATAGACAATGGGCTCAACTCCCTAAGCTTCAAATTAATCTAGTATTTTTGAGAAAATATGGGTTTGAATCCCCAAGATAAGGAAATGAATAGTTTATTGATGATGATCGTGATAAATGTTATATCTTTGTGGTATGAGTTGTTCTAATTTTTTAGAGGTTGTTTTGATGTGTGATAATATGTTGACTTGTGTTTATGCTTGCTTTACACATCATTCATGGACGAATGATCCAAGTAGAGAGAATTGAAACACCTAGGCTTGGAACCATGAGAAAAATATTTTCATTGGATGTCACTGGGCTAGGTACGACTAAGGGAATGAGTAGTACCACTTGGATATGAGTATTATCCTCCTTCCCCACCCCTCTCTTACCATAGGTAGTATGGTGAGGGTTACTCACTGTCCTAGATACGAGTGAGCCACTCTCTAATCATACCTAAGTGTACGAGTCATACACAATGAAATTGTATAAAGTGTGTCTTGATCAAAAAGTGGACTGTTTATGGTATGAGTGAATTGTACGAGTTAGGGTATGAGTCATACCCTTTTGATATGACTAAATGGTGGGTAGTCATACCCTAACCATTATGGATGACCTAGGAGAAGCCTAGGGTACAAGTTAGGGTACCACTTGTACCCTCAGGTATGATTTCTTTAAGTGAGTCGTACCTAAGGACTGGCTTATTTTCCATCTTTTAGTTGAGAACCTTATGGTTATTTACCACTGAAAAAACCTAATTACCCTTACTATATAAGTGTTTTTATATTTTAAAACATCCATCTTGATGGAGCAAACATCCAAAATACGCTCTCTAACTCATTTGTGATGAATTGGAGGCTAGGGTTTCAAGGGTGCACATCTAGGAGCAAGGTGAAGTCAATATTCTTGGTGAATCAAGTTTTATAAGGCATATAACTCTCTACCTTGTTAAATAACTCAAAAACCATGTATTTCACACTTGGATTATTAAGTGTAAATGGTGGTTTTAAAATCAAATGAAAGAAGATTTTATTGTCAATGATGAATAATATTTGTTCTTGCTTGAGCTTCTGATTATACATGTTATTAGTAATGTCTTTCATGTATGGGTACTTTTTGTATGTGTTCTAACATATGGGTCTTGAATAACCCTAATAATTATGAATTCCACCATGAATTTGGTCTTGATAAAGGTATATATATATGGTGTTTGTGAAAATATCTAAATGAATTGTCTAGTCACATGTTAGTGGTATGTTGAACTAGGGTATTGGTCCATTGGTCTAGTGAATATGAATGAGATATGATATTGTTGCAATGCATGTGATTACTTAGTGATTTATAGGTAAAGTCCTTGTTGACCATTTATTGAGTCATGATGAATGTGAATGATTGGTAAATGGTAGGTAAAAACCTTGTTAATCATGTAATGGATTAATTTATGACTTTATAAGGTGTGGCGGCCCAATAAGTATGAATGTTTGATAAATGGTGTTGTAACAATGTTTTTAGACATGTAATTAGTTATATTATGACCATGTTAGTTTGGTGGCTAAGAAAGGGGTTCAATCCCCTAAAGATGAACTTAAATTGTGTGTAGAACTAAACTGTGGTATAAAAATACTAATGAAGAATGATTGGGCTGGTAAGGTTCTTGATGACCACCGAATGTATTGAATGATGATTTGAGTTAAGGTATTGTCCTATAAAGTGTTCAACCGATAAATGTTCCCATGAAGACCTTATGGTTCAATGTGGTTGTGTTTTGGATAAATGGTTCAAGTCTTTAAGTGTTGAGATGAATTGTATGGATGTTAAGGGATGAACTAAAGGGGTTAAGAGCTAAAAATGTCGACTAACAATGGCAATGAAATATCTTATGGTTATAGTCCCTCGCCCAATGAAATGACTAGTGGTTTAAGTCCCTAGTCCAATGAAATGTCTTGTGGTTCGAGTCCCTAATCCAATAAAATGGCTTATGGTTTCAGTCCCTTGCCCAATAAAGTAACTAGTGGTTAGAATCCCTAGTCCAATGAAATGGCTTATGGTTTGAGTCCCTCACCCACTAAAATTACTAGTGGTTCGAGTCCCTAGTCCAACGAAACAACTTGTGATTAAAGTCCCTCGCCCAACGAAATGACTAGTAGTTTGAGTCCTTAGTTCAATGAAATGGCTTGTGGTTTGGGTCCCTCGCTCAATGAAATGACTAGTAATTTGAGTCCCTAGTCAAATGAAATGGCTTATGGTTCGAGTCCCTTGCCCTATAAGACGACTTATGGTTTGAGTCCCTTCCCTAATGAATTGGTTGAAATTGCTAAATTAGTTGAGTTGGTTTGAGGTTCGGACCCCCTTGACTAGTGTAATGAAGAAGTTTAAGGTTCTAAAATTTGTAAGGTGAAAGGTTGAAAGTTCTTTACTCTTTGTGTCATGAATTAATGATCTAAGATTGATTGCTATGACTCTTTCCATGACTTGACATTCTATATAAATATATGTATATGTATCTTCATATATGCCTATACTAATGTACATGTGATTTCATATGATGGTTTGATTTGGATTGAACAAATGTTCTATTTTACCTTATACTCTGTTACATGATAGCGCTTCAACCACTAACCATCTCCAGATGCTATGTCCCCACATGACATAGGGGCCAGAGCTTCTTCTTTCTCTTCTATGCAGTGACCAAGTGTTCAAGCGTTTCGGGCATTGACATTGAAGTGGTGAGCTTTCATTTTATGGAGGGTATACATTTCATACTTTTACTTTAAGTCATATACTTGTATAAACTTGGTATTTGGCTATCGTTGGGGGCATGTCCCGATATATTGTTGACATTGGTTTGGTAGAGGCTTTATGGATGACTATGGACTTGAGTTTATTGGCTAGATTGTTGTCAATAATGAAATTTTGATAGTTTTTAAGTATTGACTATTAGCTTTATTTTCCGCTTCTTTGATATTTGATCAGAGTTCATTCGACACTTGTGAATTGAATAGATGGTTAGGTTGGGTTGACGGGGTGATCTCCGGTTCAAGTTGGGCTTAAGATGCCCACATGACATTGCCCGATTTCAGGGCGTGTCACATAACTCCCCTCAAAATCTTTCACACTTTTAAGAATGCAATATACATTTAAGAACGACCAAGCAGCAACCACTAACTCACTACAAGTGACTCTCTATCAATAGCAACACAAATAGACTCCTTTGCCTTATTTTCGAAAGATGACAACTTCACCCGCCTCAATTAGTATGCATGCCTCCTCATGAAAGGAAGTCCCACACACCAAAGTATCTATTACTCAACAAGGGACTAAAGCGCAAGAACTCAATCTCACAAAGAATCTCTCAATGCAAATAAGTATCATGCCATATGTTTGCCCTTATTTTCAATCACCACTAACTTGAAGACACTTGGTTGGAGATATCAAAGGAATTTCAAGATTTTAATATAGGCTTGGGAAAGGTTAGGATACACATTTGTGATCACAGTGACTACAACCTCTTTTAAATCTACTTAACACACTATTCAATTAAACTTTTGATCATGGGCCACTTCATTTCTTTCCAGCTCACACACGTGCCTCCTTTTACTACCTTGATTTCACCCATTTATTGAAAGCATTTTCTTTCCATCTATTTCTTTTGTGTGATTCATCCTTTTCTTTATTTTGATGAATCCTTTATTTTTCCTATACATTTGTTCTTATTTTTTTTAGATCTTAGGCACTCACTTACAATCATTTGGCCCAAAGTTACCTCTTCCAAGATTCACCGCCCCAAACTTAGGCTTTTAGACTTAAGTTGCACTTTAAAGTTTAAATAGGGTAGGGTTCAAAAGAGGAATAAAATACAAATGGCTCAAGGCTTCTAATATGGTTGCCAAAGAAAGGTTCAAAGGCTCAAAGTGGGTGACAAAGGATACAATCTATGTATGGGTAGGCTTTTTAGGCTAAACTGGATTTCCATGTTCATAAAGAAGGTCTAAGATCATTTTACCAACCATGCGTAATCAATATTACCTTTGAGAGACTAACGATGCAAGTTCTTGATGACATAAGCAAGCATGAGAAATAAATGACTAAGATCACCGTACATAGCATGCAAACTATTCAATTAGGCCCAATTGCATTTCTTACTAGAGGCAAAAGGAGTTATTCACCATACAATATAACTAAAGACTTTGTAGTCACAAAAAGAGGAAAGTGTTGTTACAAAATCATTCACGTCTATTACCTTGGTTTTCACAAAAAGTTTTTAGATGGAGAAGGATGCTTGCTTCGTATTTTTACTGCAAAAGATTGGCTATCATTATCATAAAATCAAGCCGTCATTTCACATTCTCGGTTCTTACAAGGGCAAGCCCTATGTCTATATAAACTTAACCATAGGCATACGGGCAATCCCAAATCTATAATGCCACGGGTACTCAGACTTCCCCTATATTTATATCTCATAAACCCCAAAACACGATGAATTTCCCTTAAGAATGTCGTCACTCAATCTATCATAGGGAAAGGCTCGTCCAAAATAATCATTAAATGAAGTCTTAGGATGAATCAACTAAAAATGTAACAATCAATTCACAAACTCTCTATGTTTAGTGTGAAACAAGTGTGAATTATGAGACAGGGCACAAACACGGGCACACCCCCAACTTAAAGGCATGTAAATCCCTTACTGCATATCATAAAAGCATAAGAAGGGTTAGAGGGGCACCTTTAAGCTACAACATGGATCAAAATTTTATACATCTCCGTTTTCTTGGGAAGCTTGGCTACGATTGTGGGACCATAATCACGATCCACGGACCGCAATCGCGGTACCTGAGACTGATTTTCCCCTATTTTGCTCTATTTTTTTGCACAACTGCCAACTTCCTAACTTAATTTTCCCTTGCATTTTGGAATTCCAACCTATTCAAAACACCTACAAAGCATCAAAACTAGGTGAATTAATCAAAGATAAATGTAATAAACATGTAACCGATGGTTACCTCCTATCAAGCGCCTGATTTAACATCGTGGCATGATGCTCCTTTATCAATATTGAGGGTCGTTGAAATACAACAACTCAACTTTGGTTGCCCTGAGTCCACCTACATTGTAGTGCTTCAACCTTTGCCCATCTACTATGAAGTTCTTTTTCTTAGGGACCTCTAAATCAATCACACCACTAAGGTACACACTCAAAATCATGAAGGCGCCCGATTATTTGGAACAAAGCTTACCTATAACAAGCTTCAAGTTAGAGTAGTAAAGGAGTACACTATTGCCTACAAGAAATTCCCACCTTAAGATATTAGCATCATGCCACTTCTTTATTTTCTCATTATATAAAGAACTTTAATTGGCCTTGAGTCGAAAATCCTCCAACTCATAAAGTGTAGTGACCCTCGACATGGAAGCTTCTTCCCAATTCATATTTAACTTCTTCAATTCTGACAAAGCCTTATGCTCAAGTTTGATGAGCAAGTGACAAACGTTGATAAAAAAAATTGGCAGGGGACATACCTACTGGAGTTTTATAGGCTTTCCTATATTCCCAAAGTGCATCATCAAGTTTCCTTTCTCAATTAGTTTGGCCAACATTTACGGTTTTCTCAAGGATATCTTTGATTTCTTGATTGGACACTTCTACTTAGCTACTCGTTTAGGAGTGATATAGAGTATAAAACTTGTGCTTCACCCTATATTTTTCAAGAAGAGCCTCAAAGACCCAATTGCAAAAGTATGTCCCTCTTTAACTAATAATGGCTCGCGATGTTCCAAATCTTGTAAAAATGTATTTTGTTCAAGATGAAAGTGACACGTTTGATCCCGATGTTAGGAAGAGCTATGGACTCTATCCATTTGGAGATATAAGAAACCACCACCAATATATATTTGTTTCCAAATGAGCTTAAAAAAGGGCCCATAAAATCACACATCAAAAATTTTGACTTCAAGATTGGGTTTAAGGGGCATCTCATGCCTTCTCAAAATGCCACCTTGCATTTGACATTAATGACATGCTTTGACCAAGTCAATGACATCTCTATGAATGGTGGTACAATAATAACAGCATTGAAGAACTTTGGCAGTGGTTCGAATCCCTCCATTGTGACCACCGAAGGGAGAGGGGCAACATGCTTCAAGAATATTTCATTTCAACTTTCATAACACAATGCTGAATCATACAATCCATGCATTCTCAAAAAAGAAAGGATTCATCCCAAAAATAATTCTTTATATCAAATAAAATCCGCATCCTTTGATGATAGATAAGATCCTTGGGAGTACACCACTCACCATATAATTAGCATAATTCACATACCACGATGCAATATTCCCCGATATTAACATAACTAGCTCATCGGGAAAGGTATAATCAATCTCAATATCACCCTACTTCTTATGATTATATTCAAGGTGGGAAAGATTATCGGCCACTTGATTTTCACAACCCTTTTAATCCATCACCTCAAAATAAAACTCTTGCAACAGCAAGATCCACCTAATCAAGCGTGGTTTAGCTTATTTCTTTTCCATGAGGTATTTAAGAGTGCATGATCCGTGTGCACCACTACTTTCTTTCCCAATAAATTGGCATAAAATTTTACAAAAGCATACATCACCACCAATAACTTTTACTCGGTAATCATGTAGTTACGTTGAGAATCATTCAATTATTTGCTTACATATTAGATTGGATGGAACAACTTCTCTTTTCGTTGCCTAACACCATTCCTGCGTAACACCACTTGTATCATATATTAGCTCAAAGGGCAAAGACCAATCCAGGGAAAGAATAATGGGGGTCATAAGAAAAATCCCTTTGAGATGGTTAAATTCCTTCAAACACTTATTATTGAACTCAAATTTTTGCTTCTTTTCAAGGAGTTTTCACAAGGTTCGTGCAATTTTTGAGAAATCTTTGATGAATCGCCTATAAAAACCCGCATGACCAAGGAAGCTTTTCACACCCTTCATGGAGATAGGAGGAGGTAATTTAGTAATCACCTTAACTTTTTCATGGTCCACTTAGTTACCATCCCTCTAGAATTTATGGCAGAGCATAATTCTCTCCTCAACCATGAAGTGGCATTTTCCCAATTCATGACTAGATTTTCCGCACACCTTTAAAGAACTTTCCTTAAGTGATTGAGGCCTGACTCAAATGACTCTCCTATGACAGAGAAGTCATCCATGAAAACCTCCATGGAATCTTCCACAATATTTGCAAATATTGACAACAATCACTATTGGAAATTTCTGGAATATTACACAACCCAAAAGACATGCACTTAAAGATGAATATGCCATAGGAACAAGTGCTGTTGTATTTTATTGATCTTCCAGGGCAATGAAAATATGGTTTTACCTCGAGTAGCAGTCAAGAAAATAATACCAACCTTACCCGACTAGCCTATCTAGCATTTGATCCATAAAGAGCATTAGGAAATGATCCTTCTCGGTCCAAGAGTTCAACTTGTGAAAGTCCATACACAACTTTGAACCCGCAACCAATCAAATGGGTATAAAATCATTATTCTTATTTTGTACTTCCATTATGTCACCTTTCTTGGGAAACAATACAACGAACTCACCCATGTGCTATTTGAGATCGGGTAGACGACTCCCATACTTAAGACATGATCTTGATCTAGTTTGATCTTCTGAGAACAAATTTTGGGAGCTATTGCTATAATATCTGCAATCTCCCATCTGGTGACACAAATAAATTTCTTTACTATAGCTTTCAAGGCTTCTACTTGGATAGACTCGAGATCACTCACGACAATAATTGGTAATGTGTTGTGATCTCCATAACATACATAATAGAGGTGATATGGCAATGATTTTAACTCAAGTTGTGGAGGCTCAAAGATCGATGGCTTGGTGGGTGAACTTTCACCATTCTTTGAGTCAAAATCCAATTTGGCCGGGTTCTTGGTGTAAGATCTAACCCATCAATAAAGTAACTACCTTATCATACCCTTCAATTTCTTTGCTTTTGAAGTTCCACAATACACCCACTAAAGGGTCATTCATAAGATCCACATCAGTTATGTTCATTACTTTATCATCAATGACATCAATCACCGATGTCACTTGTAAATCCATGGCTTGCTTCATGACATTGCAGAATTGAAAGTGACCTCCTTGTTATTTACCCTAAATTTCATCTTACCGTACTCCACATCGACTAATGTATTTCCAGTGGATAAAAAGTTCTACTAATAATGATAGGAACTATGATCCATTGCACAATTGAGAATAATGAAGTTGGCCAGAAATATAAACCGATCAAATTTTACCAATACATTGTATATCACCCCAATGGGTCTCTTGATTGATCGATCGGCCGTCAATAGCCTCATGGATGTAGGTAAGTATTACCCAGCCCCAACTTGTGAAACACCACAAACAACATCAATTTGATACTTTCCCCAGTGTCACACAATGTTTAAGAAAATTTGAACATCTCGATGGTGTATGGGATGTTGAATGCACTCGAGTATTCTTTCTTTCATGAAATTATGCTTGACATGGTAGCACTACAATTATGAGTCACCTCTATGGTTTAATACTCGACAACTCACTTTTTAGAAACCAAGCCTTTCATGAATTTTGCATACCCAACATTTTTTTACAAAGATTTTATCAATAAGATATTGATAGATAGGTTGCTAAATTTCTCATTAAACATATTGAACTTGGCATTATCATTTCTCTTCTGGAGACTTTGTAGGAATATAGGAGGAATTTTAATTGGTGGCAGTGGGGAAATTCGATGTTCATTCACTTTTGAATTATCACTCTTCACCGTTCTAAGAGGATCTTCTCTATGAATTTTCTCTTCCACAAGCTTTGAGGGTGCATCAATTTCATTGTTGAACTTGGGGGCCTCATCATTTGAATTATCTAACTACTTCTATTTCATATTTATTTGCCCATCACTTGTCTTACTATTGATATTTTTACCAAGAGATCAACCACTCCTAATGACAATAGCCTCGATGTGAGCATTAGCATTTGGATTAACCACCACATCACTAGGTTGCCCTTCTTTTTGTTGAATATTGAGTTGAGCCATTATTTGATCCAATTGTCCCTCTTATTTCTTAATAGAGTTTGAATGGGAAACCAATATTTAGTGTAATCTATATAAATCAATTCTCATTTAGCTTACCATCTTATCGATCCCTTCTTCTCCTATTAAGATTTGGGCCAAGACATCATTATTTATATACCTTGCTTGATCGTTTCGACCTTGATTCCCACCTTTTCTTTGATAGGCAAGGAGAGAACCCCCTGAATGATTTGACAAATATCATATTTCTTCATCAAGATCCTCCTTTTCCATAATTTTATAGCCCCTAGTATCTTGAGAGGATATGACATTGACTACTCAAAGATAATCTCCCATCATATGTTTTGTAACGAGTTTGAGTTTTATCTTTACCTTGATCATACTTGTATCTCTCTCATCATCTTTTATACCTTTCTCTTAGCCCATAAAGATGT
>JAPEIP010000007.1:91076049-91088996 GCA_026120095.1 Capsicum chinense
AATATTGAGTTGAGCCATTATTTGATCCAATTGTCCCTCTTATTTCTTAATAGAGTTTGAATGGGAAACCAATATTTAGTGTAATCTATATAAATCAATTCTCATTTAGCTTACCATCTTATCGATCCCTTCTTCTCCTATTAAGATTTGGGCCAAGACATCATTATTTATATACCTTGCTTGATCGTTTCGACCTTGATTCCCACCTTTTCTTTGATAGGCAAGGAGAGAACCCCCTGAATGATTTGACAAATATCATATTTCTTCATCAAGATCCTCCTTTTCCATAATTTTATAGCCCCTAGTATCTTGAGAGGATATGACATTGACTACTCAAAGATAATCTCCCATCATATGTTTTGTAACGAGTTTGAGTTTTATCTTTACCTTGATCATACTTGTATCTCTCTCATCATCTTTTATACCTTTCTCTTAGCCCATAAAGATGTAGAGGGAACCCCTTCGACCACCTTGGCACCTCTCTTGTTCCAACCTTTAGCTAGCCTTGTCACTTGATTCAATACATTCGATGTAACTCCATAAGGCAACTTAATAAGAAACCCCCATATATGTTGTCAACCACGACTCTATTTAATTGATTTTATTCTTGATAAAATATTGGAAGAAGCATCTTCTACTGGAATTCATGGATCAAAATTGTATGAGTTTGTCATTGAACCTTCGCCACACCTCAAATAAGGGTTTACCACTAAGTTGATGAAAATTCATTATTTCATCTCTTAGTCATAGAATTTTAGATGGTGGGAAAATATTGATCCAAAAAGGTTTTCTTAAGTTTGACCCAAGATGGAATAGATTCGGTCGGTAGAGATCTCAACCACAAAATTACTTCACCCATTAAGAAAAATGGGAATAGCCTGCATAGAATCTTGAGTGATATGAGAAATATCGAATGGGGCGCACACCTCAGTGAGGTTTGTCAAGTGGAGTTTTGCATCTTTGTTAGATTGGCCCATGAATAAGACTTTTATTTGTAAAATGTGGAGCATTATACTTGTGACATGGAATATCCTATTTCTCTCAGCTAGTAGGTTGCGGATGGCGCAAGTATGCCCCATATCTGTAAGAAAATCTATGTCCCCTCTATGCCAATGAAAAGAACCATCATCTCTCCCATTATGGATCATCGTGTCATGATTACTATAAAAATCACCTAACAAAACAAAAACTACAAACAATGTAAATACAGACACTATAGGTGAACCCAAAGTTACTAACAACACCACACAAGCAAACACTAAGTTTCACTCTTTGGCAACGGCGCCATTTTTTATAACGCTCAACTTACACCATAATTCTAATACAAGGTAGTTATTGTCAATATAAATAACCCAACTTAGGTTGGAATTAAATCCACGAGAAGTGTAAATTATCTTTCAAAACCTATGTATGTTATATCCTTGCCATCAAAATGGAACCTGAACTGGAGTGATCACCATAGTGAGCCCATTTCTCATAAAAATAATAGAATTCAAGATGAGACATCAAATTTGTAGTTGGAAACATGAATAAATACGTCTCTTATGCTCCTTAGTCACTAGATTACATGATAAAGCTATATTTCCAACACATAAAGATTCAAAAATTAAATATATCTTAAAACATGGAAACTTAACTTGAAAAGTCATGCATTTAGGCACAATGTTCAAAGGTTAACCTTGTTAAAAACCCCACATACCTCAATAACTGAATTCTTAAAGATTATTTAAACTTGGGTGTTTTGAACTCTTGGATTCTTGTGGAAAAGAGCTTGGGTTCTTGTTCTTGGGAAGAAGGAGGGTTTATTAAGAGTATTTTTGAGAGGAAGTGGAAAATAAATCATGTTAAGGACAAATTGGGTTGAAGGAAAAAGACCTATTTTCTCTTTGATTTTGTTAATGAAAGAGGCTAGCCGACCTACCCTATTATGACGCGGCCCCTACTCCAGTAGAATAGACCTTGTAGTGTGACCCCTACTTTGATTAATCGACCCTCGCACCATAACCCCTACTGCTTGTGGAGACACCCTCATACCAAAGGCCTACCATAAGGGCTTGCTGCCTCTATGATCCAAACACACCCTGAATTCCCACTGAAAATATTAAAACTCCCCGAGACACACCTTTAACAACCTTAAACATGAAAAAACTAAAAAAAAAATGTCTTAAAGTTAGAAAGACCAAAATAAAATTTTTTTACGAAGTCTTTGGGTCTTAAAGTGACTAAGTCCTCAACACTTAGAGAATATTTCAAGCCTTGAGCCCTTTAAGCAGGCAACTAAGAGCTAAATCAAACTTAGAATATTATGAGGTATTATAGAGAACCTCGTACTATGATCTATAGGCTACAAAAGTGAAGTATGAGTAGTGGCAGGTGATATTCATAAAACATTCCAGACTTTAGCTCTTAAAAATTTCTTGAGATTTGGGCTTACTACCTTGGTTATGACTGGACCCTCAAAATTATAGGGAGTCTTAATGGATCATTGGAATGAGTCATACCCAAACTAGTAAGTTTGAGGCTTGATTTTACTCTCAGTATGAGTGGCTCACTATGATCCGTAAGGACTAATTACGAGTCATAATAATCAAACCATAGGATGTCCAGTTTTCACCCTATTTGGTTTTGCTCTAGCAACAAGTAGGACCCTATGACTCATAGAGTCCTAATACAATTAGTGTCATTGATTCATAAGAATAAAAAGATAGGGTGCCTTGGTGGTACAACCTGGATTATGACACATGGTGATAAGTCTTAGGTATGGTTATAAGTTAAGGGATCGACTCATAAGTAAAGGAGACCATTTTTTAGTTTTTAAGTTGGGAGCACTTTAGATATTTTCCACTTAAAACCCCTTAGACCCCACGTCCATAAAATACTTTTGGGGTATTCATTCAACACTTTAATAGATTAAACACTCTCTCTAAATTCTCTCAAACAAGTTAAGCTAGGGTCTTACTAATTTGGTCATCTTAAGGCTCAAGTGATGATTTCTCTCCATTAATCTTCATAATTCAGGTATGTTACTCTTCCCTCATTGTTAATTTTGCAAAGGCATGTGATTTAAAGTACTGTTCATAAGATTATTGTTTGGTTTTAAAAACAAAGGTTGGAGTTTTGAATGTTGTGAGTTGAACAATATTTCTCATGGTTTATATATATATAATTTTTATGTTTTTAATATGGTTTATAACTTAAGGGTGCATGGGTATGGTGAATGAACTAGGGAATTGGCATTTCCCAACCTTGTATCTATAAAGTGGTTATAACCCTAACCCCATAATATGAAATTAGTTTTAGTTATGAGAACTGTGGGAATTTTTAAAATTAAACTAGTCTTGGACTATTGAATGATATAAAGAAGTATTTGAAATAAAATGGTATGATTTAACAAAAAGAGGGAGTTGGTGTTGCCCAATTTGTATTATTGTACAAAGGGAGTTATTCTCACCAAGTTAATGGAAATTATTTTGGCATGATGTGTTACCTTGCAAGTGTAGTTGGTATGATGATACTAATAATGTATGCCTAAAAATGTGTTATGGTTCATCGAATGGGAATGTGTGGCAATTATTTTAATTGGGTTTTAGTAAGGGTTATGTAGATAAGTTGTGAAAGTAGAGGTTTGAGTGACCAATTGTGGAAATTGCATTTGCCAATATGGGGGTCAAGGTGACCAGGGAGGTTTGAGTCCCCCTTCTTATTATTTGATGATTAGGGAGGTTTGAGGCCTCTGCAAAATCATTAGATAATTGGGTGCTTAAGTCCCCTTAGTATATGTTTGAGGGTTCGATTCTCCCATGTACATATATATGAGACTATTCTCTAGTTCATGTGGCTATATGCACTGGGACCGATCAGAGGGTGAGAGCTGGGGCCCATATAGCCCTGGGTACAATTATATAACAGTTGCGCTACATAATTTAGGTTAAGATTTTTATAGGCATGTTTAGCCTTATTCCCTATCCCAGCACGTGATATATATATTTCGGCATTTGATTATGTGCACTGATATTGAATGATTTTAAATTATTGATCATATCATTATGTTATCCTTATCCCTGAGTTTTATGCTAGCGTTCACCACGCTAACCATCTTCAAATACTATATCCCAATGCAGTGTAGGAATTGGTCATCCTTCTACTTCTCCTGCTCAGCGACTTGTATTCGAGATCAGCTAGCGAGTCATATTGAAGTGGTGAGCTTCCATACTTTGAAAGACCTCATTTCGTGATTATGGTTTTCTTTACATTTTGACTATTCCATTAGATTTATTTTTTGGCTACTGTTGGCGGCATGTATCGACACTTTATTGATATTTAGTCTTTGATCATAGTTTAGAAGGCTTTATTTAGAATACTGTGGCTGTTGGGTGGTATTAGTTGATAATGCTCAAACTATACCTCTCTAATGTGAATGTAAGCAATCATTGTCAATATAAAATCCAACTAGGTTAGGGTCGAATCCCACAGGGAATATGGTGTGAACTTAAGTCGTTTGTGATTCAATCAATTGGTAGTTGGAGGTTTCCTAAAATGGGGGCTTTAAGTTTAGCAAGTAATTGTTGGTCACTTTAACTTAAGTGTTTGTAATCAAGAGTTTATGAAAAACCAGAATTATGTTCACTAGGGGTTTTGGTACTGGCAGATGCTAATAGTAGTTCAAGATTCTCACAGTAGATAGGATAACAAGTTATCTTTATCGAAGTTATGCCTAAATGTCTCTTGACCTACTTAAGCATTTAATTACCTAATCCTCTCGGTTTTAGGGAATATATGTTCATGACCAGATTTTACCTCAGGTTAATCAACCTTGTTACATTGTCAATTATTAAATGGAAGTTTTTGTTGCTTCCAAGTCCCTATTAATAATTCACTTCCCACTATATTTGATTTCTTTCTCAAGTAAATCAAAGCAGGTGTTATCTATTGTTTGCAACCTACGGACAATAATTAAAACCTCAAAATTATCAAGAAGTCCTACTACCTTTTGAATCTTGAACACTTAGCATCTTATCAAAACTTAACCCTAGATCCCATATTTCAGGTTAAAGGAATTTAGCCACGCATGATGTAATAATCGAAACAACTAGATGAATTCATCCTTTGAAAGATAAACTTACAACAAGATGAATAATGACTAGTGAATTGCAGATTAGATCACAATAGAAATCCAAAAATAATGACTAAAATCTCTTTAAAGTAATTGCTTTTTAAAACCAAGAAATTAGAGAGAGAAAATATCAAAATACATGTCTCTAAACTCAATGTTCGGAACCCTTAAGAAAACCCTAAACAAGGATTTAAATAGTTTTCCTTAATTATGGAAACAAAATAAGAAAATTTAGAAATTCCTCGGATTAGGTGACGCCATTTGTGATAGCTTATCAGGAGGCTGGCGACTTATCACAAATGTTGTCAGCTTCCTTTATGCTTTTGGTACTCCCTGACTAATGCTGACGACAACGTTGATGTCCTATCAACTCTTTGATGACCTATCACAAATGTCGTCAAGGCTTTTTCTCATCTCTCACATTCTGCCTTAGGCTGACGGCAATCTTGATGACTTATCCTCTCCTTGGCGTCCTATCACAAAATGTCATAATAGCTTTTAACTTAGGCCAATTCTTTAGCTACTGCTAACAATGAAGCTGATAGCTTATCATAGGGATGATGACTTATCACAAATGTCGTCAGCAAACTTCAGCTTTATTTACTTCAGATTTCAGCTCATTTTCTTCCATTCTTGTTAGTTATCTAGCATCTTAGCTTCTACTGTAAAATCAAACATTAGGCAATCAAAAATGACAAAAGTTGCTTAAGACTTCACAATTATTCATAGTTAAAAGCCTCAAATGTGTTAGTATTAGCTCACCATCAAAATCCTCATCTTAAAATAATTGCTTGTGCTCAAGCAACTTAGCACAACTAAGAGAATACAAAGCACATTTGGCAGTCAATCATCCATATCATCTCAAAATGCTTTCACTATCTCGAAAGTAAGTTAATTTAAGTACAATGAAGAACACCAATGCAACACAAAGTAATCAAGATATGGCATTAATTCAGCTATAATAACCATGCATAGACCAGTATTACACTACCCGAACAAGTTAGTAACTAGAAATATAACTAGTGTGCCATCACAGCAAAGAAATCCCCCTCATCTCATATCAGGAATTATATATGTAACCATGGGGACAATCAAAACACTCACTCTCAGAATGAAGTTCCAATCAGTATATGACAAGTACCATAGGCTTTCCTTTATTTTCATTACCCAGATCTTTAGATAGGTCAGCTAGGATTACTATAGGACTTCTCTTAGGCTTGTAATGTAGGCTAGGGGATGGTATGATACTCGATGGATTTTAAAGTGACTAAGCCTCCTTGACACCACAATAGATTTTTGGGGTTTCACTCATTAGCCTTTTCTGCTCTTCTTTTTTCTTGATCATAATTAGTTAGGATGAGTGCAGTCTTTTCTCAATTACTTATTACTTTTCACAATTTTTCTTTTTCTTGCTCTTTTCCTCTGCACCTAGCTTTTTATACTTTTCTTTTATGATAATTTCTTCATACTCATTCTATATCACTCACCCCTATGATGGCCACCCTCAACTTAGGCCATTTGCCTAAGTCAAGGTGCACAGTGTCTAAGGAGGAATAGGGCCAAAATAGGTTCATTATGATCTAAATAAGGAGGTGATAGGTGTCATACAAAGAAATAGGCTAATTAGGCTCAAAATAGGGATCAAGGGATATGATACACATAGGGAAGGTCATTTAGGCTAAAGTGAGCTAATCTTAAAATGGCCTATGATCCTTTCCTAACCCCTATCCTTTAACCTAGATAAGACTAACCGGGCAAGTTCTGGCTTCAATATACAGAATGAACTAAGTAATATCCCTCACACACACTTGGAATACAGGTATATCGCACTTGACTACTCATTCAATTCGTGCAGCTATTTAGCAATGATTATTATGTTACGAGAACTAATGCCATACAAAGATGCGCGGTGGTCACACTTAAATACAAATCAACCAGTTTAAAGTAGTACACCACTTGAAAAGGTGTACAAAAATCACAAAAATAATTCAACTGCCTCAAGTACAAGTATTTCTTCTAGTTGACTACAAAATTTTACAACAATAAATTTACCCTACACCCTCAACATAAAATCAAAGAAAATATGAACTAAGGGTTAGAGTATACCTAGAATAAATCAATCCCAGGAGTCATGGGTTCCTGAACCTACTGTTGCATCTCCATCAAAAGCCTCTCTCTATTCTAGTGCAGCTGGTCTATTAGTCTCTGAAGGCCTACTAGTAGAGGCACCTACGACTCTCACTTGGATGGCTACCTCCCATCTCTCATTATCCACTAAGGACTCAATTCTTGCCTTTTTTATCTCCTTTTTTTTAGACTTCTTTCTACCCTCTTTTCTACTTTTCTTTCTTCATCACTATCAGGCCTCTCTCTCTTTTCTTTTTCTTTCTTATCACCTTTCTTATTATTCTTCTTTACTGGATCCTCTGTAAGATCAAGCATCGGGATTTCTCCCTCAGACTCCTCAGCTACTAGATCTACTGACACTATAAAGTAGTGCTTCTGTAGCATTCCAACCTCTACTTATACTTTGTATAGGTTTGATCTGAATAATGCCATCTCTAGAGCTAACTTTTCTCTCGATTGTCCATTAAAGCAGTTCTCTAATTCATCAATCCGGCCTAGTAGAGCCTTGTAAGGCTCAAGTGTAGCCTTAACTCTTTTGTCTACTGTAGCTGCATATTGCTTGGCAAAGAGTTTAAGATGAGCCTCACACCACTTGGACTGCTTTGCTACTCTCCTGCAATTCAAATGGTTGAAGGAAAATTCTATTGTAGGCACTGTAGCTGGAGAAATTTTCTCAGTTCTAGGCACTGATGATTCTGCCATTGTTGCGGATGTTAGAGGTACAACTTCAGAATCAGGCACCTCTACATTAGGTGTTGCACTAGTACCTATAACTGGTGGAATCTCTGTGCCCCTATCAAGCATTAGCCTTGGCTGATTTTCCTCATCTTGGATTGGATTGTGGGTCTTCCTGGCAAAGAGTCCTTCTTCTAACCCTACAATCTTTGGCACATTTTTTGCCCTACACAACCTTGTAATTAAACAAGGGAAGGGATATGTTGTATCATACCTTCAGAACCAAATTTTTATCTCTATAGTGATAATTTCTCCAAAATTTAATTTGAGGTTAGCCATAAAACTTGCAACTAATATTGCTTTGTCATCCCCGAGGATATTATAACCATCTATGGGCATCAACCACGTACGTACAATACCACAACAAAATCTTGCCTCTGAAGTTAGGGAGGCCTTAAAGATTCCTTCACTCAGATTTGTTAGCCATTTCGGTTCTCTATTGGCTATGAGTGTGGCTAACCAATTTCACTGATTTTCCCAATGCTTCAACCTATTATAGAAAGTAGGTGAAGTGGCCTGAGAAGTGAAGTCAGGCCATGAAGGAACTTGTTGATTGTTTCTTCAGAAACATCCACTATTACACCCCATTCCAAAACTTTATCCAAAAAAGGCTGGTCAGCTGCTTTCTCTCCTTTTCTATACATGTTTTCCAAGCGAGCTTGGTATTTTTCATAGAACTCCCTAACTAGTTTAGGGAAAAATGAATTTTCTCCTCGTGTAGTCCATCCTAAATCATAGCCATGAAGTTTTTACTCCACCTTTGGGTACCTGCTCAACCCCTTTGTAATGATTCTCTTCTCCTCAAAGATTGTCCTCTTGACAACTCTTTTATTGGTTCTGTGAAGCCCATCAAAGAAGATTTTATAAGCTTTGGGAATCTTCCATCTATTTTCATCTCGGACTTTAGGATTCTTGTATTTGACCATAGTTCTCCAAATCAAAGAGTCTTCATCATCTTGTGGCTTAGCAGAAGGGGACTCAGTTGATGGTTCCTCAGACTCATTCCCCTCGAAATTAGGATGATCTGAATCATGCTCTTCTAATTTAGCATGTTTAGACTCTTGTTGCTCAGAGACCATCTACTCAGAAATTGTATGCTCGGATGTTGTTGGCTCAGTGTCACTTTCTTCACTCTTCTCCACCTCAACTAGTGGGGGTGGTAGAGACTTTTTAGGGCTTTGTTTTTTTTTTCTTTCTAAGCATAGGCTGTTCCTCTTCATAATCAGACTCTTCATTGAAGAGTGTTCGAGGTACACTTCTCTTGGTCACTTTCTTTGTGGATTTTGAGTTCTTTCCTTTGGGTGGCATTTCAAGACCTGTAGCAAGAGAAAAACTATTAGTTGACCCTCAAGAGTATAAACACAAACACATCGATCATTAAAATTCCACACCCCTTGAAAGGGTTTAGTAATACTTCAGGTCCTAGGTGTGACAACATTTCTGATAAGCCATCACAGTTCTGATAGCTTATCATGAATGTCGTTAGCCCTAAATAGAACTTACAAAATTCTTATCAACTTCTGAAGACATTTCTGACAAGCCATCATAGTTGTGATATCTTATTACGAATGTCGTCAGCTATAAACAGAACCCTAACTTGATTTTAACTCAATTTTTGGTCCTATTTTTTTTTTATTAAAATCCACTCGATCTTTGTTTTTAAGATGAAATTTTAAAACTTAAGCTTGCACAGCAAACCTTAGTTCCAATTTTTAGCCATTTTTGCAACCTTAACTTTGTTCAAGCTTCTTGGGAACTTGTTTTTTTTTTCAATTTATCACTTACCACTTGAAAAGAAAGGTTAGGTTTTGATCATACCTGATAGGAGCCTTCAATGTGGTTACACGAACAACAGGAAATAAAGAGAGGTTCTTGATTTTTATTGCAAACCAACACATACAAGGAAACTTTCTTTTGTTTTAGTTGAAGAGACTTTTAAAAAGGAAGAAAATAAACCAAAGATGGGAAGAGAATAACTTAAAGGAAATAAAAATTAAGTGGGAAGGTGGAAAGGCCAAGCTGTGGGCTGGGTTGGATCATTTTAATTCGGCCCACAGTTTTAGCTAATGTTGGGCTTTTTGTGATGACATTTCTAATAAGCTATCACAATTTTGATAGCTTATCACAAATGTCGTCAGCCTAAAAGAAATTACCTCAGAGCTGTTGTTTTTGATGATAAAGCTGACAGCTTATCATAATTGTGACAGCCCATCAAAAATGTCGTCAAGAGCACTTCAATGGATATATCGATTCCACCTTTATTGAACTAAAACCTAACTACAAAATAAACAATTTACTGGAATATAAAAATTTTGGGTTGCCTCCCAATAACTCCTAGACAACCTGTCGATACCCCTTTACCAACTTAATAGAATACGTCCATGATTGAGAAAACACTCATCTCCTTTGCCGGTGTCATAGATGAGTGTATTTTGAATCTTGCTTCCTTGTCATTGCACCTGAACTTCAACTCATTCAGTTCCATATCCACTATCACTTTCCCAGTTGCAAGGAATGGTCTACCTAAAATAATGGGCACTTCGAAGTCCACCTCACAGTCCAGGACTACAAAATCAGCAGGCAAAATAAAGTCGACCACCTTTACCAATACATAATGTAATATACCCACTGGCTACTTTACAGACCTATCTACCATCACCAATCGGAAACCAGTTTCTTGTACACAGCGTGTGGAATTAGGTTTATACTGGCTCCCAAATTGCATAGTGCTGTTGTGAAATTCAGGGACCCAATAGTACACAGGATGGTAAACGCTCCCATATCTGCCTTTTTTGCACTAAAGACCTTGTAGAGATAGTGCCACAATGAAAGAGATTGTCCTCCGGCTCATGGATAACCTTTCATTTCTTAGTCACAAGGACTTTCATGAACTTTGCATACCCTGTCATTTGCCCAAGTGCCTCAACCAGAGGCACATTTATTGTTAATTGCTTGAGCATTGCCATGAATTTGGTGAATTTTGTGTCATCAACCTTTTTCTTTAACCACTGAGGAAATGGAGGTGGTGGTCCTGGGATAGTTTTCAGCACTACCTCCTTCTCCTTCTCTTTGTCTTTATCTGGAGCATCATCAGAATTATCCAACTTCTTAGACTTCACTGGACCACTTTCTTCCAGTCCACATCAACTACCTCATCAACTACAGGTTTGCCCATAGAAGGGCTAGGTAATATCTTACCACTTCTAGTGGTAATATCCATGCATGAGCCATCATTCTATAGATTTTTTACCATATCACTTGATAATATTCCGCTCTTTCTCTGGTTGAATGCTACGGACCATTGGCTCATCTACCGCTCTAACTATTTAATTGGGTAGAGTGTGAGTGCACCAACTGACTAATAGATGTCAAATCGGTCTTTATGGTGGTCACAACAGAGTTGGTAGCTTTCACTCTCTTCAACAACTTAGCCATCATGTCCTCCATGGACATCTTTTTAGAACTTGTTGAAGCAACCTCATGATTTCCAGGAGAAATATACAGCCCGCTCCTGTCATTGTTATTCCTCCAATTTCCTTGCTTCCTATCTTTAGAACCATGCTTATCATAGTGAATACGACCTTGATTCCATTAGCTATTGCCTCGGAAACCCCTCTGATTATAACATATTTAGTCTTTTTATCTGCATCAGCTCCACTTTTATTCTGAGATCCCATAGCTTTTACCTTTTCAATCTTGCCTGATAGCAAGTTCTTGGTTAGTAAGTCCATCTGTGTTTTAAGGTGAGCCATATCTTGGTCACTCTCCTATTCTCTTTTACATTATTCCACAGTAATGCCTACAGAAGCAGTAAGGCTGGCCACCATAAAGTCTATGGTATGCCATGACCTACTCTGTTTGGTCATTCTTTCTAGTATCTCTGAAACCTCTGAGAATGTAAGATCAACAAATGAACCACCAGCAACATTGTATACAATTGGCTTTGTAATGGAGTTAAGAGCCCTGTACAAAGTCTCCATCAAATATATGTCCATCATGTTATGGTTCAAACACTGTGTTAGCTTTTTCTTGAATCTTTCCCAGGTTTCATGCAAGTTTTTAGTCGGGATCTGCCAAAAGTTGCTGATCTTTTCCCTCAACTGTACCCTCTTGGAAGGCAGAAAGAACCTTTCTAGAAAAGCTTTTTTCAACGGCCTTCAGTTAGTTATAGAATCGGGTGTTAGCTTATTTAGCCACAATGTTGCCTCCCCAGACAGAGACAACAAAATCAATCTCAACCAAATAACATTTTGGCTCACTCCTGGGTTATCAAAAGATTTGTAGATGGTGACAAAATTCACCAGATGCAAGTTTGGGTCATCCCCAGGAAGGCCATTAAACAACCCCTTCAGATTTAGGAGTTGAATCATAGTACTTGTAATGTTGAATTTTTCCCTAGGCGCCAACGGTGGAGGAATAATTTCACCCGTTGAACCTGCTCTGTCCATTCCATCATCATCATCATTGAGATCATACAAGACCGGCTGGTATTCTTGCTTTTCTCAAAATGGATGGTTCCTGTTAACATTACGCCGTACTGGTGCAACTATTTTCTCTGCACGCCTTGGGTTACCAGGATTCGGCAACTCCTCATTTCCCAAATCTTTATCCTTAGGATTTGGATGTCGTGCTTATTGCCCGACATTTTTCACATTCACCTGAGCTCTAGCTAAGGCTACCAATCTGTTAGCTCTTGCTGTTCTACTATTTTTCCAATTCATTATGGTTCTGGATTAGGTGGTAATAATGGTTCCCCAAAACTTCTGGTTCGTGGCATACACTATAAATATCCTACAAATAAACAAAAACAATAAATAAACATAAAACTAGGAAAATTGACTAACAGTCACTTTGCGCACATAAACTTCAGTTTTCAACCGTATTCCCCAACAATGGTGCCATTTTTGATAACGATCAAACTACATATCTCTAATGAGAATGTAAGCAATCGTTGTCAATATAAAATCCAACT
>JAPEIP010000007.1:91089096-91124831 GCA_026120095.1 Capsicum chinense
CATAGTACTTGTAATGTTGAATTTTTCCCTAGGCGCCAACGGTGGAGGAATAATTTCACCCGTTGAACCTGCTCTGTCCATTCCATCATCATCATCATTGAGATCATACAAGACCGGCTGGTATTCTTGCTTTTCTCAAAATGGATGGTTCCTGTTAACATTACGCCGTACTGGTGCAACTATTTTCTCTGCACGCCTTGGGTTACCAGGATTCGGCAACTCCTCATTTCCCAAATCTTTATCCTTAGGATTTGGATGTCGTGCTTATTGCCCGACATTTTTCACATTCACCTGAGCTCTAGCTAAGGCTACCAATCTGTTAGCTCTTGCTGTTCTACTATTTTTCCAATTCATTATGGTTCTGGATTAGGTGGTAATAATGGTTCCCCAAAACTTCTGGTTCGTGGCATACACTATAAATATCCTACAAATAAACAAAAACAATAAATAAACATAAAACTAGGAAAATTGACTAACAGTCACTTTGCGCACATAAACTTCAGTTTTCAACCGTATTCCCCAACAATGGTGCCATTTTTGATAACGATCAAACTACATATCTCTAATGAGAATGTAAGCAATCGTTGTCAATATAAAATCCAACTAGGTTGGGGTCGAATCCCATAGGGAATATGGTGTGAATTTAAGTCTTTTACGATTTAATCAACTGGTAGTTGGAGGTTTCCTGAAATGGGGTTTTTAAGTTTATCAAGTAATTGTTGTTCACTTTAACTTAAGTGTTTGTAATCAAGAGTTTATGAAAAACCAGAATTATGTTCACTAGGGGTTTTGGTACTTAAAAGATGCTAATAGTAGTTCAAGATTCTCACAGTATATAAGACAACAAGTTATCTTTATCAAAGTTATGCCTAAATGTCTCTCGACCTACTTAAGCATTTAATTACCTAATCCTCTCGGACTTAGAGAGTTTATGTTCATGACTAGATTTTACCTCAGGTTAATCAACCTTGTTACAATGTCAATTATTACATAGAAGTTTTTGTTGCTTCTAAGTCCCTGTTAATAATTCACTTCCCACTATATTTGATTTCTTTCTCAAGCAAATCAAAACAGGTGTTATCTATTGTTTGCAACCAACAGACAATAATTAAAACCTCATAATTATAAATAAGTCCTACTACCTTTTGAATCTTGAACACTTAGCATCTTATCAAGACTTAACCCTAGATCCCATATTTCAGGTTAAAGGAATTTAACCACGCATGATGTAATAATCGAAACAAATAGATGAATTCATGCTTTAAAAGATAAACTTACAACAAGATGAATAATGACTAGTGGATTACAGATTAGATCATAATAGAAATCCTAAAATAATGACTAAAATCTCTTTAAAGTAATTACTTTTTAAAGCCAAGAAATTAGAGAGAGAAAATATCAAAATACATGTCTCTAAACTCAAATTCGGAACCCTTAAGAAAACCCTAAACAAGGCTTTAAATAGTTTTCCCTAATTATGGAAACAAAATAAGAAAATTCAGAAATTCCTCGAATTAGGTGACGCCATTTGTGATAGCTTATCAGGAGGCTGATGACTTTCTTTATTCTTTTGGTACTCGCTGCCTAATACTGAAGACAATGTTGATGTCCTATCAACTCTTTGATGACCTATCACAAATGTGTCAAGGCTTTTTCTCATCTCTCATTCTGCCTTAGGCTGACAGCAATCTTGACAACTTATCAGCTCCTTGGCGTCCTATCACAAAATTTCATCATAGCTTTCAACTTAGGGCAATTATCTAGCTACTGCTGATGATAAAGCTGATAGCTTATCACAGGGCTGGCGGCTTATCACAAATATCGTCAGCCACACTTCGCCTTTATTTACTTCAGATTTTAGCTCATTTGCTTCCATTCTTGTTGGTTCTCTTGCATCTTAGCTTTTATTGTAAAGTCAAACATTAGGCAATTAAAAATGACAAAATTTGCTTAAGACTTCACAATTATTCATAGTTAAAAGCCTCAAATATGTTAGCATTAGCTAACACATCATCAGTCGGTTGGTTGACTGGTCGTCAGTGATTGGTTATGGACATGCATTTAAACTTTCTTAGACTATTTGAATCTATCGTGTTATATGCTCAAAATTTAGTTAACCTTGGGGTGTGGTGTGTTTGGTTTAGTTAGGTACACAGGGTGATCTCAGGTTCATGTGGGACTTAAGATACCCATCATGTACAAGCCTTGGTTTGGGTTATGACAATGGTGGTATTTGAGCTTAGGTTTGGTGTCATTGGGTTTCCAACAAATTCGTGTTAAGTTGAGTCTCTTTTATGAGTTTGTAGCTTGCCACACTTATGAGGAAGAGATTATGTGATATTTAAGAGCCTTTTCCTTTCTTGTTGTTCTTTTTTAAGTAATAGAGTCTAAGGTCTTGAGTCTCTCTAATTCTTATTTGATCACTTTTCAGATCATGCCTCCCAGATGATCTAAAGCTCATGGAAACTCCTCTACCCTACTTGAGGATAATGCTGATGGGACACACCTTGCTTATAGGGTACAGACCCAGTCTAGGGGTCCAGTTCCTGATTGCCCTCCTGAAGTTCCACTGGTCCTCTCTTGTCCTCCTCGATCCCCTCAAGATAATATGACAGATGCAAATTTTTGTCAATCCATTCATATGTTGGCTCAGTTGGTAGCTTCCCATTCTGAGCATGTAACTTCTATTTCTCCATCTTCTGAGGCCACAAGGGTTAACTAGTTTTAGAGGTTGAGCCTTCTTGTGTTCACTAGTGTTAAGGTTGAGGAGGATCCTCAAGGTTTCATTGATGAGATGGAGAATATCTTCTTCATTATGCATGTTACTAATGTGGAGGGTGAATAATTTTCATCCTATTAGCTGAAAGATATAGCATACCAATGGTATAAACAATAAAAGTAGTTTAGGGGAGATGATGTTGAATTTGAACTATGGGATGATTTCTCTAGTTTTTTTCTAAACCACTTCTTTCCTCAAGAATTGACAAAAGTAAAACAATTTATTAATCTAAGGCAAGACAGGATGAGGATTAATGAAAATGCCTTGAAATTCCATTAATTGTATCGATATGCTCCCAAGTTAGTGTCTAGTGTGACGTCTAGAATGAGAAAGTTTACCACTAGATTGTACCATGATTTGATTCTAGAAAGTAAGGATGCTTTGTTGAATAAGGATATGGATATCTCTAGATTGGTTGTCTATATGCAGTAGGTTAAGGAAGAGAAAAAGATGTAGGTAAAGACAGGGGAAAGATAGTATAAAAAATTTAGATTTTTTGATCAGGGTAGGGCTCAGCAGTAGGGTAGTAGAGATAGTGGAAGTGGTATATGAAGAAGTGGGGGAGTTTTGGTTCCTACTCTATGCCTAATGCTCTTAATTCAAAGTCATCGAGTGACCGTCATTCTCAACATGATAGTGGGTTTAGGGTATAGGGTACCTTATCTCAGGATAGTGGGGATCAGTTTGCTCCATCATATCCTTCTTGTAGATTCTACAGAATTGTCATTATAAGTTTGCTTTGGGGGTAAATAATATTCCTGTTGCTACTTCATCAGCCTCTACACTAATGTGTACTATGTTTTATTCTAGTACCGACACTGGCCAAAATTGCTTGTATGCCTTTATTACATACTAGGACTTGGAGGCATCTCTCGATTTATCATTGGTATGTTATGACTTTTTTCGTATGATATGTATTTCTTGCTTGATTCGAGGTCTATTCTTTATTATGTTACCTCATTTGTGGCTATACATTTTTATTTTGGTCTCGAGTGTATCCCCAATCCCTTTTATATTTGAATGTTGGATAAGTCTGTGATTGCTAGAAGAGTCTATAGGGGTTGTGTAGTATCTGTTATTGGTAAAGAAACTTTGGTAAATCTGATAGAGTTAGACATGGTTGATTTTGATGTCATATTAGGGATGGATTGGTTGCATTCATGCTATGCCATCTTAGATTATTAGACCCGTAAGGCTATATTTAAATTCCCTAATAAGCCGATCATTTGGGAAGGGGGTTCTCTAGTCCCTAAGGAAAGCTTCATATCATATCCCCAAAAGTAAATTTCTAAGGGATGTCTTTATCATTTAGTCTGGGTTAAGGATTCCAACTTAGAGGGTCTTTCATTGCAATCCATTCGAATGGTTAGTCAATTTCCTGTGGTTTTTCCTAATGATCTTTTGAGTGTCCCTCTAGATAGAGAGGTTGATTTTGGGATTGACCTTGTTCTGAACACTCATACTATCTTGATCCCTCCCTATCAAATGGCTCCAATTAAGTTGAAGGAGCTTAATGAGCAGTTGAAAGACCTCTTTGACAAGGGTTTTATCCACCCTAGTGTGTCTTCGTGGGGTGCTCCTCTTTTGTTCATGTGTAAGAAGGATGGTTCCCTTCGAATGTACATTGATTATCGTCAGTTGAATAAGGTTAGGGTGAAGAATAAGTATCCTCTTCCCTGGATTGATGATTTATTTAACCAACTTCAGGGTGCTAGGTATTTATCTAAGATTGATCTTTAGTCCAATTATCAACTACTAAAGATCAAGGAAGTGGATATCCTTAAAACTACCTTCCAAACACGGTATGATTATTATGAGTTCTTAGTCATGTCTTTCGATTTGACTGATGCCCCAGTAGGATTCATGGAGTTGATAAATAGGGTATTTCATTAATTTCTAGATTTGTTCATCATCATGTTTATAGATGATATTTTGGTATATTCTAAGTGAGAGGCGTATCATACCGATCACCTCTATATCATGTTTCAAACCTTAAAAGACCAGTATTTGTATGCTAAGTTTTTGAAGTGTATTTTTAGTTGAAAGCTATTACTTTTCTAGGTTATGTAATTTGTAGTGAAGGTATCATGGTGGATTCACAGAAAGTTAAAGTGGTTAATAAGTGGCCTAGGACCACAAATCCAATTGATATTCAAATATTCTTGGATTTATCCAGTTACTATAGGAGATTTGCAGAGAGTTTCTTGTCTATAAATGCCCTATTGACTAAGTTGATTCTGAAAAGGGTAAAGCTTTTGTGGTTGGATGCTTGTGATGGTAGTTTTGAAAAGATGAATGATAAGATGACTTTAGCTTCGATTTGACTCTGTCTAAAGACACTAATGGATTTATTTTTTATTATAATGGTACCATATGGGACTTAGTTATGTGTTGACACAACATGGTAGGGTTGGGGCTTATGCTTCTAGGCAGTTGAAAATTCATGAGAAGAATTACCTGACTTATGACTTGGATTTTTTGGTTGTGGTGTTCGCATTGAAGATTTGGTGCCACTATTTGTATGGATTCCATGAAGATATCTTTTCTGATCATAAGATTCTACAATCTGTGAGTAACTACAACATAAGTTTCCACTATCACCTAGGTAAAGCTAATGTGGTTGCTGATACTCTTAGGAGGTTATCCATGGGGAGTGTAGCTCATGTGGATAAGGAAAAGTGAGATTTAGTGAAAGATATTTACCGCTTGTCTAACCTTAGAGTTTCTCTCTTGGACTCTAAGGATGGTGGTGCATTTGTGCAAGAGGTGGGAAAGTCATCCCTTGTTGCAGAGATAAAGGAGAAGCAGGTACTGGATTTTGTTTTAATGAAGATTAAGAAGGATGTGAGATAGCTAAAGGTTGTAGCTCTTAATATTGGTGGCAATAGTATGTTGAGGTGCCAAGGCAGATTATGTGTTCCTGATATAGATAGGCTGAGAGAGAGGATCTTGCTGAGGCTCATGAGTCATGTTACGTTATTCATCCCGATTCAATTAAGATGTATCATGATCTCAAGAAGATCTATTAGTGGAACAATATGAAGTAAGATATGGCCAGTTTTGTAGATAAATACATGGTGCGTCAACAATTGAAGGTTGAGCACTTAAGACCCAGTGGGTTAACTCAATAGATTGAGTTACCTGTGTGGAAGTAGGAAGTGATTAATATGAATTTCATTACTTTGTTCTCGAAATTAGTTTGATTTGATTGGGGTCATCGTGGATAGGATGACTGAGTCTGCTCACTGCTTACCAGTGAGGACTAATTATTTGGCAGAGGATTATGCAAAGTTGTTCCTTCAACAAATTGTGAAGTTGCATGGGCACCTGTTTCTATCATGTCATATCTAGGTACTCAGTTCTCATTGCATTTTAGGCATTTGTTTTAGAGAGGATTGGGAACTAAGGTGAGCCTCAGTACTACTTTCCATCCGCAGTCAGATGGGCAAGTAAAATGGACTATTTAGACATTAGAAGATATGTTTCGGGCTTATGTGTTTGACTATGGTGGTAGTTGGGTTGATCATTTACCTCTTATAGAGTTTTCATAATATAAAATCTACCACTATAGTATTAGGATTGCTCCTTTTGAGGCATTGTATGGTAGGAGGTATAGTCTCCTATTGGGTGGTTTGAGGTTGGTGAGGTAGAGATGTTTGGTATGGATTTAGTTCACTAAGCGATGGAGAATGTGAAAGTGATTCGGGATAGACTTAAAGCAGCCCAATGTCGCCAAAATTCCTATGCGGATGTGAGGGGTAGGGAGTTAGAGTTTGAGATTAAAGATTGGATGTTCTTGAAGATATCTCTCATGAAAGGAGTAATGCGGTTTGGGAAAAAGAGGAAGCTCAGTCCCCAGTATATTGGCCCATACTTAGTTTTGAAGAGGGCAGGTAAGGTTGCATATGAGTTTGAGTTGCCACCTAGTTTAAGCTCCATTCATTTGATGTTTCATGATTCGAATTTGAGGAAGTGTGTGGTTGATCCATTGCAAATTATGACTATCAAAGATATTGGTATTTTGGATTCCTTATCGCACAAGGAAGTCCCAGTTGAGATTTTGGATCTTCAAGTTCATTGGTTGCGGACGAAGGACATAGCTTCGATAAAGGTTCTATAGAGGAACCATAAGGTTGAAGAGGCTACTTGGGAAGCCTAAGAGGACATGAAGTCCAAGTATCTATTTTTGTTTTCCGCTCTGAATAATCATGCGTTAGGTATGTGCTTTTTTTAATATCTTTGTTTTCTAACTTTGTTAAAGGAAAAATTGCTTTCCTTAGCATCTTTAATTTCTAAGTTTGTTAAAGGTAAGAGTAGGGGAATATAGAGTCAAATCGTGCTTGAAATTCCCTTGTCCCATCATTAGAGAATGAATGATCAAGGTGGGGGAGAATTGAAATACCCCAAATTTTGTCCTTGAAAAGTTTTAGAGCTTTGGGCTCACTGCATTGGTTACGACTGACCCCAGAGATGTAGGTTTTCTAGACGAATCATTGGGATGAGTTGTACCCTAGTCAGGAAGTTTCAGGCTTGATTCTTCTCTGAGTACGAGTGGCTCACTAAGATCTATAAAGACTCATTAAGAGTTGTAACAATAAAAATCATAGGATGTCAAATGTTCACCCTAATTGGTTCTGCTCTGGTAACGAGTAGGACCCTATAACTATTAAGGTTCCATTACGATTGGTGCCGTTGAGTCATAAGGATAGTAGTGTAGGGTGTCTTAGTGGTACTACCTTGGTTACGACTAGTAGTGACGAGTTTTATGACGTGGTTATGAGTCAAGGGGTCGACTTATAAGCAAAGGCAACACTTTTTTAGTTTTTAAGTTGGGGGCACTTTAGATATTTCCCACTTAAAACCAGTAACACCACGCATATTTCTAAGCTAAAAATCAAACCTTCGTTCATACATATGTAAACTCCAATCCCATGATTCATATTTGAATGCATATTTCATGATCATTAGCCTAGTGCGAAGAGAGCTTATGAGGTGGAAAAAATGTTCATAAGAATCATTTAGAGCAAAGTGAGCTAAGAGCCTTTGATTTGGCCAAATTTTGGTATTCGATTCGACAAAAGTCAGATTTGAACATTTATAACTTCTTATATATGTAACATTTTGCAGCTAAAGGCCCACCAAATTGTAGATAATTGAATTAGCTTTCCAATGATACTAATTTTGCCTTAATCCGATACCTGAGTGAAAAGTTATGATCATGCAAAGGTCGTGCGTTGCATGAAAATTGCATACGGCCACTGGATTAGGTATGCGATAGGAATGCGCTACACAACCTAAGGTGTGCGATTGGCATACGTCATACAACCTAAGGTGTACGATTAGCATGTGCCGCACAAAAAAGCGATAATGCCAAAATTTGCTCTGTTTTGACTAAAATCAAGGGCGTTGAAGTCTTTTCACATCCCTAAACCGTCCCTAATCACTCATAAATATAAGGGGTCTTTAAACATGTAAATTTCACTCACTTAACCTCAAGCATTTGAGTCACGATCTAAAAACCCTCCTCCTTTCCCCAAGAATAAATCCAAGCCCCTTTCTCAAGTAATCAAGAATTCATGTTTCCAAGTTCAAGAAACCCTCAAGAAATTTTCAAGAAACCATCTATTGAGGTATGTGAGTGTTCATAAATGGGTCTTTTTCACCCATTGAGACCAAAACCCTCACCTTTGGTTAAGAATATAAGTTTTCCTTTATTATGAAGTTTCATATGTTCAAGACAAGTTTAATTCATTATTTTTCCTTAGTAGTTTAAACTCAATTCATGATCACGTATGATTTCATGAAAAATTAGGTTATCTTATGTTTCAAGTTTCAATTTCCCATGCCATATCTAATTGAATTTCATGTTATCATATTGAGTTGTGAATCTAGCCATGTAATTATGTTATTTCTCATGTTTTAAGACATTCCTATATTCAGGTTCATGCGTTTCACTTATTTAGTGAATCCTTAAGTTTTGGATCTTCGAACTATGATTTCATATTTCAATTTTTAAGCTTTGGTATCGTATTTTTGATCATTCAACACTGGCAGGTTATGAACATCCGACACCTATATGTTTAACATGGTTTCAAAATTTCAAGTACTAAGTCAGTTAAGTCCTGAATCTTATCAGTATACTTAGATATTTATAATCATGATGAGCACTATCAGTTATGTAATAATGTCCAGTTGAGTTTAGTTCAGTTTAATATTAGTGTCAGTTCAGTTGGGAGTAGAATTTAGCTCTGAGTGAATGCAAAGATGGCGGCTCCCCTGTCATTTTAGGAAGAGGCATTAGTAGATGTCCCTACATTCTAGGACTACGTAGCCAGCGTAGGGTATGAGGGTTCATAGTCAGTTTAGGCTTGACTTCCTCATAGTGGTCACCCATCAGTTTAGGCTTGACACCCTAGTCTTTCGGGATACTAGTTTAGTGGATCCACATAGCTAGTGTTAGTACCCGTGGCATGTTAATGACAACCTTCCAAGTGGGGTTACAAGTTGGACCCCGATTAGCTCAGATTGGGGATGTCGATTATGTGACAAGTCCCACAGTCTCAGTCAGTATTTGGTGTATCTCATATCAGGTTTCCTTGACCAAGTGAAAAGATTTTCAGTTGTTTAGTTATAAAGATTTTAGTTTTTTAGATTACATATCATGTCAGAAACATATTTTATGTTTGGTCTTGCATTCTCAAAATTTTCATGTGCATGCATTTAGGTTCAGTTACCTTATGCATATCAATTAGTCCTTATCTCACATAATAGTATATTTAAAGCACTGATCACATACTTTTCATTGCGCTATGTTGTCTTATAACATAGGTTCGAACGCTCAGTTTTCCAACTGTTCTTAGACAACTCAGCATTACTTATCAGCAGTATTGGTGAGTCCTCATCCATCGAGGACATGATATGTATTTACAGTCATTTCAGTATTCCTTTATGTTCAGTCAGTCAGAGTTTGTTGGGGGTTTGTCCCATCAACTCCTCATGATGTTTAGAGGCTTTTAGGCAAACTGTTAGATAGTCAGTCAATTACTTTCAGTTTTGTAAGTTTTTTAAGAAATGTCAGTATTATGAATTTTTGAATTCTAGATTTATATTATCTTATCATATTATCTTTTGCATCTATAATTTTTATTTCTCTTTTGTTCAGTGGTCATAGTAGATGATGGCCTATGGATTAGCTGGTGGTCACTCATGACTGTAATCACTATTGTCGCAGGTAATGGGTATCCTCGGGTCATGAAAAAAAGTGGTATCATAGCCTAAGGTTTAAAAGTGTCCTAGGTAGTATGAAAGCCACATTAAGGATAGTCTTGTGCATGGGTGTGAAGCGCGCCACACTTATGGAAAATAGGCTGTGAGATGTTTTAGTAAATTTGCCTTCTTTCACTGTTTATGGCATGCAAAAGAGAATGAGCTCTATTTAATTCCTCTTTATAACTCATCCTTCCTTCCGTTTACAGATTATGCCTCCTAAATGAAACAACGAAATAGGGAATAGGGATCAGCCCACACTAACTATTCAAGAAGATCCCTGAACAACTATGTTCTCACAGTTTAGGGCCACTTTCACGACCTTAGATTATTCTGTATTTTCTCAGAACAACCTGCAGGATGATGCCCCAACCAATATAGTGGAAAATACAACTTCAGTTAGGATTCGAGACTTCACTCGAATGAATTCCCCTCTGTTTTTAGATCCAAGTTTGAGGAGGATCCGTAGGAGTTTCTGGATATGGTGCAAAAATTGACAGATATCATGGGAGTCACTTTGAGTGAGAGTGTAGACTTGGATGCATATCAGTTTTAGGGTATAGGTCATACATGGGTTATAAAGGGAAAGAAGGATTGAGGTATTGATACAAGGTGTAATACCCCAAGTCTGTACCCTGGACTCTACACGGTGCTTATAATCCCAAAGGACCACAAGCTAACCCATGACTGGTACCTACTGTAATAACTGAATAGTAATACTATAAATATGCAAAAATTAGGTGAAAACTTGCCATAAGGTTCAATACTGAAATAAAACTGAATACAGTATAACAATATCAAAACTGAAATATTTGTCTGAAAAATACTCTAGTCTGAAAAGCCCCAACTAACTCCAACTACTGAAAACTATACTGATAAACCGAAATACTAAAGAAAGTAATCATGTCCTTGAACTATGAGGACTCACAACAAACTTTAATTACTAAAGATCGGAACTGCTAAGGGTGCTCGGGAGCCCGTGTATCTGAACCTATGCTATTAAACATCATAGTGCACGAGAAAAGTATACGTCGCTGAAATGCATAGGTTTATATGCATGAACAATACTGACTGAATGACATGAATACAACTGAATCAGAGTACATGCATGAATATGTATACTGTAACTGAGATCATGATAATACTGGATACTGAGTTCTGAATTACTAATTTACTGATATCTGAGTATACTGATACTGTGTAGCTAATAACTGAGTGACTATATCTGATAGTATTAATCTTGTGGAACTACACTGAGTTTCATACTGAACTGAGTGACTGTATCTGACAATCCTAAATCTGTAGTACTGAACTGAGTTCTATTATGAGACTGGAACTAAAACTGAGATAGTCGAAGGTAATTATCTAACCGACGTGCCCCTTATTGAATAGATTGGGGTCCAACTTATAACCCCAGTTGGAAGGGTGTCAGTATCGTGCCATGGGTAAAGAGAACTGTAAGTTAACCCTCTCTGATAGGAAGCTCTTTCGTCAACCCTCACTGGCAGAAAAACTCGTATGAGATGTAACAACCCTAGTCTGGTAGGAAAATATCTCAACCTACGCTGGCTACATAATTTTGTAACACAGGGATTGCTACTAAGGTCAAACTCTCTACTGGAAGGAATGCCCCTATCCCTGGGTTAACTCGGTGCTGAATCCTACTCCCAACTAAATAGACACTAAACTAATTTCCAAGTTCATACTAGGCTTGACTGAACTGTTACTGATTTTATTGAATTTCGCTGACTGATAGAATACTACTGAATTCTATTAGCTGACTGAGTTTAATGAGGTCTGAACTGAATATTGAACTAGACAGAACTAATACTGATTCTACTGAGTTCTCTTAAGTCCTGTAACTGGCTTAGAGTACTACTACTCGTGATGCGACTGAGATTATTTTGTAACTAACACTGGCTCTAGGTAAACAACTAAATTATCGAGTATAAATACCCCCAAGACTCGATAGCATGAAAATTAAACATTTGCATGATCTTGCATAGCATAGCATAAAAATGCACACTTGTTCATAATGCATCGATAGAGGCATTTTATCAAACACTTGCATGGAATGAAATAGTATACATACTAGCATGATATAATCTTATGATTACTTTCACATGAGTAATTCATCAAACACTTGGATATCATAATCTATGCACATGTCACTAAAACAATATGTGAGCATCATGATTCAATTCCAAATTCACAATTCCATGGGTTTCAACATAAATTCACATGATAAATCACACAAGTCAATTAATTCTACATCAATTTTATAATAAATCATGAAATAGAAACCCAATTATAGCAATAATCATGAATACACTTTGATTTCAAATCATGAAAAGCATGAAATCAAGCTACTTGAAGTTTAAAAGAGTTTCTTAGACTTCAAGGATGGAAGGAACCCTTGGATGAATCCTTCACATACCTTGGATGTTTAATTGTTGAAGAACAATGGTGAAATCTTGAGCCTTGGCTTTGAAATTAAATTACCTAGGATTCTTGTTCTTGAGAAATTTGAGAGAATGTGAATGTATGTTGCTTAATGATGGCTGAATCTTGTGTTTTAGGGCTAAATAGTGGAGGGGAAAAAAATACCCAAATACCCTCATCATGCGGCTTTTTAATGACTGAAAACCAAACTATCAATGCGCAATCCAACGCACCGCATCATTGGGATCAATGCGATGGCCAACGCTTCGCGTCGAGTCTGCATTGATTAAATAGAATTTGCACTAAGCTGAGGGAAAAATATCTATCAATGCGAGGGATGATGCAAAACATCAAGATCGCATTGACTCACCATTTTGGTCACTCGAACATGCTCTAAACGAGGTCCAAAAAATCTAAAACTTGTCCGAAAATACCTACTAACACTCCAGATCATGAATCAATCTAAAAATCAATAATTTAAGGTCATAAGAGTTGTGAAATAGGGTTTCCAACTTATGAAGGATAAAATAATATTAAGTTTGAATACTTAGCTAGAATTTTCTAAGTTTGGCACCCCTTAGCAAACTTAAAAGACTGAGTTGAGCTTAGGATTTTGTGCGGTCTTATAATATATCCCCATTGGAAACATTCATCCTTGAATGAGACTAATTAAACTAAGAATACTGATATACTGGACTTAGACACCGAACATGCATAGCCGAAGCATCATTTCATGAATGAAATTATTGATATACAGAATTATCATACTGAACACGCATATCTGATGCATGAGTACATAGCTGAACATGATTCATGAATGCATGACTAGGATTACTGATAAGTTGGGCTTATATACTGGACATGCATATTTGATGCATGAGTACATGATTGAACTGATTCATAAATGCATGACTGAGTATGCAAAGTTAATCGATACCAAGTTGGTAGCTATATCCGAATATGAGGCTGAGTAAATTCAAAGGAAAACTGTTATCTTGGGTTAAGTCTAAGCTTATGGAGAAGAGATAAGGATACTTGGTCCGCATGTCTGCTTCTGCTTCCCAAGTAGCTCCCTCTACGGGTTGATTCAGCCAAAGTACTTTGACTAGAGGGACTTCTTTATTCCTTAGTATGCAAATCTGATAATCAAGGATTTCAACTGGAGTATCTTTATAAGAGAGGCTATTATGAATATCTATGCCCTCTATAGGGACTACAGCTGCTAGGTCACCTATGTATTTCTTAAGCAAGGAGACATGGAACACTGGATGTACTAAAACTAAGTTTGAATTCAACTCAAGCTCGTAAGCTACCTTTCCAAAATGGCTTAGAATTTGGTAAAGACCGATATATCGGGGACTGAGTTTCCCCATCTTTCAAAAACTCTTCACTTTTTTTATAGAAGAGATTTTCAAATACATAAAATAACCAATATTGAACTCGAGATCCTTTCTGCGTACATCTGCATACGATTTCTGTTGGCTCTAAGCTATCTTAAGCCTTTCCCTGATCAACTAAAATATCTCTAAGGTATTAAATACCAAGTTAGGTCCTACTACTGCGGCCTCACCCACTTCAAACCAACAAATAGGAGATCTACACCTCCTCCCATAAAGCACTTCAAATAGAGCCATCTGAATGCTGGAATGATAGCTTTTGTAATATCCAAATTCAATCAAAGGAAAGTGGTCATACCAATAACCTTTAAAGTCTATCGCACACACTCACAACATATCTTTTAAAGTCTTAATGGTCCTTTCTGCTTTAACATCTGTCTGAGGATGAAAGGCTGTACTGAGGTGAACTCGGGTACCAAGACCCTTTTGAAATACCTTCTCAAAATAAGAGATGAACTAGGTACCTCTATCTGACATACTGGACAATGGAACATCGTGCAATCTAACCAACTCCATGATATAGAGTTTGGCGTAATCCTTGGATGAATAAGAGGTATGGACTAGTAGAAAATAAGCTTATTTGGTCATCCTGTCTATAATGACCCAAATTGTATCATGCTAGCAGTGAGTATGACGCAAACTTATCACAAAGTCCATGTTCACTTCTTCTCGTTTCCAAGTAGGAATACTGAAATCCTGCATGGAACCACTTGGCTTTTGATGCTAGATCTTAGCCTGCTGATATGTTGACCACTTAGCCACAAATACTACAATATTTCTCTTTATCCCACTCCATCAATAGATCTCCCACAAATCACAGTATATATTAGTAGACCCTGGATGAATAAAGTAGCACGCGCTATGCATTTTTGCAAGAACTCGCTATCTAAGTCGTCTACACCTGGCATACATAGCCGACCCTGACAACACAAAACACCATCTCCCACTTGGGAGAAGACCTCTACTTTTTGATCTCTGACTAATTCCTTCAACTTGAATAGACTAGGATTCCTATCCTACTTTTCCTTTACCTCGAAAACTAGGGATAATTCTGAACTACTCTGTACCCATACACTACCTTCTGCTGAATCGACTAAGCGAACAACTAGTTGGGTAAGCTGATGAACTTCCTGAACTAACTTCTTCTTACCATCCTCCATATGAACAAAACTACTCATAGACATCCTACTGAGAGCATCAATAACTATATTGGCTTTACCTAGATGATACAAGATGCTCATATCATAGTCTTTTAACAACTCTAATTATCTTCTCTGACAGAAGTTTAAATCTTTCTAAGAGAACACATACTGTAGGGTTTTATGTTCAATGAACATATCAACGTGCACCCCATACAAATAGTGCCTCCAAATCTTTAAGAAAAATACTACTGCTGCTAACTCAAGATCATGAGTATGATATTTCTTTTCATGGGGCTTAAGCTGTCTAGAGGCGTAGGCTATGACCTTACCTCTCTGTATTAAAACACACCCTAAATTGACTCTGGAGGTATCACAATATACCACAAACCCATCTAAACCATCTAGTAAAGTCAAAACTAGAGCTGTAGTGAATAAAAATTAAGCATTAAGCCTTTTAATAATCTTTTCTCTCATAACTGCCTTTTAAGTTCATGAACTAATTATAAATGACAAACTAGTCTTAGACATAGTTTCTAGGTGCCACATTTGGTCTAGACTGCTACTTTCTCTTGTGTCATATGCCATCCGCATTCCATGGTCCCATTATTTCTTTATTTACCTCATTAATACCTGAAATTATGCTAAACACATCAGTTAGCTCAATTACATAGAAGTAGAGTAAAAACATAAGAAACTATGCACTTTGTTCTCTAAACTTAGCTAAAATATGGATAAGTTATGGTGCTTAGGCGTATAAATACACCCAAGATCAAGTACCTAGAAGAAAATCTATTCCAAAGTCGATTTCATTTTAGGGGGAAACTCCAGGAAAATCTTCGACAAATATATATGGGAATTCACATGCTACTGATACTGATTCAAGATTAGGGGGTTCTGAACTAGAGTCCTAGACTCGAACGATATGGTATACACATCCCTTAGATATTATTTTTCTTGTCCTTAAGTAAGAAATAAGCTGACCCCTAAGTGCTGAAGTACTACCCCTCCACTCAAGGATGGGTTCATTTGGAAACTAAAACTAGACAATTCTATTTCTACAGTCGACTAAGGCATAGCAGGAATAAAGCCAATCCATGTCGAGAATGAAATCAAAATCTATCATCTCTAATTCTGCTAAGTCTACTAAAGTGACTTTCTGAGATACCATAACCAGACAGTTCCTATACACCCACCAAGCTATAATAGATTTACCTACTGGGGTAGAGACTGACAAAGGCTCTGCTAGGATTTTGATTTAACTCCAAAGTCAACAGCTATATAAGGAGTAACAAAGGACAAAAAAGATCCTAGGTATGGTAAAGCATAAATATATAAATGATAAATTTGTAATGTACTAGTGACCACATTAAGAGAACTCTCCAGATCCTATCATGATTAAAGTGCATAGAGTTAGTTTGGGCGCTGCCTACTTGTGACACTGGATACTGAACCATGTTGATTTGGGTGACTGGTCTGAGCTGGGGGATGGTTATGTTGACTCTGAGAACCCACCTGAGAACACTGTCTGACCCTGTGGCCTGGCTTGCCATATTCAAAACACACATCACTGCTAGATCTATAGATATCCTGGTGGTATTTGCCACACTTCTGATAAATGGGATTGGTTCAGGCACTGCTAACACTACCCTAGGGTTTAGGGCCTGACACCCTATCTCTGTTGCCATCTCTGAATTTTGGAATAGAATAACTAGCTGAGGACAGAGCTAGAACTAAGGACTTTGGGAAAAACTGAGAATGATTCCCACCCTATGAGTTAGGCTGAGTAAATTTGAAACTACATGTTATCGCTCTCTTGTTCTTTTTCTCCTTCTCTTTATTCTTAGCCTTCTCTATTAGCTAAGCATGGACCATGAGACTGGATATTTTCATCTCTTTAATCAACATTATGGTCCTACACTCTTTGACCACACTATTAGACATGCTAGACACAAACTTACTTATCTTAGATCTTCTATCTGCTACCACACGAGGAGTGTATCAACCTAATTAAGTAAACTTAAGAGAATGCTATTATATCATCATATTGACCTACTTTAGATTTATAAACTCCAAAACCTTTGCTTCCCTCAACTCTAGCGGGAAGAACCTATCCAAAATAGTAGCAGCAAACTCCTCCTATTCTATGGTCCCTTTATCTTCGGCCCTTACTGGTTTCCACTATTTAAACCATAAGTGTGCCACATCCTGTAACTGATATGCGACCAACTCAGCGCACTCAATAATAGTTACTCCCATAATATCTATAACTTTCTGCACCTAATCAAGAAATTCCTGAGGGTCCTCATCAGATTTAGACCCAGTAAAAAATAGAGGATTCATTTTAGTGAAATCTCAAATCCTAGCAGCAGTAGTATTGGACACTAGATTGGCTGGAACAATAGCTAGACGTTCATTTTGGTCTGCCACAGAATGAGCTAGGGTGGTGAAAGCTTCTCTGAACTGGCGCGGGAGACATGTACATCCAGAGGATTTGGATGAATGGGCTAGGGTTCTGGGTAGTCTCCCATTCCTCTTATCTTAGTCCTCTTTGGAGAAATATTCTGTTACTGAAAGAGAAACTTGGATTAGATAGAGATTTTAATGGGAGCTCATGCATACTCGCATGATATAAGTACTGAAAAAAGGGAAAATTTTCCTAAAACATCTCGTAGCCTCCTTTCCATAAGTGTGGTGCGCTAGACACCCATGCACAGGATTCTACTAGATGTGGCTTTTAGACATTGTAGGACTCTGTTGAACCTTAGACTCTGATACAAAGTTTGTAATGCCCCGATTCTGTACCCCAGATGCTACACGATGCATATAATCCTGAAGGACCACAAGCTAACCCATGATTGGTACCTACTATAATTACTGAATAGTAATCATGCAAATATGTAGAAATTAGAAGAAAACTTACCATAAGGTTCAATATTAAAATAAAACTGAATACGGTATATCAATACAAAAACTAAAACATCTATCTAAAAATACTCTAGTCTAAAAAGCCTCTACTGTCTGAATCATGGAGTTGATGGGACAAGCCCTCAACTAACTCCAACTACCAAAAACTATACTGATAAACCAAAATATTAAAGAAAATAATCATGTCCTCAAATAATGAGGACTCACCACTAACTCTGACTGTTGATGATCTAAACTGCTAAGGGTTCTCAGGAGCCCATACGTCTGAACCTATGCTATAAAACATCTTAGCATAAGAGAAAAGTATGCATCAGTATTTTGAATATATTGGTATTCTAAGTGAGGTACGATAAAGTGCATGGATTTATATGCATGAATAATACTATCTGAATGACATAAATATAATTGAATCATGATAACACTGGCTAGTGATTTCTGAATTATTGATTTACTAATATCTAAGTTTACTGATACTATGTAGCTGATAACTTAGTGACTGTATCTGGCAGTCTTAATCTTGTAAAACTATACTGAGTTCTGTACTAAACTGAGTGACTGTATCTAATAGTCCTAAATCTATAAAATTGAACTAAGTTCTATTCTGAGACTAAAACTGAAATTGAGACTGTGGGAGGTAATCATCTAATTGAGATGCCCCTTTCTGAATAGACTGGGTTCCAACTTGTAACCTCAATTAGAAGGATGTCGTAAAGATAATTGTAAGTTAACCCTCTCTGACAGGAAGCTCTTTCGTCAATCGTCACTGGTAGGAAAACTCGTATGAGATATTTCAACCTTAGTCTGGAAGGAAAATATCTCAACCTATGCTGGCTACATAGTTATGTAACACAAGGATTGCTACTGAGGGTCAAACCCTCTGCTAGCAGAAATGTGCCCATCCCTGGGTTAACTCAGTACTGAATCCTACTCCTAACTGAATAGACACTGAACTAATTTCCTAGTTTATACTAGGTTTGGCTTAGCTGAACTGTTACTAATTTTACTGAGTTCCACTGACCAATAGAATACTACTGAATTTGAGTGGGCACTTCTTTAAGTACTGCCCGAAACTTGTCCAAAAACATCTGACATTCCTGATCATGAATCAATCTAAAGATTGATAATTTAAGGTCACAAGAGTCATGAAATAAAGTTGTCAACTTATGAAGGATAAAATAATACTAAGTTTGAATACTTATCAAGAATTTTCTAAGTCTGCGACCCCTTAGCAAGCTTAAAAGACTGAGTTGAGCTTACGATTTTGCAGGGTCTTACAAATGGCCTGTAGAGTGGGAGAAGTTTGCCACAAATTTCTTAGTCACTTTTTCCCCTAGAGTTATGTAAAGCTAAAGTTCAAGAGTTCATCAACTTGAAGTAGGGTAGTATGTGTTTAAAGGAGTACTCTCTTAAGTTTACTCAGTTGGCGAGGTATACTCAAACTATGGTGGCTGATTCTAGGTCCAAGATGAGTAAGTTTATGTTTTGTGTTCTCTTCAAACTCGGCATGATTAAGAAAGTTCTCCTAATGTTGTTACGGGTACATTACAGGTCTTTCATTTTCATGTTTATATTTTATTAGACCCCAGATTTTCACTTTCTTTTGTGACTTCTTATATAGCCATCAATTTCAATGTTAGTCCCAAAATATTAGCAGATCCTTTCCCAGTGTCTACCCCAGTGGGTAAATCTATTATAGCCAGGCAGGTATATAGAAATTTCTCGATCACTATATCATAGAGAGTCTCCTTAATTTATATAGTATAGTTAGAGATCCCTAATTTTGATATCATTCTCAGCATGGATTGGCTTCACTCATGTTATGCCTCAGTTGATTACAAAAATAGAATTGTCCAATTTCAATTTTCTAATAAACCAGTTAGTGAATGGAGGGGTAATACTTCACTACCTAAATGTCAGTTTTTTTGTACCTTATTGCAATAAAGAAGATATCCAAGGGGTATATTTACCATCTTGTCTAAGTCATGGACTCAAAATTTGAAACTTTGAGTCTTGAGTTAGTTTCAGTAGTAAAAGAATTTCCAGATGTTTTCCCATAAGTTCTTCTTAAAGTTCCTTCCAAAAGGGAGATATACTTCAGAATAGATCTCCTTCTAGATACCCAATCTATCTCTATCTCCCCTACAAAATAGCTTCATCTGAGCTTATGGAATGAAGAAATAGTTAAAAGATCTTTTAGATAATGGATTAATCAGTATTTGTGTTTCTCCATAGGGTACTCCAGTCCTATTTATACATAATAAAAATGGTTCTCTTAGAATGTGTATCGACTACCGTCTGTTGAATAAAGTCATAATCAAGAATAAGTATCTACTCCCAAAACTGATGACTTGTTAGACCAACTTCAGTGTGCTAGTTATTTCTCTAAGATAGACCTCAGATTCAACTATCATACGATTAGAGTCAGAGAATGTGACATTCCAAAGAAAACTTTCAAAATTTGATATGGTCACTTTGAATTCCTTGTTATATCTTTTGGACTAATAAATGCCCCTGCATCTTTCATGGACTTGATTAATATGGTGTTAAAGCAATACTTAGATATGTTTGTCATAGTCTTTGTTAATGGCATCCTTGTCTATTTCCGTAATAAGAATGATCATGTAAATTATCTGAGGGTTGTGTTATAGGCCCTTAGAGATAATTAGTTATTTACTAAATTTAGTAAGTGAGAATTTGGCTAAGATTATAGCTATCCTTGGTCATATAGTTTCTTAGAAGGGCATCAGAGTTGACCCTCAAAAGACTGAAGTAGTGAGAAACTAAAATAGACCCATCTTTCCATTAAATATCAGGATTTTGTGGGATTTAGCTGGCTATTACAAATGATTTGTTGAGTTTTTTTCTTCTATTGCTTCCCCTAGTCTCAATTGACTCAGAAAAAGTCAAATTTTAGTGGTCAAATTCTTTCGAGAAGAGTTTTCAGGAGTTGAAAACTTGACTCACTTTCTCTCTAGTCTTGACTTTGCCAGATGGTGCAGATGGATTTGTAGTTTACTATGATGCTTCCATAGTTGGTCTTGGTTATATTCTGATGCATTGAAGTAAGTTCATAGACTATGCCTCTTGATACCTTAAACCCTATGAAAATATTTATCCAACCTATGATCTTGAGTAGCAACTATTGTTTTTGCTGTGAAAATTTTAAGGCACTATCTTTATGGGGTTCATGTTGAAGTGTTCACAGGTCATAAGAGTTTACAGTACGTGTTCACACAAAAATATAAAAATCTTCATTAGAGAAGGTGGCTTGAGTTGTTAAAAAATTATGATATGAGTGTGTTGTATCGTATGGGCATGGCCAATGTAGTGGAATATGCCCTTAGTATATTGTCTATGGTCAATGTTGCTTATATGGAGGGAGATAAGAAAAAGTTAGTCCATGAGGTTCATTATCTTGCTAGATTAGGTGTTCGGTTAGTTAATTCAGTTGAAGGTAGTATATGGGTCGAAAATGGTTCAGAATCTTTATTGGTTGATGAAGTGAAAGAAAAACAAGATAAACATCCCAATTTGGTTAAGTTGAAAGAGGCAGTTAGAGATAAAAAAGTAGAGGTTTTCTTCCAAGGGGGAGATATTATGATTTATTATCAGTGTAGGTTATGTGTTTCGTGTGTTGATGGGTTGAGACAGTAAATTTTCATAGAAGTGCATGTTGCACGATACTCTATTCACCCCAGAGCCACTAAGATGTATCATTATTTATGGGAAATGTATTGGTGGAGTGGTATTAAGAAAGACATTGCAGAGTTTGTGGCTAAGTATTCGAATTGTCAGTAGGTAAAGGTGAAGCACCAAAGGCCTAGTGGTATATTGCAGGAGTTCAGGATCCCCACTTAGAAGTAGGAAGTGGTGAACATGGATTTTATGATAGGGTTGTCTCATATGCACCGTCAACATGATTTATCTTAGGTTATTGTAGATAAAATGACCAAATTAATCCATTTCTTACTATTTCATACTTTGTACTCAGTTGAGGATTATGCCAGGCTTAACCTTGGGGAGTTGGTGAAATTGCATGAGGTTCCATTATCTATTATTAAAGATAGAGCTACTCAGTTTACCTTTAACTTTTGGAAGGATTTTCAGAAGGATCTCGGTACCCAAGTTCAAATCAAGAAAACTTTTCATCCTCTGATAGATGGTCAGGAAGAGAGGACCATTCAGACCTTAGAAGACATGTTGAGGGCCTATATTATTGATTTTAAAGGTAGTTGGGATAATAACTTACCTTTGATTGAGTTTGACTATAACAATAGTTATCACTCTAGTATTCAAATGGCTCCATTTGAGGATCTCTATTGAAAGAGATGTAAATCTCTTATTGATTGGTTTGAAGCAGGTGAGGCTACTTTGATAGGGCCAGATTCATTATTTGAGGCTATGGAGAATGTTTAGTTAATTCAAGAGAGGCTGAGAATAGCCCAAAGTTGTCAGAAATCTTATGCAGATATGAGAAGAAGAGATCTTGAGTTTGATGTTGGTGACTTAGTCTATTTGAAAATTTCTCCTATGAAAGGAGTGAAGAGATTTGTCAAAAGGGGGAAGGTCAGTCCTTTTTATGTTGATCCCTATAGAATTTTGAGCTATTTTGGGAAGGTATCCTATGTTCTTGATTTGGCAGCAGGTTTGGCATCAGTACACCCGGTATTCTGTGTTTCTTTGTTAAAGAAGTGTATTGGTAATTCATCTTCTGTTGTTCCTTTAGAAAGTATGGATGTTCAAGATAGCCTTTCCTATGAAGAAGTTCTTGTTGAGATCCTTGATCATCAAATTCATTGGCTAAGGAATAAAGAAGTTCCCTTTGTTAAAGTTCTATGGTTGAATCAGTTTGTTGAGGGAGCTACTTGTGAAGCAGTAGTAGATATGTGAACCAAGTACCCTCATCTTTTCCCTACAAACTCAGATTTAGCTTGAGGTAACAATTTTCTTTAGATTTACTCTTTTTCGTTCTCATTTTCAGCTACGTAACCATTAATATGTCATTGCATGTATTCACTAAATTAGTTCAATTCATGTATCATGCTCTAGACTCAGTTATGTAATCATGTTTCAATTTATGCACATTCAGTATATGATCTCAGTTGCCTTAGTGTTCTTAATCTAACTGTCTCATTCGAGGACGAATGTTCGCAAGGGGGAGACAATGTAACACCCTGCATATTTATAATCTAGAAATCGAACTGGCATTCCTACGTGTGTAAACTCTAATCCCATGATTCATATTTGAATTCTTGTTTCATGATCATTAGCCTAGTGTGAAGAGAGCTTATGAGAAAGGAAAAAAGTTCATTAGAATCACTTAGAGCAAAGTGAGCTAAGAGCCTTTAATTATGCCAAATTTTGGTATTTGATTCCACAAGGGTTAGCTTCGAACGTATATAAATTCTTACATATGTGTAATTTTTCAGCTTAAGACCCACCAAAAAGTATATAATTTAATTATCTTTCCAAGTATAGTTATTTTGCCTTAATCTGATACCCAAGAGAAAAGTTATGACCATGCAAAGGTCATGCATCGCATGACAATTGCAAACGGCCATTGGATTAGGTGTGAGATTAGCATATGCCGCATAACTTAAGGTGTATGATTGTCTTGAATCTCACAACCTAAGGAGTACGATTGGCATGCGCTGTACAGCAAAGCCATAGTGCCAAAAGTTGCTCCATTTTGACTTAAATCAAGGGCGTTGTAGTCTTTTCACATTCCTAAACCATCCCTAATCACTCCTAAATGATATAAAGGGTCTTTAAACATATAAATTATGATTCCTTAACCCCAAGCATTCAAGTCACAATTCAAAAACCTTCCTTCATTCCCCAATAACAAATTCAATCCCCTTTCCAAAAAAATTAAGAATTCAAGCTTCAAAGTTAAGGAAACCTTCATGAAATCTTTTAAGAAACAACTATTGAGTTATGTGGGTGTGAATTAATGGTTCCTTTTCACCTATTGATCCCAAAACCCTCACCTTTTGGTTAAAAATATGAGTCTTCTTTTATTATGAAGTTTCATATGATAAAGACAAGTTTAATTCATTGTTTTTCCATAGTATTTTAAACTCAAGTCATGACCAAGTATGATTCCATGAAAAGTTAGGTTACCTCAGGTTTCAAGTTTCAATTTCCCATGCCATATCTAATTGAATTTCATATCATATCAAAATATGAATCTAGACATGTAATTATTTTGTTTCTCGTGTTTAAAAGATATTCCCATGTTCAACTTCATGCTTTTCACCTTTTTAGTGAATGCTTAACTTTTCGGTCTTCAAACTGTGATTTAACATTTTAGTTGTTTTTAAGCTTTGATATCGTATTTTTATCATTTAGTGCTGGTGGGTTATGAACCCCGATACCTTTATCTTTTACATGATTTCAGAATTTCAAGTACTAAGTTTGTTAAGTCATGAATCTTATCATTACACTTAGATATTTATAATCATGATGAGCAAAATTAGATATGTAATAATGTCTAATTGAGTTTAGTTCAGTTCAATACCATTGTCAGATCAGTTACTTTCAATTTTATCAGTTGTTTTAGACAAGTCACTATTACGTATTTTAGTAGTCAATATTTATAGAATAATTTTAAATTATCTTCTGCACATGTTAGTTTTATTACTTTTTTGTTCAGTGCTCACAGCAGGTACCAACCCATGGGTTAGTTGGTGGTCACTCATGACTGTAAGTACTGTTGTCGTAACTAGGGTTAGCCTCAGGGAGTAAAAAAACCCTTTAGACCCCACATCCATCAAACACTTTTAGGGCTTTTATTTAACACTTTAATGGATTAAATACTCTCTCTAAATCCTCTCAAGAAAGTCAAGCTAGGGTTTCGCTAATTTGGCTATCTAAGGGATCAAGGGTTGATTTCTCTCCATAAATATTCATGATTTAGACATGTTATCTTCCCTCATTGTTAATTTTGCAAAGGAATGTGATTTAAATTATTGTTCAAAATATTATAGTGTGGTTTTGAAAATAAAGGTTGGGGGTTTTGAATGTTATGAATTGAACAATGTTTCTCATGGTTTATATATGTGATTTTCATGATTTTAATATGGTTTTGAACTTGTAGGTTCATTGGTATGGTGAATGAACTACGGAATTGTGATTTGCCTAAACTTGTGCTTTGTAGTGGTTATAACCCCAATCCTATATGAGAAATTTGTTTTAGTTATGAGAACTGTGGGAATTTATAAAATTGAACTAGTCTTGAACTATTGCATGATATAAAGAAGTATTTGAAATACAATGGTATGATTTAATGAACAAATGGAGTCGGTGTTTCGAATATGTTTTAATGAACAAAGGAAGTTATTCTCCCCAAGTTAATGGAAATTGTTTTGGCATGATTTGTTACCTTACAAGTGTAGTTGGTAAGATGATAGCAAGAATGTATGCCTAAAAATGTATTATGGTTAATCAAATAGGAATGTGTGACAATTATTTAAATTGCGCTTTAATAAGGGTTTGTATAGCTAAGTCATTAAAGTGGAGGTTCAAGTGACCAATACTGGAAACTATATTTGCCGACACGGGGTTCAAAGTAACCAGGGAGACTCGACGCTTCCTTATTATTATTTCATGATTAGGGAGGTTCGAGTCTCCTATAAAATAATTATATTATTGGGTGCTTAAGTCACCTTGGTATATTTTGGAGGGTTTGAGTCCCCCATGTACATATATATGTGATTATTCTTTGGTTCATGCGGCTACACGAACTGGGGCCCGACCAAAGGGTGTGAGTTAGGGCCAATATAGCCTGTGGGTACTATTATATGACGATTAAGCTACACAATCCAAGTTAAGATTTTTGAAGTCATGTTAAGCCTTGTTCCCTATCCCTAGAATGTGAAATATATATGTTTCTACATTTGATTATGTGCACCGGCTTTGAATGATTTTAAGCTATTCATCATATCATTATGTTATCCTTATCCCTAAGTTTTATAGTAGTGTTCACCCCACTAACCATTTTTAGATGTTGTATCCCTATGTGATGCAGAAATGGTCATACTTCTACTCCTACTACCCAACAACTTGGATTTAGGATCAGCTAGCGAGTCAGATTTAAGTAGTGAGCTTTGATACTTTGGAAGACCGACCCTATTTCATGATTAACGTTTCCTTTACATTTTGACTTTTCTATTGGATTTGGTTTTTGGCTACTATTGGGGACATGTCTCGACAATTTATTGATATTTAGTCTTGGATCATAATTTAGAAGACTTTGTTTGGACTACTGTGGCTATTTGCCGGTATTATTCAGTTAGTAAGCCGGTCGTCGGTGGTTGGTTATGGACATGCTTTTAAGCTTTCTTAGACTATTATATTCTATTTTGTTATATGATCAATATTGAGCTGACCTTGGGGTGTGGTGTGTTTTTCTTGGTTAGATCTAGGGGAGATATCCAGTCCATGTATGACTTGAGATACCTATCATGGCTAGGCCCTGGTTCGTATTATGATAATTTTGTAGGAAACTGCCGACTAAGATCCAAAGATAATACAGATATAAATAACATGCAAGTAGGATTGTAAAGTACACCTAAATATCCAGTAAGCTACAAAATAAAGCTAAGGAGACCATACGCAACTATTCTATTCATATCCATATCGTATATCACTGGCCAATATACGAATAAAGTGCAGAAGAAGGATATATATATATATATAGCAGTATACAAGGTCAAGGAATGGTTATACAATATGACCAAATGAAATAAATGAGGGATATACAATAATACCATAAATACTATAGCTAGATACATATACATAACAAGGCTAACTCAAGGTACAAGCAAAGTAATCACACTAGCATCTCCTAGTTTCCTAACCATAGTAGGAACTAGAGCTAATATAATCAGGCTCTCTAATCCAACATCTAAACATGAGATAATTACCATAATAAAGCAATTATAAAGGAAAGAATAAGAATATTAAGTTCTAAAGCCATAATTCCAAACACGGAATACTCATGCATAATAACATAACCATAAGGTTAAAGAACCATAATCATACCTCAAATCTCAAAACTAATCTAATAAGAAACCTTTCATGAATCTATTGTAATAACCATCAAAATGTAACTGAATAGTTCAGGAAAACAATACCTAATTGGTCCTTTTATAAACCCCTGCCGCAATAGGCTTGGAAGGTTCAATCAACATACAACATATTACAAGCCATACTCATTATCTGATAGATATAGGTGCATGATGGTGATAGGCTATTCACATGTATGAATGAATACAAGGAGAATCCAAAATACTTTAGCCACTATATCATTATCAATCGTTGGACTTGAACTGGAAATCATATCATCAATTGTCGGACTTGAATCAAAACTCATATTATCAATATCATCATCAATCTACATTATCTAGTATTATATATATATAACGAGAGAGAGATAAAAATACATGTCTAGGACCACGTCTAAAAGAGTTTTAGTCTGTAAATCCATTATTTGGGGTAAACTCTGAGACTAAGTCATCATAAAAGTGTAGAAAGGGTCAGATCTCTCACGATCTAGGTAAATAGTAGTAGCAAAAATCATGGACTAGAATCTATCCCCATCAAATCTCTAAATATCTTTACTCACAAAGGCTCATAAATTAAACATTAAGATGATACGATTCATCTTATGAATAAATCCATTTTAAAGTGAAAAGTGAGAATAAATTCCTTTAAACAAAAAGAGTAATAAAAACATAGTTTAGTTGAAAATATATCATTTACCATCTAAATGATCAAGATTATAAAAAATCTATTTATGCCATCACCAGTATTCAAATAATACAACTGTAAGATTCAATATGTCTATAAACCATGACTACTCTCTTTACAAGGATAAAACACTTCTCCGAATCCATCAAATATCATAATCACAAATTTGGGCACAAATATATATCTAGCATAACCATAACATACTAATCATGGCCTTAGGCTTAATATTATATTTGGAATGGACATAACATCATAATTTGGGTAAAACTATGACAATCCAATACTAGAGGTTCATTAGTCTCGACTTTGTCAAATAGGTTATCATACGAATATAAGTTTACAAAGCTAACACAAGTCTTAGCCTAAGGTGGGATGGAGGGTTCCACTTCTAATCTCTGAAATCCATTTTAGACAAGCTTTAACCCCAGACTAGGATAAGGTATCTACATTCACTTCTGGATGATAAATAAACCATGATTAGCCCTAAGATAGTTAATTCCTCCTAGAACATAAGAAACTAAGTCAATTCTACCTAAATTAAGATTCCAAGATAGAATTAACAATCCAAGTAAGACTAACCATTCTCCCTATACCTATATCCTATCCCATATCTAGAATAAAGCTATAATCATACTACGAATTAGCTCAATCCATTAAAAAAATGTAATAGGATCATAATAAGTATTTCACCTAAGGTTCAATTATCTTTATAGGCCATAAACTCATAAACTATGATAATTCATGATATTCTACTTAATATCACATTCTAACATCCCTATTACACCATCTCATTTTAAAGAGTAGATAAAAGCCTATCTCAATGCCGAACTGTAACCCATAGATCATCCATAAATTATTTGTCTTTACTCAAAAATCTCAAAACACTGTCATGCTATCAAAATTGTAATCTACACATCATTAGGATTAAAATGAGACCATATTATTATAATAAAGGTCAGGTCAAATTTTTGGTCAAGAATGGGCCCGTGGAGCTCGCCAACGAAATCCAAAATTGAACCCATCACTCGTTCCATTGAAGGACAAGAAAGTTGTTCTCAAAAGTTGAGCACAAACAAATAATAATTTAGGTCTCAAATCAACCCTCAAATTTTAAGAATTCAAGCCCTAATTTCTAAGAATTTTACGAAGAACTAAGATGGAATTAAAGGAAAATTTTGTAATGACCCTTTAGGTAATTTTCCATACTTATGATTATTTTCACTGTTATAGCTTTTACATAGCTTTTCCAAGCCATTTTTGACTTAGTGGGACTAATATTTTGGTTACCGAGCAATTTGTTTGGTTTTTAGAGCCAATTCCTATTTAGAAGTTTCATTGGTTCTAAATGGCCACGAGTTAAAAACTTTAATAAAATATTCTTGAATGCAAATTATGACTTTACCAAAATCTTTGAAATGTTGATTTTAGGCTATGTAGAACTCTGTTTTGAGTCTCAAAGCACCCGAGCTTATTTTGACCTATTGATAGGAAAGTTGAGAAAATAAAATATGGGTATGGGACCCATATTTTGTCGAAACAACCTCAAATAGAAAATTTAGGTGCACCATCATTTTTAGAATGTCAAATTTAGTGTTCTTACATAGTTTGTTTACGTATATAGGGTTCTATATGAATCCCAAGGCCTTGATGGAAATATGAAGGAGTTTTTGAGTTTCAGCTATCAACTAGTGGAAATACGATCGCCATTTGTGGTCCGCGATCATGGTGATGTAATGACATATAGGTGTCACAATCATGAAAAGTTATTTAGACCATAAGATACTAGAATCGCATACCTATAGGTTGTGATAGCGACTTCTGAGGACTTGGACTGGGTATAAAAAGGCCCCTTTGTCAGCGATTTTCATTTTCACTCATGTCTTGAGAGTTTAAAACCCTAGAATGGTGTGTTAACTTTAAATTGTAGATTTTTGGTGATTTTAAAGCTTGGGTAACATTTATTTACGTGATTATCATTCGATTTAAGGTAAGAATTCACCTTTTTCTTGGTGAAATTTCTGGATTAATTGCTCAAAACCCCAAAATCCGTATGACTTAATTTTAGCCCCAATTTTGCTTAGTTTTCACCTATTTATAAGGTTAATGATCTCTTGATCTTGTATGAATGTTGGGTTGGTTTTTAAAATGTAATTTCTATAAGAGATACCCATATGAGGTTTTGATGTCATTTTTGGATCGAGAGCAAAATGGTGCAATATGAGTATCAATATTTTCGTATTGATGAGTAGAATATATTTTTGATAGCTTGGCATATTGAGAAGGATTCTCAAAAAGGAAGATCAAAGATTTAGCAATTTATTAAACTTTCTTAAATGTCGAGGTAGACTTGGTTTATTCCTTTTTAGACTGAGTTACCTTATAGTATTCTTATGATATTATGTTCGATTTGAGGTGGGTTTAGGTATTGGATTGATGAAATGGAAAACTTGTGATAGTTGGACTGTTTAGGCCATATAGAAACCGTAGAATTGAAATACTTAGCTTTTTGCCTTGAACCTTGATGCTTTAGACTTCATTACTCATGTTTATCCTGAGAATACCTTAGTTTACTCTAAATTAAGTGAAATTATCTATTTAATCATGCTTAGGGTAAGTTTGGCATTAATTTCCTACACTAATAAAGTATTTCTTAGTTCCATTGGACTTAGTTAAAGTGCTTGAGTAGAACCTCTACCTTAGGACTAATTGTGGCTTGCTATACATCTAAGAGTAGATTTAGATACCTTAGCCTAGTTTGAGGTTGAAATTGACCTAGAATGTATTTTGGGGATTTAGAAGTGGGCTCTTTACCCTACCTTAAGTCAAGATCTTGATAATTCTCTTAAAATCCGTAACCGCTTGTTAAATGCCTAGTGGATGCCCTTTTGAGGAAATATTGAGGAACCTTGGTACTTATTGTTTATATTAGGTGTATTTATGCATTCCAGTATCACAATTCTAGTCTTTTTAGCCTTGTTTTGAGGATGATTCATATGTTATACGGGTTTATAATAAGATGAATGTGCATCTAAGTGTTAACGTATGTGATTATAATGATCAAAATGAATTCCAAAAAAGTTTGTACTTAAATGAGTCATTTAGAGTACAATGGTTGTACTTATTGGTACTTATTGGTGATGTTGGGTGTATTACTAGCTTGAGCTAGGTGCTTGTCTAGTTGATTCCATTGGATTTTATTGTATTTAATGTGTTCCAAATGGTTTTAATGTGTAATTATGAGTTGAATAACTTGTTGGTGATGTGCAAGGTTCAATTTGATTAAGTTAAGAGTCAGAACATAAAGTTAAAGATCAATGTGAATTAGCCTAGTCTCAACTCTTGTTTTGATTCACCATCATGGATATAGTGTTGTGATTGTCTCTAATTTTTGGTGTGTGATTATGTAGGAAGAATTTTGATCTGAATATAGTGATACATTGATTATTTAAAGGCTGGAAATCCATGGAAAAGAAACCACAAGACAAGGGACTAAGATGGGATGATCAACACTTAACCAAAATATTGAAAGCAAATTTTAATGTGCTAAGACGATGAGCCCGCGACACCGTAGCCATAACGATGATCTACCTAGGGAGGAGCCTTTGCTGGAGCGGTGTCTAACAAGGGTGTAGCCTTGGATGGAGCAGTTCTCTACCTAGGGCAATGCCCCTTCCACTCCCAATCTCATAAATAGTTTAGTTCCAACTCTTACACGGCTTTGGCCTACCTTGGGTTATAAATACGACATTGTAAACGTTTTTTATACATCTTTGGACATCTTGGATGATTAAGGAGCTTCTATAACTTCAACTTTTAGGTTTTTATTATTTTAATTTAGTTCATTCATGTTCGTAGTTATTAATTACAACCTTGTGTTTACGATTATGACTATGCATGGCTAAACGCCCTCTTTCCGGGGTTAAAGCCAAGAAAATGAGTACTATTGTTTTGACTTAAATTTGTTTAATTTTGCTTATCATTATTGGTTGTGTGTTCATCCTTGATTTAAATATTTTATGGACTGATCACCCGGAAAATAAATGTATTATCTACTTTTTGATCTCGAGTAAGGGAATAAGGGATAGAATATGGAGATGAACAATGTATTATTTGTATTCTTTTATAAAATAAGGAATTCAAATTAGTGTCTTGGACATGAATGTACTTAGATATCTTACTTGATTTATATGTAGGATGATAGCTTAAATAACTTAAGTGGACATTACATCCCCGCTTAATGATGTAGTTGTAAGGTTTAACTTAGGTAAAGGATTAGAGGACAGGAGACCATGATCATGTGATTAACCCTACGAATCAAAAACCAATATAATAAAGTTAACGAATGATGTTTAATAACATAGTATGAATGTTTGAAGTTCTTTAACCCAAGGCTTTACTCCATTGATTTTTTCAAGACTTTATTTTATGCATTGTTTACTTTTCTTTAGTTACAAATTCAAAACTCTCTTTTTGGTGACCTTTGCATCAAATTAATCTAAACTGTGAACTTGAATTTAATCCTTGTTGGAGCAAGTCCCTGTGGGATCAATACTTGGCTTTCTTAAAGGCCACTTTACTTCTTGATAGATCACGTACACTTACATGTGCACTTATGCACTGTCAAGTTTTTGGTGATGTTGTCAGGGACTTGCAATTGGAAACTATTTTTTTTTAGTTTTGCCTTTTAGATTTCTTTGGTGTTTTTTTATGCTTAGTCTTGGTTTTGTATTTATAGGAAATAGGTCTATAATGTAGTAAGTTGGAAAGGTATAAGGACTTGGTTGAACCTAAGAAACTTTTTCATAAATACAGGAGGTGAAGCAAAACTTCTCTCTCAAATTCCATTAATCCAAGAAAAGTAAAAGAATCTTGCCATTATGGTTGATGAACAAGCAACCCACAGGACAGTAAGAGAAGTGGCAATCCTACTTCTAACCAATTTGACCTCCCTATTTCAGAAGCCGGTAGTTGGAGGCAATTTTGAGCTTAAACAGAATATGGTACAATTTTTGATTAGCAGTGAACAGTTCACAGGGCTTTTACATGAAGATCCACAAGTCCATTTGCAGAATTTTTTGGAAATTAGTGACACATTTATTCCTACGAGGGTGAATGCAGACTATGTGAGGATGATTTTGTTCCCCTTTTCACTAAATATGGAGGCATAAAAGTGGTTGAATGCATAACTAGCAAACTCAATCACATCATGGGATGATATGGCCAGAAAATTATTTGGTTCTTCTCATCTAGCAAGACTGCAAGACTTTTCAGGGAGATAGTATGCTTCAAGCAGAAGCCAGATGAGAATCTTTATCGTGCTTGGGAGTGCTTGAAAGCACTTCTTTGGGACTGTCCATACCATCAACAGTCCAATAAGGTACTTGCTCATATTTTTGTAGAGGGTGTTGGTCACAATACAAAAATTTTACAAGATTTAGCCGTAGGTGGTCAAGCTCTTGAGATGACATATGATGAGCTATACACTTTATTGAACCGCATAGCTTAAGGGAACCTAGAATGGCATTTAGACTTGAGGAATGCCACGAAAAAAATTGCAGGTGTTTTGGAGATGGACCAATTCACAATGTTATCAGCCCAGGTTTCTACATTACAAAATTTAGTAAACACTTAGTTCAGCAACATGAAAGTTGTAACTATACAGCCTGCAGCCACATTTAATGCAACCCAACAAGTTGCAGGTTGGTGTAAAGTTTGCAGTAATAGTCACCATGCAGCTGCTATGTGTGTATCAAATCCAGAATCTATGATGTATGTAGGCTATGTTCAGAGGCCTAATTATAGTAATGCCTACAATATAAAGTGGAAATATCAGACACTAAATCAGCGATGGAATTTCCAGTAGCCACAACAATTTCAGCAACAATAGGCTCAACCAAATCCATAAACTAGCAACTTGGAAGAGATGATGAAACAGGTTCTAGCTAATTAGACATAGTTGGCTGCAGATGTAAAAAAATTAGCAAGCGTCTTAGAGAAGATTAGAGTTACAGTTCGGGCAGCTATAATAGGCACTAAATACCAGTCCACAAGGTAGTTTTCCAGAAGATATAGAAAATCCTAAACAAGTTAGGGCAATCACCTTGAGGAGTGGTAAGGAGCTTCATGGAAACCCTCCAAAGGCAACTAAGGAGGTAGATATTGATATGGTGACTGAATAGGTAAATGACAAAGTTGCTGAAAAATCAAGGAAGTTTGAGTACTTGAAAGAAAAAGATACTGAGCAAGTAGAGCAGAAGATGCCACAACTTTCTTTCCCACAAAAGCATAGAAAATCAAAGGCGGATACGTTTAGAGAGCTTTACATTAACCTTCCTCTTTTAGATATTTTGTAGGGTATACCAAAATATGAAAAGTACTTAAGAGATGTGGTTGATAATAAGGTAAAGCTATAAAAAGTTGAAACAATAGTGCTCACTGAAGAGTGTAGCACTATAATGACAAAAAATGCCCAAGAAGCTTAAGGACCCTGGAAAGTTCACTCTCCCCATTCAGATTAGGAATAGTGAGGTGGTCCACGCATTGAGTAACTTAGAGAAAAGTGTCAAATTGATGCCCTTCTCCTTGTTCAACACTTTTTACTTAGGAAAAGATAGACCGAGATCTGTACTATTACAATTGGCAAATGGGAGTATAGCCCATCCCGCCGGAATCATAGAAGATGTCCTCATAAAAGTTAGTAAATTTGTTATTCCTGATGACTTTATTGTTCTAGATTTTTAGGCTGACAAACAAATGCTATTATTTTTGGGTGTCCATTCTTAGCAACAGGAGGAGCGTTGATTGATGTAAGAGAGGGCACACTCAAAATGAGGTTGGAAGATGAATAGAAATTTTTTATAATTTATAAATCACTCAACATACTATCCCACTATAAAGACTTGTGCATGACTGTAATTGAAGGAGATGGGTGTGGGGTGGTTAATCCATCAAGAGCCTCTTCGAATACCCTAATACCACAACCTAACATGATGGAAATTGATGGGCCTAAAAAGTCTAAAGTTGAAAAATTAGGTACCGTTGAGAATTCACACCCAAAAGGGGTGAAAAGAATAAGAAGATAGAGACCAAGTATGAGAAAAGAAGAAAAGAGAACGACTAAGTCTTTAAGTTGGGTCGTGCTGTGACACTAAATGAAGCGCTGCTTGAGAGTCAACCCAAGTTAAGTTGGTATGTTTATTTTAAGGTTTTATTTGTTATTTCATGTAGTTTTTATTTTTGTTGAGTCGGAGGTTAATGGAAAGTCTGAGTACCGAAAACCTGAGCTAAGAAGCATGGCAAAGACTGAGTGCGGGGTCCGCAGATCCTATTAATGAAAAGATGCTACTATCCAAGCCTAGAGGCCTCAAAGAGTATTTCTATCAATTACTTTTAAATTCAATTTGGGGAAAAAGTAGATTTTTAAGTGTGGGGTGGGGAAATTCCCAATTTTAGGCTCAATTTTAAAATTTTTGTATAAGATATTCTTGTTGGTGCTATTTTTGATTGCATGTTGTAGGTGTTTTAATTGGAAAAAGCATGTTGAATGAGTGAATTTCTACTTTTAAGACTCCTAGGCTCATTTTTATGACTCGTGTACTTTTTGGCTTATATTTGAATTCATGCTATTGTTTGGTTGAGAGTCTATGATAATCCATGTGAGTTGAACATGTGACATGTGCATGTGAGGTATTTCCATATTTCTTGTTACATGTGATATCGAGAACTTGCCCGGTGTATGTGCAAAGTGAAATAAAGAGTGTGGGTTTAGGAGATGATATAGGCATTTCTTTGATACCCTTGTTTTATACCTTCTTTTGACCTACCTTTTATGCATAATCCTAGTCAATCCCATTGAGTCTTTAGCTTTTTTCTTTGGTAGTCTCATATGCAGCCTAATTACCTTCTTTGATAGATCATAATTTGAGCCAAAGCTCCTAGGAGCTTTAATGAAAAATCAAGTAAGTAAGGAGTGTAAAATTGAAGAAGAAAAAGGTAAAATTAAAGACCCCAAAGTGATAGTTATTGGTGTTC
>JAPEIP010000007.1:91124931-91170327 GCA_026120095.1 Capsicum chinense
TGGGTCGTGCTGTGACACTAAATGAAGCGCTGCTTGAGAGTCAACCCAAGTTAAGTTGGTATGTTTATTTTAAGGTTTTATTTGTTATTTCATGTAGTTTTTATTTTTGTTGAGTCGGAGGTTAATGGAAAGTCTGAGTACCGAAAACCTGAGCTAAGAAGCATGGCAAAGACTGAGTGCGGGGTCCGCAGATCCTATTAATGAAAAGATGCTACTATCCAAGCCTAGAGGCCTCAAAGAGTATTTCTATCAATTACTTTTAAATTCAATTTGGGGAAAAAGTAGATTTTTAAGTGTGGGGTGGGGAAATTCCCAATTTTAGGCTCAATTTTAAAATTTTTGTATAAGATATTCTTGTTGGTGCTATTTTTGATTGCATGTTGTAGGTGTTTTAATTGGAAAAAGCATGTTGAATGAGTGAATTTCTACTTTTAAGACTCCTAGGCTCATTTTTATGACTCGTGTACTTTTTGGCTTATATTTGAATTCATGCTATTGTTTGGTTGAGAGTCTATGATAATCCATGTGAGTTGAACATGTGACATGTGCATGTGAGGTATTTCCATATTTCTTGTTACATGTGATATCGAGAACTTGCCCGGTGTATGTGCAAAGTGAAATAAAGAGTGTGGGTTTAGGAGATGATATAGGCATTTCTTTGATACCCTTGTTTTATACCTTCTTTTGACCTACCTTTTATGCATAATCCTAGTCAATCCCATTGAGTCTTTAGCTTTTTTCTTTGGTAGTCTCATATGCAGCCTAATTACCTTCTTTGATAGATCATAATTTGAGCCAAAGCTCCTAGGAGCTTTAATGAAAAATCAAGTAAGTAAGGAGTGTAAAATTGAAGAAGAAAAAGGTAAAATTAAAGACCCCAAAGTGATAGTTATTGGTGTTCGAAAAAATTATAATGTATTGTGGTGGGTAGTTGAGTATTGAAAAGAACAAAAAATATTATTCAAATGGAATAAGTTGTGCATAAAATACTCCCACCATAGTATGTTAATGAGTTTTATAATAATGGGGTAGACAAAAATGCTGTAATTTAGTTGTTTGAGATTTGTTTTAATTGTAAAAAATGATGTATTAAAGCGCTTAGGGAAGATAGTTACTATTCAGCCAAAATAGTTCCTGCCCGTCCCTTAGCCTACATTACAAACTGAAAAGACCTAATTGATCCTAAGTTCATTATTCTAATATTAGTAGAGCACTACATTAAGGGAAAGCCTATAGTTCATTGTGTGTAACTTGTGAATTCCTTATGAGAGTTAGCGTAATTTGATTTTTTACCCTTATGTTAGAAATTGCTTAATTGTGAGTGATTATGGGTAAATATCATATTATGAGGAGCATATGTTTTATGAATATGGTGATTTGTATGAAGTCCTTGATTGAATAATATGCATGAGTTGCTAATTGTTGAGTCAATTCTTGAGGCTAGGATATTTTGAAGAAGAGTTCAAGAGCTTTCAATTGTGTTGTAACATACTTAGTGTAGAAACTTGCATTCAATGTAGTCATTATAGTACTAGCTTGAGTGTATTTCATTTAGTAGAGGTGTAAATTCTCCTTAACTTGAAATTCTTAGATTAAAGAATTGTTCGAAGACGAACAAGAAGTGTGGGATGGTGATGTTGGGTTTATTTAAACATTTGTGTCACAAGTCTAGTTTTTTAGCCTTGTTTTGAGGATGATTCGTATTATATATGGGTTGATAATGAGATAAATGTTCATATAAGTGTTAAAGTACATGATTACAATGTTCAAAATGAATTACAAACAAGTTTGTACTTAAATGAGTCATTTAGAGTTCAATTGTGGAAACTAGTGTAACTAGCTTGAGCCAGATGCTTGTCTAGTTGATCCCGTAGGATTATATGGTGTTTAATATGTTCCAAATGGTTTTAATGTGTAATTATTAGTGTAATAACTTGTTGGTGTTATTCAAGGTTCAATTTTATTAAGTTAAGAGTTGGAACATAAAGTTAAAGATCAATGCAAATTAGCCTAGTCTTTGCTCTCGTTTTGAGTCATCTTCATGTATATTGTGTTGTGATTGTCTCTAATTTGTGGTGTGTGATTATGTAGGAATATTTGTGATCTAAATATGGTGATATATTGATGATGTAAAGTCTTTAAATCCATTGTAAATACACCACAAGACAAGGGACTAAGATGGGATGATCAATACTTACCCAAAATCTTGGAAGCAAATTCCAATGTGCAAAGGCGATGAGCCCGCGGCGCCCTAGCCAAAGCAGGGATATAACTAGGGTGGATCCTTGGCTAGAGATATTCTCTACCTAGGGCGGAGCCTTGGCTGGAGCGGTGCTCTACCCAGGGCGGCGCCCTCTCCTCTCCCGTGCTCACAAATTGTTTGGTTCCAACTCCTTCACGACTTTGGCCTACCTTGGGCTATAAATACAACATTGTAAACGTTTTTTACTCATATTTGGACATATTGAATGATTAATGGGCTGCTATAACTTCAAATTTTAGGTTTTTATTATTTTAATTTAATTCATTCATGTTTTAGTTGTTAATTACAACCTTGTGATTATGATTATGACTATGCATGGCTAAACGCCCTCTTTCCGAGGTTAAAGCCAAGAACATGAGTACTATTATTTTGAATTAAGTTTGTTTAATTTTTCTTATCATTATTGGTTGTGTGTTCATCTTTGATTTTAAATATTTGATGGAGTGATCACCCAAAAAATAAATCTATTGTCTACCTTTTGATCTAGGGCGAGGGAATAGGGGACTGAACATGGGGATGAACAAAGTATTGTTTGCATTATTTTATGAAATAAGGAATTAAAATTAGTATCTAGACAGAGGTTTAATTAGATACCTTACTTGATTCATACGTATGATGATAGCTTAAGTAACTTAAATAGACTCTTACATCCCTGCTTAACTATGTAGTTGTAAGGTTCCACTTAGGTAAAGGATTAGAGGTCAAAAGAACATGATCATGTTATTAACCCTACGAATTAAAAACCAAGATAAGCAAGTTAAAGAATGAATTTCAATAACATAATATGATTGTTCTAAGTGCTTTAACCCTAGGCTTTACTCCATTGATTATTTCAACACTTTATTTTATGCATTGCTTAATTTTCTTTAGTTACAAATTCAAAATTCTCTTTTGGGTTTCCTTTGCATCAAATTAATCTAAACTTTGAACTAGAATTGAATATTTGTTGAAGTAAATCCCTGTGGGATCAAACTTTGCTTTCTTAAAGGCCACTTTACTACTTGATAGACTAAGTACACCTGTGTGTGTGCTTGGGTGCTGTCAGTTGTTTAAAAAGAATAAAGTTAGAAGTAATGCCTTACTATTATGCCATATATGTGATTGTTGGTTAATCTTATAACGAGTTATTGATTATGCTTTTGTTGTGGCTATTGATTGATCTACCGAATATACTATTTAATCATCCTTTGACTATGATATTTCCTAAGTCATGAATTATGTTATTGACTAAGCTATGAATAAGCTATAGATTTTTTCATGGATTAGCTATTGATAAACTATCTTTTATGATAATTATAGGCCATTGAATATGCTATTAATGAGCCATTACTTATGATATTGCTTATAATTATGATCATGTTAAGAACTTATGGTAGAAATCAGGCTAGAAAACATTCCTAATGCCAATATTAGAAATTGTGCCATGAATTATGTTAGAAGTCATGCTTATTGATTATATGAGAAATTATGCTATTAGTTATGCTTGAAATCATGATTTTTGATTATATGAATCCTCATGTTATTAATTTTTCCATATATTATGGTGATAGATTGATACCCGTCAAGGCCAAAGAATATTATGATGATATATTAATACCCAACAAGGTCAGAGGATATTTTGATAATTTATTGATACCCAGCATGGTCGGAGGATATTGTGATGATATATTTATACCTATAAGACTGGAGTATATTATAATATTGATACCCGACAAGGCCGAAGGATACTATGATATTGACACCCGACAAAGTCATAGGATACTATGATGATATCCGAAAAGGCCGAAGGATATTATGATTATATGATGATACTCGGTAAGGCCGGAGTAGGATTATGATGATGCATTGATACCTTGAAATGTCGGAGGATGATTATACTGATGTGCCTATGAGTACATATATTGGTTCGAGTTCGGCTATTCCCTATGTATGTCAATTATATGCTTATATTTGCTTATATGAAATTTGGGTATATTATTGATATTAGTGATACCGGTTACAGCCTGCAACTGTTAAAGATTTATAAAGATGTATATTTGATGATTAGTGATAATTGAGGATTAGTGATAATTGATTATTAGTGGTGAATGTTGTTTAAGTGGCTAATAATGACTAGTTGACAATAAAGTATTAGTTGATTAATATAGATAAGATAATAAATGTTGTTAGATGAGAAATGATGGTTATCTAATAAATAGTGATTAGTGGATATGCGGTGAATAGTTGTTGACTAGAGATTATATAATGACTATTTATTAAATTGATTAGTTAATAAGAGATAGTTAGCTAACAAATGGTGACTTTTGAGTATCGATGATAAGGTTGTTAAATAATGGTAGGATTATGAATATTAGTAAATTGTGATAATGTTGGTAAATGACATATTGATGGTAATTATGGAATGATGGTTAAATAATGATAAAAGTTAGTTCTAATGTTTGTTGATTGCTTTATTCTTCTCTGAAGTGTATTCTCCAGTCGTATAGGAAGCTGTGATGAGTTCTTTACTTTTCTACACCAATTGGCCTATGGGAGTCAATTTTGTAGTTATGTTTACTTGTGTTGATGCTTTATGATAAGTTATTATCCCACATTATTTACTTATTATGCACTGCGATATTAGCATGTGTTAAAGACTTATGTTATCTTGTTATTCTGGTTTAGTTACTCATTATGTAAAGTGATGCTGGAGATGCTTCAGGTTCATTTTTGTACCTTAACTTAGTTATATTATTTTGCATGTTATCATACTTATATCATGATTAAGCTCAGTTGGATGATGATACCTACGGAGTACCCATTATTTTGCTACTCATACTATACTTTTGCCCCTTTTTGGTGCAGATCTAAGTACTAGCTGTTGGTGTTGATCATTCATGCGGTGACTGATTTTCGGAGATAAGGTGAGCTCTTAGAGTTCGAGTCGACCATTATTCTCTAACTTTATTTTCAAACTTTTTTTTCGAGACAAATGTACTGATTATTCTAGACTTTTGAGTAGTTTTATACTATTAGATGCTCTTGCAATGGCTTTACTAGGTCGTCGGATTGGTATCTTGTATTGAATGTTTTTATCTATCTGGAATGCTTTGTTTATTTATATATTGTCTTCTTGAATTTCTCCTATGATAGGCATTTCCTACCGAATTAACCCATTGTGTTAGTATCAGTTTATGATTGTAGCTAACCTACAGGCGGGATCAAGTTGGTTCCACCATGACTCATAAATTGGGTTGTGACAAAATTAATGAGAAATGACAAAGATGAGTTAGGTTAGCTTACCTTAACTTATGTGAATGATTTCTCACGTTTTCCTATCTTTGAGCTCTTAGTTTAGTGTAAAAATGGTAGAATAAGTGATAGAAAATCGATGAGGAGGAGGGCATTTAAAGGCTACAGGTGCCGCTAAAGCGGACATGTGGGTGCTAAAGTGCCTATCACTAAAGCAACAACATGATCTCTAAATTGGTCTGGTGATAGAATAGCGGCACCAGTTTAGAGGCCATTGGACGCTAAAGCATACTACCGGCAAAGGGACATGGCTGCTAAAGCAGCCCAAGGGAACTAAAGCAACCCAATAGGAGCTTAAGCCAGTCCTATCGGGTGCCATGCATCAAATTTTGCTAAGTCTGAAATAAACTTCGACAGGGTACTCGAGATATTAGGAACCCCACACGCATACACAAAATTTGATACATACCAAATTCGACGTCCTATACTAGATGGAACCATCAAAACATTCATCCAAGGTCATTTCAACTAAATATCGGGTCCAAAACTATAGTTTAAATTTTCATATAATCTGCCCAATAACCCAAAATGAGTCTGGAAGCCTCAGGGCCTGAAATAGGGTCCCCTTGCCTAATATCAGTATTTTGTAACTGATGGTGTTGTTAGAATTCTCATCTGAGGTTGAAATTCTCATTCGAGGTCGCCTACTAGGTGTTTCCATACGAGACCAAATACTAAACAACAAAAGCTCCAAAATAGGGAAATGAGCCTAAGATCCAAAGAAACTGTCCGATCACCAAACCAACAGTTCCGACAAGTCATAATGACATGTAGCCGCTATGGGAAGGCTCAAAACAAGAAAAATGCTTGCAAATCAAGGGAATGACCTAGATGGTCATTACAATATCCAATACTAAAAGGACTTTCATCCGCAAAAGTCAATGGATAGAGAGATAAAAAATCTTGAAGGAACGATTTACTAGGACCGTATGATCCAATCACAACTCCCTAGATAACCTCTATGAGGATACAACACTTCCAAGAGATTTTACCATAGGTATCCTTTTTCAACCAACTTTTTTTCTTGCTTTATCAGACAACCAAGATTCAACCTCAACAACCAATTGGACACCAACTAAACTGAAAATGGTTAATGCACCTAAATCCAAAATCACGATACTCTGATACCACCACAACCAAGAAAAAACTAATCCAAGACTAAGTCAATCCGAAGCATGAACCATTCTACTAATCCCAGAATCCAAATATAACTTTCTTTTGCCTTTCCAAACCTGCTATCACTCCAACCCAACAAAAAAATCACTTGAGCCTTGTTCATGCAATTCCATCACATTAACTTTGAAAAATAGAAGTTAATACATTGAATATCTATACTGGCAAGCATGACAATACACTCATAAGGAACTATTTAGGCACAAAACTGGAGATAACCAAGGGCTACAATCTATGCCAATGCTACAACTTGTCCAAATGACCATTGAAACTGGAAGATAGTCAAAAGCACAACTACGCAACACTAAACAATCTATTCTAGCATGTCCCATCAACGGAGAATGAATCTATGTTGAATCCAACTCAAGCATCCTACTCTTGCTGAGTAAATCACCTAAAATCCCCACGAAAGTTGAAACTTGAGGTCAAAGCTGAAGGAACCAATAATGTGCCAATTGAACTATCCTCAAAATACCTATCAACTATAATCCACCTGAACTAAAATAGATCATATCGGTAACCACAGAGTAGGTATAACCAATGTATAAATGAAAACCCAACTGAGACAAACCTAAAAACGTAGGCCATCACTAAGTTTTACGACTCCAAACTAAATTCTCGACACTAAAGCTAAACCACTCGATCTCAACTACCAAAATCAAAACCTGTAGATGGGTAAGTATTCATACTTCAAATCTACCATAACCTCCAAATTTCCATTCCAAGGCATCAAATTCAAAACTGAGCCTACAAGCCTAAACTAAGGCCAAAACTCAAATTGATCTTACTGTTCGAATATGACACATCCTTACCAAATCATACTGAGCCAAAATTGAAATATATCTAAAGAACAAAATCACAACAGAGGATAAATAACTAGCAAAAACCACAATCAACCAACCTTATATCCATTAAGGGGCACAAAACATAGCCACGAAACAATGATCACAAGAAAGGATAAATCACCAGTGAAAAATACAAACAACCAACTCTATATCCACTAGAGGGCACGAAACATAGCTTCAGAATAATAATCACCAGGGAGGATAAATCATTGGCTAAAACCATAAACCACCAACTCTATATCCAGTAGAGGGCATGAAATGTAGTTGTAGAACAATAATCACAAGAAAGGATAAATCACCAGCTGAAAACATATACAACCAATGCTATATCCACTAGATGGCATGAAACATAGTTGTAGAAAAATAATCATAAGGGAGGATAAATCACCAACTAAAAACACAATCAACCAACTACATATCCACCACCAAAACATACTCTAGAATTCACTAAGGCTTACAAACCGTACTAGAGATAACAAAGTCCTTAGCAACTTGGAGAAACATAACTTTTGGTGGGAAAAGGTAAATGAAATACTCCATCTCAGCAAGGAATACCCATAGGAATCTAACATCAAAAATAAGAAATCAAGTATGTCTTATTAGGCCAAAAAAATTCCAAAATAAGGATTTCTTGAATCTGCCAAATAGGGAAAACTTAACTCGATCAACCTATGGATTACATCACCGAGAAAGAAATTACCAATCTTGGTACCAATGCCAAGGTCAAGATCATTCTTGGAAAATAAACCAAGCAACTCAAGAAAACAAATTTCCAATATACCAACTTAAGAAACGGTCATAAGAGAGATCACCTGTCTCTAACTCTCTAACTCCAGTTAGACAAGACTTATATCACTGTAAGAACAGAGTATCCAACTCCACGCCAGTACCAAGAGAAAACCATAACTAGGAGATAAACCTAACAAACTAAAATGACAAATCAAAGACATCTAGACATCAACATCAAAACTACTATTGGGCGATGAACTAGCCAAATTAGAATAACAAACCCCAAACTAATCATCCTCAGAAATGGGCTACATAGAGAGAAATAGCAAAAACAAGGACCTTTGTAGGCCAAGAGGCAAGTCCAAGAATCCCAAACTTAAGAATTAGAAATATAACTAATTTACTAACTTTACAAATATAATAGAATCGTGGAAGTTCAACTTATCTTCAATACTATAATCAACTAAACAATCAATCTAGCATCCTCTAATAGAAGAGGAAAACAACAAACCTCACCATTCTATAAGAGGGAAAATATCCAACCTCACCTCTCTACAAGAGGAAAAACACCCAACCAAGCAATCTACCTAAGCCAACAAATAAAAATTATGAGGAATAAAATTCTAACCAGATATTAATAGTCTATCCATATGCCAAGCAAAGACTAATTAACATCACAAAATAATAATAATGGCAATAGTAATACAAACATCAGTATAGAAGATAGGTGGTACCCAAAAATTAAATCAACAATAAGTACCATAATAGGGCCATAAAAAGCCAAATCTGCCAAAGTAAATAGGACACAAACCCAAATCCTATGCCTATAAGGAAAAAGTATCAATACTGATCGACTCCCTCTACTACTAAATGAAATAATGTTTAAGGGTTGTCATATAATCATAAATTTGATATCAAGGTACACAACGAACAATATAAACCTACCAAGGCATATAATCATTAATGGGTATGAGAAGCCCGAGACACTATAATGAAAAGGGTAAGGGAAGAAGATAAAAGTACACCTATCATGTAAAAATTCAAAGTCACATGCCTGATGGGTCCATGGGAGAGCAAATCTGAATTGGTCCAAACTTAGACTAAGCTATTGAATCATCAACTAAGACGTTAAGCGCATTGTCTTCAACAAACAGTGTTACAACACCACAAGACTGATCTGAATAAGCTGAATGACTAATAATCCCACATTAGGGAGACTTTATAGACCAGTGAATGATATATCTTCAGTCATAAAAAACCACTAATGCCTTAATCTAGGAATAAATGTAAGTAGACCCCAATAGGCTAAACAATTGAACTCTTATGTCACCCAACCTATTTTCTTTAAAAAAATATAATGTGGTCATTGTAAAATTATAGTAACCCAACTAGATTAGTGTCGATCCCATAAGGAATAAGTCAAATTTGTCTCTCAAACTTGCTAAAGTTAAAAGTGAAGGAAATTAAATAGGGGGATTTGTAGTAAACAGTAAAAGTAACAAGTTGTGAATGCTTTTGGTTGTAACAATTTGAGATAAACACTAGTCTATGTTCCCTCTGTCTTCCTAACTCCATAGGTTTATCATGCTCAATCCGACTATCTCACTGTCTTACATGCAAAATCTGACAAGCTAGGTAACACTAACTATTTGATGAGTCTCAAGGTATTGCCTTAGTACCCCTGGTCTTTGATCCCAGTTTAACAATCGCCTTGCGGGTCTCAATTTATTATATAAGGGTTGATAGCCTCAAATCATTGATGTAATCTTTTTTACCAATCTCAATCTCTCTTGTGAATACGATCTCAAATACAGGTGGCTTCTCGATGTTACGCACTACTAAGAAAACAACTAAACTAAAGAAGATCATAATACAAGTGTAAATAATAATCTATAAGACCCATACACTTTCTCTACTTTATTATGCTACCAGGGTTCCCACAACCCTAGCTAAAGGAATTAACCTCTCATTGTTGCAAAACAATCCATGGAATTCAATAATGAAATCATAGAAGTAATCTCACAATAATGAAGAATAAAACCCAAAGTCACAAATTAATTATTCAACCAAAGACGAAAAACAAAGAGATTTCAAAATCAAAAGTCAATCTTAAAATCAAATATAAGTTTGTGAATTGTATGAGTGTGTAAAAGTGCATAAATTAACTAAAACATCAAATGAGTATTTATAGATTACATAAAAATCCTATAAATCCAAACTAAATCAAACCAGGAGCTTCAAGTCGGTGTCTACCTACTGTGAGACTTACTTGGTGTAAGTGGCACCTCTCTCTTGTAGGTGCAATACCGTAGGTAGCGAAAAAATTCTACAACTTCAGCTTCTTTAAATCTAAGTTTTCTGACACTTATGCCACCCTACCTATGCTAGGTGGGTGTCACCTACGCAAGGTAGGTGCCAATGTCGGTAGTCCAAATTTTAGCTTTTAATTTTTTTTTGTTTATCTCCCAAAACCTAGTTTACTACAAAATAAAAACAAAAACACATCATATCTATAAAAATAGATGCAAGTATAGTCATATTTCTCAGTTTTAAGCATCAAAAGTGCCACAAAACCATGACACATCTACACCCTCAACTTAGAAAGTTTGCATGTCCTCAAGCAACAAAACCACAACAAAACACAATGATGCTTAACTAAGAGAAACCTAAGATACTCATGGAAGTCAATCTCAAATTTAGTTCAAGAACATCTCCCCGCTAATTTTAGTTTTTCAAAACCAAGTGTCTGAATTAATGCACCCTAACAATGTGACACAAGTGAGTCAAGCTATGAAATTATATTAGAAACACATTATCAAGCATATGTACAAATTAAATATAATACCCCATATTTTTCTTAACTTAATTCAGCCCATAGTACATGTATAAGGGGCTTAGAACTTGAAGATTTAGCTTAAGTGTAGGAGACTTAGTTTTATTTTTGGCCTCTTAACATCAATAATTTTTAAAGGGACCTTATCAAGCCCCAGACATAAGATTTTGAGTTAATTCATGTTCAGGGGTGTAAGTAGTAGGTCTCGAGTAAATTTTTGATTTTTTGGATGAAGTTTAGACCACATTTGGATATTTAAAAATACCAAGTCACCGCAATTGTAGCACGTTGTGGTAGAATATCGATGGAGGCCTTGGCATACTGTGGTGATGGCTCAATCCTCATTCAAGTTATGAATTTTAATTTTAGAGGGGTAGGCACGTCTTTCCCCATGGCCCCAATCTATAAAAATACAGATTTATCATCAAATAAGGCATTATATGCCCTATTTCCAAAATTCCTCACTAAAATAAATGCTAGCCATCACCTAAATTCATCAAGTTCATTTTTATTTCTTTAAGCAAACTTAAGAATTCAAGCTTCACCACCCAAGAGCAATCAAGAATGTCAATTCTCTTACAAGATTAAAGCATTCAGGTATGTTAAATATTCATCCATGGGACCTTTTCACCTATGGAGTCCTTATACCTATTTTTGTGTTCTAAATCATGAATTCACATGCTTACAATGAGTTAATTTCATACAATATTTGGGAATTTTAATTATGCATGTCATTTACAAGTGTTTTAGTTGGAAAGTAGTCTTTACGCATTTAAAGAATGAAATTCCATGTTAAATCCACCAATGTATAGTTTTAGTGTTACGATTATGTTATTCTCACATGTTTCAATCACTACCATGCCTAAGTTCATGAATTTCAAGTGTTTGATGAAATGCCTAAGAGATGAATTTTGAGCAATGACTACTTATTATGCTTTTGAAACTTTGGTATGCTTTTACTGTTAATGTTATTGAGTCCTGGGGTTTAAAAATACCCAAAATTTAGTTGTTACTTAGTCTTAGTACTTTAAGAATATTTTTTAGGAATATATGAGAATTTTTAGTTCACTCAGTTATCTTATCAGTCATGTTTAGATCAGTTCAGTATTCTGAGTCAGTTTAGTTAGGAGTAGGATTTAGCACCAAGCAAACCCAGGGATGGGGTATCACCTTCCAGTTGAGGGAGTGACCTTTAGTAGCAGTCCCTATATTCTAGAACTACATAGCCAGCATAGGTTATAGAGGTTAACCTACTACTTCAGGGTTGACATATATCTCCCTAGAGCACCTGCCAGTAGAGGGTGACTCTTTAGTCCTTCGAGACTTCAATACAGTGGATCCACACAGCCAGTATTAGTACCCATGGAATGGTGATGACACCCTTCTAACTGGGGTCATAGGTTGGACCCCAATTAGCTCTTATTAGGGCATGTCAGCTAGATGATGGCTCCTACAGTCTCCATCCTGCATTTAGTTCATAGTTCAATTTTAGGCTTGCTTGACCATGGCTTATAGTTATTAGTTATTCAGTATCAGTATTTTAGTGTTTTAGTTTACAAACTATCCCAGTATCATGTCATATGCTTGGTCATGGATTTTTAAATTGTATAGCTTCTTCGCATACTATACATTAGTTATCTCATGCTATTGATTCAGTCAGTTATTATTCATGCGTATGAGCCATGCATATTATCTTAACCTCATTTAGTATACCAGTACATTTAAATTACTGACCGCATACTTGTTTGTTGTACTATGATGTCTCATATCATAAGTTTGAGCGCTCAGGTTTCTGACCACACTTAGATATCCCAGTGCACCAGCAACAGTAACAGTGGTGAGTCCTCATATTTCGAGGATAATTTATGTTTATTTAAATGTTTCAGTTTAGTAGTCAGCCAGAGTTAGTTGGGGACTTGTCCCATAAACTCCACAGTCAGTCAGTTAGAGACTTTCAGACACTTATAGATAGTTAGTCAGTTATTAATTGTTCTTGGCAGTCTTTACAATATTATTTTCAAATATTTGTTTTTCAGGCATATTAATTTAGATACATTTTTAAATGTTTAAACCTTACAACATATCTAGCTTTGTTTTCCGCACATATGTACCCTTTACTATCAGTTTGTTTAGTGCTTACAGCAGGTACCAGCTCATGGGTTAGCTTGTGGTCACTTGTGACTGTAAGCACTGTGTGGCATCCAGGGTGTACTGTTGGGTCATTACAAACTTGGTATTAGAGCTTATGGTTTCGAAGTATCCTAGGGAGTCCAAAATACACATTAGGTAGAGTCTTGTGCATAGGTGTAAAGCATGCCACACTTATGGATAAGAGTCTACATGACGTTTTATGAAAAGTTTACCTTCTTTGAGTAGTCATGCCGTGCGAGTGAGAATTAGCTCAATTTAAATGCTCTTTCTAATTCAATCTTCTTTCCAATTACAGAACATATCTCCCAAAAAAAATGGGAATCAGCCTGTATCTTCTCCTATTCAGAAAGATCCCATAAATGAGCATGTCTTCCATGCCAAATTCAAAGTTGTATTCACTACTTTAGCTCACCCAGTAGTAGCCCAGAATAATCAACCAATTGTCTTCCTAGCCATTCTGGTGGCTAATACTGCTACAACTAGAATTCGAGACTTTACCCGAATGAACCCTCCTCTATTTTGATATCTAAGTCTGATGAAGATCTAAAAGAGTTCCTCGACATGGTTTAGAAGGTAACTGATATTATGGGTGTGACGTCTAGTAAGAGTATAGAGTTGGGTGCTTACCAGTTCCAGGATATTAGTCATACCTGGTATAAGTAATTAAAGGGAGATATAGGGGTAGATGAATGGCATGTTAAATAGGAAGAGTTTGTGATGGCCTTTTTAGATAGGTTCTTCCCTTTGGAATTAAGGGAATCCAAGGTGAAGGGGTTTATTAATTTAAGTTAGGGAAATATTAGTGTGAAGGAGTATTCTCTTAAGTTTACTTGACTTACCAGGTATGCTTCTAAAGTGGTGTCTGATGATAGGTCTAGGATAAGTAAGTTTGTCTCTAATGTCACTGATAGCATGGTTAAAGAGTGAAGGATCGCAAATTTGATTAAGGAGATGGACTTGTTTAGGTTGATGGTCCATGCTCAACGGATTGAGGAGTAGAAGTTTAAGGAGAAAAAAAGAGAGAATAAGAGGGCTAGAATAGGTAGCTTTAATTTTGCTCAGCCGAGTTCAAAGGGTGGTAACCATTTTTAATTTTATCAGAAAACTTTAGCCCCGTCTCCATATTCAGCAAGTGAGCCAACACCAAAGTTCAAAAATGATAACCAGGATAGGGCACCAAGACCCAGGAAAGTATGAATGGTGGTCGCACAAATCCTCTTTTCCAGAAATGCGGTAGAAACCATCAAGGTATGTGTAAAGCTGCTACTGATGTATTCTTTAGTTGTGGCAAGCCATGACACAGGGTCGGGAATTGCCCATAGAATGGTCAGCAGGGTCCGTCCAGTCGTCCCCCAGTTCTATTTGGTCGCCCGACTTAGTAGGGTGTCGCTTCCAGTGCCACCAGGGTTCAGTGCCAGAATAGATTGTATGCACTCAAGTCCCATCCTGATCAGTAAAGTTCTTCTGATACTATTATGGGTATGTTACAGGTGTTTCATTTACATGTTTATGCTTTGTTAGATCCAGGAGCTTTTTTTTTTGGTAACCCCCTATATAGCTGTTAATTTTTGTGTCACTCTTAAGAATTTAGAAGAACCCCTCTTAGTGTTCACTCTAATAGGTAAATCTATTGTAGCCAAGCATGTATACAAGAAATGTTCGATCACAACATCCCAAAAAGTTACTTTAGTTGATCGTGTAGAGTTAGAGATGACAGACTTTGATGTCATTCTCGCCATAGATTGGATTTATTCTATGTTTTAGTTGATTGTAGGGGAAAAGTTGTTTTTTTTCATTTTTCAAATAAACTAGTCTTAGAATGAAGGGGTAGTACCTCAACACTTAGGGGTTAGATTATTTCGTACCTTAGAGAAAGAAAAATGATATCCAAGGGGTGTGTCTAACCTTCTCTGATTCATTCAAACTTCACCACAATACCCTTTTTCTTTATATATATATAGATATAGATATACAAGCATCAACCACCATCAACTTATGCTGATGCAGTCAGTCAAGGTGCACAATAACTTGAATAGACCAGGGCCAAATGCTTTAAACTAAGCTCTAAACTAACTTTTTGATAGACGGCTAACATATTAACAATAGACACCCTCAAATTAGGTGTTTTCCCTAATTTCTAATATTGAACCAGGGCTAGAGTTAGTTGTTAACAATGTAAAGAGAATTAATTAGAGTTATTAGTGATGAAGAAAAACTAATACAAACTCAAAAAGGGTTCAAAAATGGAAAAATCTTTTTGGCGGGGTTAATTATTTTGGCTAAGTGAACTGAAAGTACAAGGAGGCCAGCTATCACTTCTTATTTCATCATCCACAAAATAGCATTAATGAACCAGGCAAGTTCTAGGTACTAAACTATGCAAGAACTAACACTAACACCTGCACACACAGGTAATTGAGTCAAACTCATTCTACTATTCTTAGGATTTCCATTACATGTTGTGCATATGTTACATATTAATACAAATTATAGATTCACTAAAGGTTTCTCACATATGCTAAAAGACAATAGTAAACAATCACACAAAAATGTTCATATCCTTATGCCATTATCATTCATCATCTGTATACACAACAAGATGCTAAAATAAAAGACACTTTTATAAATAAACATTAATAAACAAATATTTACGTCACAATCTAAGGAAAGAAAATGCAATCCTATACATGTTGGTTCTACTAGATAGTACACGAGAGGAAAATAAAATTGGTAACAAAAAACCCCATGGTACAAGTACACCCACCCCCATAGAAAATAAATGTTTTGTCCTCCTTGCACTGAATTAAAGTACAAAGGAGGAGGAGTACTTGTAATGCCTCTTATTCATCTGAGCCATCCATGAAATATGGTGAGGCTCCAGCGTCCTCATCTACTATAATGTTGACACCTATGGTGGTAGGGGTACTCATAATCTCATCCTTCGAAATCGGAGATATCACATCCTCAGCTGGGTCCGAACCGTGCCCCTTTCCTAGGGCAGAACTCATAGAAACTCCTGCAGCTTCATCTGTTGCCTTCTTTTATCTTCTATCTTCATCTATCCTCGATCTTTTTGAAGCTTTCCTCATATCATACTTTTCTCTCTTCAGGTGTCATTGCTCCTCTCTTTTCTCTTCGTGCAGTTTTTCTTTTTGCACTTTCATCTACTTGCTTCTTGCCTTTGTATTTCAGTGTCTTTCCTATCAAATCAACAATTCCTTTATCTTTATCACTCATCACCAAGGTTGGGTCAAAAAAGGTTGCTGAGATTGTTTGCTCTTCAATTCTTCTATGTAAGCCTGTGCCTATTTAATCTCTACCATGAACTTGGCAAGAGTTAGAATGGACATTTCATCAAACCTCTTGTTAATACATTCTTCCATGTGATCCATCCTTATTTGAATGTTTTAGAATAGATGGATTGATTCTGCTATATTTTGATCAACAAAAGGTTTGAATTGTGAAACCCATGTGTCCAGCAATTTTTGAAACTTCTTCTGCAGCTTCATCAAATTGGTGAAATTATCCTGCGTCAACCTATATTCTGCATAATCTGCCCCACTCATTAGTGGCACAGACCCTGACCCTGCAGATGTACTTTGTGGCACATAAATGGCGATGGGCAATGACATACCTGTGGGAATTTCTAAAGTATTCGGGGCTGGTGCGGACTGTGTCTGATAGGCTGGAGGTTTAGTGACCCACATCTAGAACTTTGAATCATGTTTTAATTTCTTAATGTCCTACCTATGTGTCACCTGGACTTTGTTATCAACACCTTGAATCAAGGGAACATATGCCTGCCTGTATAACTACATGATTAGACATGGGAACAGTGGTGTACTTTCCATTTTATGTGCCCTCACAAATAGTTCATTGACAATTATTTGGCCATAATCAATCTTTAGTCCTACAATTAAACTAACCACTAACATTTCCCTATGACTATCCAAATTGGCATCACCTCCGATTGGCATCAACCTTAATCAAATAATAGCCCACCAGAACATAGCTCTAAAGCTAAGGGAGGAGTTAGCAATGCATTCTCACTGGTTGGTTTTCCAAATAGGGTTTCCATAATCAGTAAGAAGTCCAGCCAGCCAAGGTATTTGGGTAGATGCAGAAGTCAAATGGTTCTCAAGATCAAGAACAACAGCTGGTGCTTCATAATCAGGCTCGAACAATATCCTGTTGATTGTTTGATCCGATACATCAATGTTGACTCCTCTGACCGGAACTAAATTCCTATTCGACTAGTCTAAAATCTTTGTACCCTTGGGAAAATCTTACTATACTAATGCCAAATAATTGGCAATGAATTCTCTTACCAAATTCGACTGATATTAACCGGGTGGCTTGCTCATCCAGGCCAATTCATACCTATTGAAACGATGCTCCAGCTCTGGATATTTATGTAGCCCAGTCGTCACTGTCTGGTATACTTTAGAGATTGGCCTCTTGATTGGAATTCTTACTGTTTGTTCTAATCCATCAAGGAACTTGTCCTTTGACCCCTCAATTTGCCACCTGAGTTTCTTTCTCATTTGAGGGTATTTTATCTTAATTACATTAACTTTCTCCTTGTTTTCCATCTTAATAGGGCCGGTTTTACCTCAAAAACGTTGGGTTTAGATATATTGACCCCTTCCTCATTGGGGCTCAAGCTGGTGCTACTCGTACTACTTTCACTGTCCTCCTCAGACTAGGAGAGTGCATAGTTTACCATGTCTCATTATCATGCATTAAAAGTGGGTGCCTTCTCACTTTTAGCTGGCTTACCTCTTCCCCTTTGCGTTCTACCACCACCTTGAGTTAAGGGAAGCTTGCGAGCCATAATGCTTGAAAAAGGAACAAGGAATCAGTTTGCAGGTCAAAACAGATCAAAAACTATAAAAATGTGGCTTAACGGTCAACCTGATAGCTTATCAATAATGTGATGGTCTGCCGATCTGGATGTTAGGCCTTAACCAGTGAGCACTTTACTTCAGAGGCTTGTAATGGTTGAACTGGCGGTCCATTGGGTTACTGACAGTCTTCCAGGTTATCTATCACAGTTTATCTAGTGAACAACAATCTGGGCATCCTTGTAATGGTCTACCCGATGGTCCATCACAAGAGAAACAGTCCGTTAAGGTGACCGTCAGCAACCCTTTCAGTTTAAGACTTTGCTTTGACATTTTTTCAAACACCTAGTGTGCATTCTTACATTCTTGACATAATCAATGGCATGAACTTGGTGTTTAAGAATAATTTTTATTTTACTTTTAATACATCGGTTACTTATATTTCACCTATAGCAATGCACACCATGCGTTCAATTTTTAGATTACAACTAGAACAAAATAAGAAGAAGATGAAAATTTTCTCCTACAGCTAACAATTCACTTTTTTTAATGTTGGACAATTTAAAGAACAAAGACAAAGGTGGTGATCATACCTTGATGGCGCAATACTTCACTCTACTCTCTTACAACTATAGAGAATAAATAAAACTTAAGGCCTTTATCAGTGGTTTATACTTTATTGTGATGAGCAGAAGAGGGGGGAAGCCTTATTTAAATAAGAGAGAAAAAAGAAGAGGGAGAGTCCTAAATAGAAATAACCGACTTTAGATACTTTGAACACAAAGGAAGTTGAATAGTTTTAGGATTAGAAAAGGTAGCAAGGTATGTAACTACCTCTTCTTATCAGTTTAAAGATGTTTGGCTCGGTTTTATGCAATTTAAATAGCATTTAAAATTGACCCAATTTGGCCCATAACTAGGGTTATGCTGACGTTTGTCCTGACAGTCCGTCGGGTGCGTCGGGTGACCGACGGTCCATTAGATCAACCGACATGGCTTACCAAAAACTTACAAATCTTGCTTTACTATGGTGGTGGGTTTGAATGTCCATTAGAGATGTGACGGTCTATCGACTGGCCCGTCAATCTGTTCCAGTGAACTTGAATTTCAACATCTAGTTGATAGAGGGAGTGATGATCCATCAGACTAGAGACAGTCCACCAACTCGACCATCAAGCCTTAACCAAAATGTAATTTGGTTATTATGGCTTTGACGGTCCTAGTGACGGTCCGTCGAGTCCTTAACAGTCCGTCGGTTTTACCATCAACCCCTTTTCAACTGTAGAACTTCTTTTTTTCTGCATTTTAAGCTCTACACACTTCATAAACATATCAGATTGCACAAAAACAACAAATAAATTCTAACTATGATTACAAACAACACTTGGTGGGTTACCTCCCATTATCGCCTGATCAAGTATCGCAGAACAACTTAGTGATCTCGATTACTTAGACTTCATCGAGATAGATGGTATTTATGGACTTTATCCAGTCTATTGGACCGATATAAAACTTCACTCATTTCCTATTAACATTGAAGACACTTCCATCTATATTTTCAAGTTCAACTACTCTAGATAAGTAGACTTGGTTAACTTTGAATGGGCCAGACCATTTTGATTTATATTTAGCTGGAAACATCTTCAATCTATAGTTAAAAAGGAGTACCCAGTCACTTTTCTAAAAGTCCCCCTTATTGATCCTCCAGTTATGGTACTTCTTCATCTTTTACTTTTATAGGTATTCTCTTTTATACGTGCCGAGAAAAAACTCATCCCTCTCATTCAGCTGGCTCAATCTGAACTCTGCTACCTTATTCTAGTTCAAGTTTAACCTCTTAAGTTCCCACAGCTCCTTATGCTCCAATTCAATTGGCAAGTTACATGCCTTTCCGTAATCTAATTGGTACGATGACATGCCGATAGGTGTCTTGAAAGCTATTCTATATGCCTATAAGGCATCCTTAAGCTTTCTAGACCAATCTTGTCTACTTGGATTCACCATTTTAGAAAGAATGACTTTGATCTCTCTTTTCAAAATCTCCATATTCCCACTAGTTTGTGGGTGGTATGGAGTTCCCACCTTGTGCTGCTTAACACCTACTTTGCTAAGGTAGCCCTAAATACTCGATTACAAAAATATGACTCGTTGTCACTTATGATGGTGCGTGGCACCCCAAAATGAGAAAATATATTCTTTTTATTGAACGCAACAACTCTCTTCCTTTATTACCGGTCAAGGTAATAGCCTCAACCTATTTAGATACACAATCAATAGCAACCAAAATGTATTTCATCCCATGTGAGCTCACAAAGGGTCCCATGAAGTCGATGCCACTTCCATCATTTTGGTCAAAGGCATCTCATGGTGCTTTGAGATGACCCTTGTCTTTGGCATTGGTCACATCTCCGCACAAACTCATAAGCATCTTTGAATAAAGTCTGCCAATAGTAGCCACTTTGCAACACTTTCCTAGTAGTTCGGTCACCTGCATGGTGACCCCCAACTGGAGAAGCATGACAAGCTTCCAAAATATTTACCATGTACACTTATGGGACACACCTCCTTATAATATTATCTGCACAATGACGAAACAAATATGGCTCATCCCAGAAGTAGTGTGTAATATCATGAAGAAACTCCTTTCTTTGATGAAAATAGAGGATCTCCAGAGTAACCTCGCTCACCATATAGTATGCAAAGTCTGCATACCAAGGCACTCTTTCTAACACAACAGCCAAGATTTCCTCATCGAGAAATACATCATCAATTTCTAGCTCATCCTTGAGTAATTGACCTCTCTCCAGTCTAGACAAGTCATTTGCGACTTGATTCTCACATCCCTTCCTATCTTTAACTTCAAAGTTAAATCATTGGAGAAGAAATACCCATTTGATTAATCTTCACTTAGTGTTCTTCTTGGCTATTAAATATCTCAAGTCGGTGTGGTTTGTGTGAACCAACACCTTGGTTTCCAATAAGTAAGTCCGAAATTTCTCAAAGGCGTAGAAAACTGCAAGGAGCTCCTATTCAGTAACCATGTAGTTCTTCTGAACTCCATTTAAAGCCTAGCTTGCTTAATAGATGGGATGAAACAACTTATTTCTCTTTTGGCCAAGTATAGCCCCAAGAACCACTCCACTTGCATCACACTTAATCTCAAATGAGTTTGACCAATCCAGACCAACAATAATAGGAGCATCAACCAATTTCCCTTTAAGGCATTCAAATGCCTTCAAGCATTCGTTATCAAATATAAAATTGGCTTCCTTCTCCAAAAGTTTGCAAAGTGAGTTTGCAATTTTTGAGAAGTCTTTTATGAATCGTCGATAGAAGCTCGCATGACCAAGGAAACTACGCACTTCCTTTACTGAAATGGGAGGTTATAGCTTCTCAATAACCTCAACCTTATCTTGGTTGATTTCAATAACCTTGGCTGAAATTTTTGGACCAAGGACAATGCCTTCCTTCACAATAAAGTGGCATTTCTCCCAATATTAAATTCCTTGCACCACTGTAAATATCTACTCAGATTCACCAAACAAAGCTCAAAAGAATCACCTACCACTGAGAATTCATCCATAAACACCTCCAAGGTGTCTTCAACCATATCAGAAAAGATAGACATCATGCACCATTAAAAGGTAGCTGGTATATTACACAAACCAAAAGACATCTTCTTGAAAGCAAAAGTACCATATGGGTTAGTAAACTCCATCTTTTCCTGATCCTCCAGGGCTATAGATATGTGGTTATAGCCCAAATACCCATCTAGAAAATAATACCAACATCTTCTTGCCAACCAGAGAAGCATTTGATCCATAAAAAGAATTTGGAAGTGGTCCTTCAAAGTCCATGAGTAAAGCTTACGATAGTCCATAGAAACTCTCCACCTAGTCACAGGTCAAAGCGGGATCAACTTATTTTTCTCGTTCACTGCAATAGTCGTACCCCCTTTCTTAGGCACATATTGGACAGGGCTTACCCACTTACTATCAGAAATGGGGTATACAACTCCTGCTTCAAGATATTTGATGATCTCCTTCTTAACTACCTCTTGCATAGGTAGGTTAAGATGACATTGATGCGCAATGGTTAGAGTGCAATCTTTCTCAAGCTGAATTTTATGTGTGCTAATACCCAGAACAATGCTAATAATATCCGCAATAGTCCAGCCTATCGCCCTTTTGTATCTTCGAAGTACTGAGATGAGTGCCTCCACCTGTTGTTCCCTCAGATCTACTGCAATAATCACTGGAAAAGTGGTTTCACTTCCTAAAACACATACCGTATATGGCCTAGAAATTCCCTTAACTCAAACACCGGTGGCTTTTGAATAGATGTCTTTGACGATGGTGTTGGGTATTTTTAAGATATATATCCATCTATATCCATCTTCTTGGGAGCATAATAATATGATCCCATTCCCGTTAAGGTACATACAGTCTCCTCATACTCTTCAATATCTTTGCTATCAAAATTCATCAAGACTGCAACCAAAGGCTCAACAACAAGTTTATCTTCAATAGACACTTCTTTCTCAACCTCATAATAAATATCCATAATCAAGAATACACTCATTTCCTTATGTTGCTTCATAAATTAACACACATCAAATCAAACTACTTCATCGTTAAGCCTGAATAGGTGCTCATTAGCTTGAGATTAATAAGCACACTTCCAGTTATGAGGAAAGGTCTACCCAAGATTATGGAAACCTCAAAATCTACCTCACAATCCAGAATAACAAAATCTGTAGGGAATATACAGTTGGCCACCTTTACTATCACATCATACAATATGCCTACCAACTGTTTTACCGACCTATCCACCATCACTTGTCTCATGTTTGTAGGTGTAGGATCCCCCAAAACCAAATTCTTATAAACAACAAGTGGCATCAGGTTAATACTTGATCCCAAGTCACATAAATCTTTAGCAAAATCAAGAGACCTTATAGTACAAGGAATGATAAATGCTCTTGAGTCTATTTTTTTTGCACCAGAGACCTCATTGAAATAGTGCTACAATGGTGAAGATTATCCACCAGTTCATAGCTTACTTTTATCTTCTTTGTCATAAGGTATTTTATAAACTTAGAATATCGATGCATCTTCTCAAATGCCTCCACTAAAGGCACATTCATTGTTTGTTGTTTTAGCATCGCCATTAATTTGCTAAACTTGGTATAATCAGCTTTCTTCTTTAGTCTATGAGGAAAGGGAGGTGGTGGTTTTGGGAGAGTAGTAACCACTGCGTCCTTTTTCTTTTTTTTTTCTTTTTCTAACTCGTCGATCTTCTGATGGTTAGATGGATTTTCACTGCCATCCAGCTTCTCAGACTCCACTAAATATCTTTCTATATTTTCAACATCCTCATCAATTGCATCATCAATATAAGCTTTGCCCACAGATGGGCTAGGTAATATTTTACCACTCTGAGTGGTAATTGACATGTAGGAGCTATCATTTTGATAGTTTTGCATGATATCACTGGTCAAGGTACAATTCTTTATCTAATTAAATTTGGTCGAGAGTTGGCTTATCTGCTACTCTAACTTCTTAATAGAGGTTGAGTGTAAAATTACTAGCTGGATCATGGAAGATAAGTCACTCTTTATCTTCGTCACCCCAACATTGGTAGCCTCAACTCCCTTTAATAGTTTCTCCATTATGTCCTTCATGGATATCTTGCCAGAACTGCTAGCTGCATTGTCTCTATTTATAGGAGGTACATATAGTCCACTCCTATCATTTTTGTTCTTCCAACTCTCTTGGTCCTTATCCTTATAACCAGCCTTGTCGTAATAGTTCCGACCTTTATTTCCTTGGCTATTGCCTCAGAAACCCCCTAATTATTTAGATAGATCACCTCCTCCTCAAAATCTGAATCCGCTCTACCTTGTGACCCCATAACTTTTACCTTCTTAGTTTTCCCGAATAATAAGTGTTTAGTAAGTAGATCCATCTGTGTTTTCATGTGTGCCATATCTTGGTCACACTCCTCCTCTTGCCGATGTTGCTCTATATTCATACCACTACATATAGTATGGCTTGATACCACGAAATCCCTGGTATGCCAAGCTCTACTTTTCTTAGTGAACCACTCCAACGTATCTGCAGCCTCAATAAATATAAGCTTCATGAATGCTCCTCCTACTGTGTTTTCAACTATTGGTTTAGTTATAGAGTTCAAGGATATATAGAAAGTCCCCATTAAGTGCTCGTCAGTCATCTTGTGGTTGGGATACTTTGCCAACATTTTCTTGAATTGCATCCAAGTTTTGTACAGTGCTTCATTTGGTAATTTTCTGAAGTTGTTGATTTCATCCCTCAACTATAACATCCTGGAGGGTGAAAATAACCTTTCTAGGAAAGATCCTTTTAGTTGCATCTAGTTTGTTATAGAATCAAGGGCCAACTCATTTAACAACATTGTTGACTCCCTAGACAGAGACGATGGTAAAAATCAAAGAAGAATTGGATTTTTACCAACACCAGGATTATCAAAGGATTTACAAATGTTGACAAAATTCACCAAGTGCGTATTTGGGTTATCCCATGGAAGTCCTCCAAACAACCCCTTAAGATGAAACAGTTGTATCATAGTGCTGGTTATGTTGAACTTCACCCCAGGTGCCAATAAAGGTGGGATAATCGCTCATCTAGCACCAGTTTCATCCAAGTTGTGCTCCTCATCAAGATCAAATTGCATAGAATGGTGGCGGTTTGCTCCCTATCTAGCTGCCCGGTTTTTGTTTGCAACCACCTCTATATTCTCTGCACGCCACCTATTTTTTAGGTTAATCAAATCATCATATCCAAAATCCTGATCATCAAAATTTGGGTCACGAGCTAGTTGCCCATTATTTTTCTAATTAAACTGTGCTTTAGCCAAGTTGGCTAGTCTATCAACTTTGTGTTGTTCTTTTATTCTACCAATTAGAGCGGTACAGGAGTGAAGGGTAATAGCGGTTCTCCTAAACTTTAGGTGCGTAGCATAAACGAAAATGAACCTGTAATGAACCAAAAACAACAAATATAAGAAAGATTTTGGAAACTTTACCAAAGGTTAATTAATAATCACAAACTTAATTGACAACTATATTTCCCGGCAACGATGCCAAAATTTGATATGCCTAAATTATACCTCTCTTATTAGAGAGTAAGCATTCATTGTCAAATATATAACCCAACTAGGTTGGGGTCGAATCACATAGGGAATACTGTATTCACTAAGTATTGTGGATTTTACTAGACTGTTGCTCAAAGGTTCCTAATTGAAGGGGGGTTTTGGTTTGTAAGTTTTATCTTGTTATTAGTAACATAAATTATTCCACTCAGTGATTCTTATTACAAATAATAATTCAAAGAGATTAGACAAACTAGAGTTATGGTTACCAAGATGTTCATATAGCTAGGGATGTGAATTATTTTGAATTTTCAATTAATCACTTCAATTGCAAGAGTTATTGAATCCTATAATTTAGCCATTTGTCTCTCAACCTAAATGTGTAGATTATCCTTTAATTCTCTCTTACTTAAAGAATACATAAATTTATTCAAATATTCTCTCATGTGGGTTGATCCCGTTAAGGAATCAACCCTTAACCAAAAGGTTAAAGCCTTTATATCCCGTGTAAACCTTTTGTTTTCCTAACAAACACTTTTCTATTCGAACAAGTGATGCTCTTGGGCTCACCCTTCAATGTTTGCAACCAAGAAATGTCATTATTATGAAGAAGTATTTATACAACTTCAGTTAATTATAGAAATCGACTATTTTCAAAACCCCAATCAGCTTTTCACATCAAAGCTCCCATAACCCTAGTTAAGGGAGCTTAGCCACACATCTTTATAGAAGAAGAAGAAGAAAAAGAATTCATTGTGTTTCTCATAAATAAATACAAAAATTACTTACAAAAATCACAAGATTCGTTCTTGAATCTTCAAAAGAGAATAAGAATAAAATGTTCAGATCCATAATTCTAGCTTGATTCTCAGAGAATACTATGTTACAGTAATGTTCAAAGTTGGAAAATATAAAAAAAATACCTAAATAAAATCTAAACTGGGTATTTATATGTTCCCAAGTACAATGTATTTAAAATTTATACTCTTAAAAAGTCGCGTTCAAGTTGACAGTCACACCGATGGCCCATCAGTAGACTGATGATCCATCGAGTTAACCATCATTAAGAATCCCAAAATTTCATGTTCTGGATAAGGGTCGATGGATAAGTCAGCATTCCGTTGCTGGTCTAGAGGCTCATTGCGCTTGCCATCACTTGATTCCAAGAAGCCCTATTCTGTTTTGTCCTAACGGCCAAGTTGGTGGTCCATTAAAAGGTCGACGGTTCGCCACTTGGACAATCGTAGATGTCATGCATTTGCTTCCTTCTATTTATCTCTGACGGAAACTCTGACGGTCCATCACATGGCTGACGGTCCGCCAGAAGGTCAACGGTCCACCACTTGGACCATCGTAGAGGGCATGTATGTGCTTCCTTCTATATATCTCTGATGGCCATTCTGACGGTCCATCGCATGGATAACGATCCGCCAGTTTGACCATCAGTGTCCCTTTTCTGCTATTTTTCCAAGTTTCTCTTCTGACTCCTTAACCTGAAAATACTAAAATCCAATATTAAATATAACATTAGTTTCTTTAAAACATACAATTATCTCTTAAAAAAGATGTAAAATATTCTGCCAAAAGCCAAAAGATCACCTATGCCTCTAGGAAGCATAATCCCCATGAAAAGACTTATCCTACCCATGATCTTGAGTTAGCAGTTGTTGTGTTTGCCTTGAAAATTTTTAAGGCATTATTTGCATGGGGTGCATGTTGATGTGTTCATGGATTATAAAAGTTTGCAGTATGTGTTTTTACAGAGAGAGTTAAATCTTTGTCAGATGAGGTGGTCAAAATTATTGAAATATTATGCTATGATTGTTTTGTATCATCCAAGCAAGGCCAATGTAGTGGAAGATGCCCCTTGTATATGTCTCTAGGTAGTATGTCTCATGTTGAGAATGATAAGAAGAAGTTGGTTCAGGAGGTTTATCAGTTGGTTAGATTAGGCGTTCATTTGGTTGACTCAGCTGAAGGTAGTGTATGGGTTCAGAATAGTTTGGAATATTCTTTGGTTACCAAAGTGAAAGAAAAAAAAATAGGGACCCCAATTTAGTTAAGTTAAAATAGTCAGTTAGAGATTAGAAAGTAGAGGTGTTCTCCCAAGGGGGAGATGGTGTGTTACATTGCCATGGTAGACTGTGTCTGCCATGTGTAGATGGTTTGAGATAGGAAATTCTTGCCAAAGTGCATGGTGTGCATTACTCTATTCACCCAGGAGCTACAAATATATACCGTGATTTATGGAAAATCTATTAGTAAAGCGGTACGAGCTTGAGTTGCCTGCAGATTTAGCATCAGTGCATCCAATGTTCCATGTCTCCTTGTTAAGGAAGTGTATTGGTGAACCAGCTGTGGTTGTTCCTTTTAAAAGTACAGATCTTTAGGACACCTTTTCTTATGAAGAGCTCCCATTCAAAATCTTAGATCGCCAGATTCGCAGACTAAGGAACAAAAAACTTCCCTTGGTAGAAAGTTCTTTGGCGGAATCAATCTGTTGAGGGAGCTACTTGGGACGTAGAATCAAACATGCATACCAAGTACCCTCACCTTTTAGTTATACATATTCAGCATAAAATCTCAGTACCTCTATATTTTCTCAGCTTAATCAGTCTCATTCGAGGAAGAATGTTCCCAAGCGAAAGATATTGTAATACCCCATATTTGTCTTAGCTCAATTCAGCCCATAGTGCCAGTACAAGGGGCTTAGAACCTGAAAATTTAGCTGTGTAGGAGAGTTAGTTTTATTTTTGGCCTCTTAATTTTGATGATTTTTGAAGTGACCTTCCCTACTCCAAAATATAAGTTTTTGAGTTAATTCATGTTAAGGGTTGTAAGTAGCATGTCTCAGGTAAGTTTTTGATTTTTTGGACAAGATTTAGACCACGTTTGTATTTCCAAAATAGCAAGTCACCATGATCATGACGAGTCACGGTGGAATAGCGATGGAGTCCTTGGCGCATCGTAGTGAGGGATTAATCAGCATTCCAATTATGAATTTTAATTTCAGAGGGGCAGTCAAGTCTTTTTCTATGTCCCCAATCCATAAAAACATTAGATTTATCATCAAATAAGGCATTATATGCTCTATTTTACTCTTTAAAATAAACCCTAGACATCACCCATATTCATCAAGTTCAACCATTATTTCTTAAACAAAACTCAAGAATTCAAGCTTCACCACCCAAGAACGATCAAGAATGTCAATTCTCTTTCAAGATTAAAGCCTTAACGTACGTTAAATGTTCATTCTTGGGCCCTTTTCACCCATGGAGTCAAAGTACCTATTTTTTTGTTCTAAACATGAATTCACATGTTTACAATGAGTTAATTTCATGAAGCATTTGGAAATTTCGATTATGCATGATGTTTATAAAGGTTTTTAGTTGGAAAGTAGCCTTTACACGTTTAAAGCATAAAATTCCATATTAAATCACCCAATGTATGGTTTTAGTGTTATGATTATGTTATTCCCACATGTTTCAATCATTCCCATGCCTAAGTTCATGAATTGTAAGTGTTTGATGAAATGCGTAAGAGATGGATTTTGAGAAATGACTACTTGTAATGCTTTTGAAACTTTGGTATATGTTTACTATTAATGTTATCGAGTCCTGGAGGTTATGAAAACCCAAAATTTAGCTGTTTAATTAGTCTTAGTACTTTCAGGATGGATTTTAGGCATATATGAGTATTATTAGTTCAGTCAGTTATCCTATCAGTCAAGTTTAGATCAGTTCAGTATTCTGAGTCCGTTCAGTTAGGAGTCGGATTTAGCATCGAGTAAACCTAGGGATGCAGTGTGACCTGCCAGTTGAGGGTGTGATCTTTAGTAGAATTCCCACCATTCTAGAACTGCGTAGCCATCTTAGGTTAGAGAGGTTAACTTTCCAATGGAGGGTTGGCATATATCTCACTAGAGCACCTACCAGTAGAGGGTGACTCATTAGTCCTATGGGACTTCATTTCAGTGGATAAACTCAACCACTGTTAGTACCTGTGGCATGGTGCTGACACCCTTCCAACTAGGCTCATAGGTTGGACCCCAATTAGCTTTTTTTGGGGCCTGTTGGTTAGATGATGGCTCCCACAGTCTTAGTCCATTATTTAGTTCAGAGTTCAATTTCAGGCTTGCTTGACCATGGTAAAAGTTATTAGTTGTTCAGTATCAGTATTTCAGTATTTTAGTTTATGGATTATCCAAGTATCATGTCATATTCTTGGTCATCCATTCTCAAATTTTACAGCTTTCTTGCATACTATACATCAGTTATCTTATGTTATTTATTCAGTCAGTTATTATTCATACATATGATCCATGCATATCGGCCTAACCTCATTTAGAATACCAGTATATTCAAAGTACTGACTACTTACTCATTTTTTACACTATGATGTCTCATATCATAGGTTTGGACGCTCAAGTTTCAGATTGCACCTAGACATCCTAGTTCACCAGCAGCAACAACAGTAGTGAGTCCTCATATTTCAAGGATCGTTTATATTTTTTTCAGTGTTTCAGTTCAGTTGCCAGCTGAAGTTAGTTAAGGACTTGTCTCATCAACTCCATAGTCAGTTAGTTTGAGGCTCTCAGATACTTATAGATAGTTAGTCAATTATCAGTTGTTATTGGCTGTCTTTACAATATTTTTTTAAAATATTTGTTTTGCAGGCATATTAATTCAGAGATATTTTTAAATGTTTAAACGTTATGGCGTATCCAGCTTTCTTTTTTGCACATATGTACCCTTTATTATCAGTTTGCTCAGTGCTTACAGTAGGTACCAACTCATGGGTTAGATTGTGGTCACATGTGACAGTAGGCACTGTATGGCATCCAAGGTGTACTCCCGGGGTGTTACATTATACTATCTGGATAGATAATCAACTAGCAACACAACCCATGTTCCCTCACAACAAATAAGTCCCACTCGCTCAGTAGAACAATGCATGCTAATGGAGGGATGACCACAAGACACTCACACTCACAAAGAAGTTCGACAATGTGTACAGATTACCATAGGATTGCTCTTATTTTCTTTACCTTAATTTTTAGATAGTCGGGTTAGATTCACTATAGATTTTACTCGACTTGTAACTTAGGCTTAGGGGCTGGTATGGTATATTTATGAATTTAGTGACTAAGCCTACTCGTCACTACAATTACGTTTTGGAGTCCACTTATCAACCAACTTTTCTTTCAATCTACCCTTATTTCTCTCTTTTTCCTTTTGTTACTTTTTCATGATGGGTGCAGTTTCTTTTATCCTTTCTTTTCTTTGTCTTTTTCAAATCAATATTTTTTTCTTTTTGCTTCTATTTTTTCATTTTTTTACTTTTTTACCACACCGACCCTACTTTATTTTCTCCTATTTACACCTCTTTATACCCAATTCTAATCACGCACCCTTATGATAGAAACTGTTAGCTTAGGTGATTTGCCTGAGTTGGGGTGCATAATGTTCGAGAAGGAATAGGGCCAACATAGGTTCATTGTAAATAAAATGGGAAGGTGAACGGTGAAACCAAGAAAAATAGTCTAGATAGGCTCAAAATAAGGATCACGGGATACTTATTCATATTTGAAAGGTTATTTAGGCTAAAAGGGAACTAATTCAAGAATGACCTATGATCCTTTCCTAACCAACTATCCTATAACCTAGGCAAGACTAACCGCGTAAGTTTTGGTTCAACACATAAGGGGAACAAAGTAAGCATCTCATACACATATGGAATATGGTTGCATCATAAACTACTACCTATCTGGTTCATGCAAATGATATCTATTATTGTTATGTCCCTAATATTAATGCCATAACCAAATTCACAACGGTCACATATATAAGCACGTCACATAGTTCAAAACAACTTCTCTGGAGGGGTATCAGTTTTCTTAAAATTGTTTAAGCATAATCAAAATACATCATCAACTGCCCTTAGGTACTTATTATCCTCCTAGTTAAACAAAAACACCACAAACAGAGAAAAATACATCCTAGACATACCGACTCTACTAAGAACAAAATCCAGGAAAAACAGACAGGGCAGCAAAAACCACAAGAGGACATCTAGACCCATAAGTAGAACCACCCTCAACTTATAAATATGAATTATCACCAATGCATCAAACTTCTACAAAAAAGTGAGTTATGAACATACCTAATGAACCTTAGGTGCGTGGATCTGACATCAATCACACTAACACAAACTAATACAAATGTACAAGTAACACAGTACCTTGGGTTACCTCCCAAGCAGTATTTGATTTAATATTGCGGCATGAAGCAGGTACCTTGATTACTAAAAATTCATCAAGGTCTCCAAGATCTTGGCCTCTAGGATCATCAATGCAACTTATCACTAAAACCACCCTCATGTCAGTCGGCTACTTCATGGTCCTACGAACGTTGAATATGACCTTCTCATCATTCATCCTGAACTTAAGCTCCCTTTACTCTATATCCACTAATGCTCTATCTATGGCTAAAACTAGTTTTCCAAAATTATAGGCATCTTAAAATCAACTTCATAATACAAGACAACAAAGTCAGCTGAAAAGATAAAGTTGTCCAACTTTACCAAAACATCATAAGATATGTCCACTGGCTGCTTCACTATATGATCTACCATCAACAATTGTATCATTGTTAGTTTTTCAGGTCTCAAGCCCAACTATTTTGACATTACAAGAAGCATTAATTTAATATTGGCACCCAATTCACACAGGGAGCTGTAAAATCAAGATGTCCCAATGGTACAAGGAATCGTGAAAGCTCTTGGATCACCTTTTATTTACGCTAGAGATTGCAATGTAATTATACTACAATGATGCAATCCTCCAATGTCCTCATAACTAATAGTTTTTTTCTTTGTCACCAAATCCTTCATAAATCTTGCATACCCAGGCATCTACTCAAGAGGTTCAAGAAAATGGATATTCAAACTTGACTCTTTAATCATAGCAATGAACTTCTTATTCTTTCCTTCTTTATTTTTCATCAACCTCTGAGGAAAAGGTGGGGGAGGTCGTAGAATGGTCTTCACTATAGACTCATATGCATTCCCCTTACCTTTGTCAACACTTGTTGATTTTTATGATGACTTAGCACTAGTCACTAAATTTTCTAATTACACTTTAGGTGCCTCATCTACATCAACAACATTATTCCTTGGCTCATCAAACATAAGCATAGGTGAATAAATAGTAGCCTCACCACTATGAGTTGTGACAGCTAAATAGTGATTGTAGTTTTTCAAATTTTGCATAGTATTGCTTAAAAGAGTGCCTGGTTGATGTTGATTCAACTTGGCAGAGATTTTCCCAAAATTATTGCTCAAGCTATTTGATTGCAGTAGCATGCTATTCTACTTTCTAGGTGAAACTTGAAATATCTGCTTTATCTTCTTAAGACAATTTTCTTGACTTTTTTGACCTAGATTTGACAACATCTCCTCAATCCTTGATTTAGTGTCCCGATTCCCTGGTGGAATGTATGCTCTACTCTTCTCCTTATAGTAATTCTTATGTCGCCAGTCACTATCTCTCCAACTTTGATCCCTGTACCTATCCCTATTGTAGTTTTGACCTTGATTCTCTTGTCTCGAGTTCCAATTGTCTTGAGCAGATGATTGGCCCTTGGCTCGAAAAATCGCCAACTCTGTATCTATATATTTTGAATTTTCATCAACATCTAAATCATATGACCTTGAATCCTTACCCTGTGTGCCATTACATTCACCTTCTCAAAACTCATTGTTACAAGAAACTTTATAAGTAGCCTAACTCTATCCTTAGCTAAGCAACCTCTTGAGCCACTGTGTCATCTGTAAGTCTAAGCTCGCTAGACAACCCAATAGCATAAGTTTCAACTTCTCTCTCATCCTTTCGAGTATGCCACCCTCAGTTGGTAAGAGAAATCTAATCTAATATATTTGATGTGTCCTTCTAGTGGAGGTGCACGAATGCTCCACTAGCAATAGTATCCTCCATAGCTATGGAATTGGTATTCAGGGCTCGTTAGAATATTTCAAGCAATTTATTTTTCGTAATTCTATGATTAGGCACCAATATCAACTTCTTCTTAAACCAAAACATACCTCATACATTGACTCAAAATGCAATAGATTAAAACTATAGATCTCCTCTTTTAAATGTAGCATTCTAGACAGAGGGAAGAAACGAACTAAAAACTACTTCCACAACTCATTCAAAGTAGTAATGGATCCATTAGGTAGTTCCCCTAATATCACGACCCAAACTAGGGCCAGGTCGTGATAGGTATATCAAGCCCACCATCGACCGAAGACCACCCCCTTAACCTAACCTCAAGAGCACAATTGTAATAATAAAATGGAAGCCAATACAAATAGAAATAAAAGAAAAATATATCAAATAAAAGTTCTAAGAAATCAAAACCAACAATCCAATCCATATTTGTCTACGAAAGCCTTTAAACTAAGATACCTAACTGGGTCGGGACATGCCTCAGACCACGATAAAGGTAAGGAAATGATTCCCTAAATATTAAAAGAAACCTAATAAAATGACAAGGTTTTCTAAGGATGGAAACTCACCACTTCACAGTAAATCAACAGACAGTTGCACCACCTAACGCTGAACATAGGTAACAGAAGAGTCTTTGAATCCTACATCATAAAATTATAAAGCATCCTAGGACGGCCAGTAGGATAAGCACTGACATTGTAACTTAGGGAAAGTGATAAAATAGTGGTATGTCTAAAACCAACAAAAACCATATGCATACATACATATATAAATATATAAGATGTCGGGATAGAGTAAAGGGTCATGAGCAGGAAAGTTTAAAACCATTAACCTAGACTGTGCAGCTCAATTCTTTTTAAGGGAACCTACGGGCTATATAGGTTTAGCTCTACCTACTAAAGGTCCCTAGGAACTGTTAGCCATACGAACCAAGGAAATCCAAAAGAGAGATAAAGATACCAAGGCTCTAGCCATCAAAAAATTAAATATGTGAACCAAGCACATGGTCATATAGACCCCCACGCCCGTAAACATAGTTTTCAGTATTGGTCACCCCGATACCTCTACCTTTACGGTGAGATAAACAACCCCTTTTAAGAATAAATCAAAATTACTTTGCACATAATCCCAACCATAAACCAAGGATTCTCATATTAAGGCATTAACTATTTGGTATCATCATACCAATTATGCTTTCAAGCTCATAGAATTATGTCAAACCGCTCTATGTAACCATTAGACTCTGAAGTCCTATTTTATAATCAAAACATTGGATACTAAGGGAACTTCAAATCTATTTTAACCAATTATCCTTTAATACAATGAAATTGGATTCATAAATAAGTTGAATCATGCAATTATACATGTTTCAAAAACAAATTCACAAAGTGTGTTGGGGTTAATTTCATTAATAGGCCAAAAAGTCATCAACTTGGGGAAACCCATATTCCCCATTCTAATTCCCATAACAATGCACCCATTCAGTCTATAAACCATAAATTTAAAGCATCAATAATCAAGTTAAAATATAGGAAAAGTAATTCAAGTGACTACAATTAAAACCCCTCAACCCAATTTCAAACCCATAAATTTAAATCATAAGAATAATGATTAAATAAATGACACAATGTGAAATAAAAGTTAGTGAATGAGATACATGCCTAAAATATAGAAGGAATTGCAAATAATTCAAAGTTTGGAGCTTGGATAATGAATTCACTGTAAAACCTTTGAATGTTCTTTGGTTTTAAGTTTGAGAGAAAAAGAGAAAGTTTTTGATCTTTGAAAACTAAAGAGAATGGGGTTATTTTATGTTATAAGGTCATACAAGGGGTAAAAAGACCAAAAGCTCCTCACCCAAATAAAAAACAAAAATAGGGTGAAAGTACGACAACAAAGTGACACGTTGTTATTGTAGAGGTTGGCCTTATGCTAATATGATGGACCCTCATGCCTCGGGGTTTGAAAATAACCCCGAACCCCTTTCAAAAATTTTAATACTATCGCAAATTAACCTTTTAACATCTATAAATATAGTTTAATCCAAAAATTGATATTATGCATGTGGGAGGATCAAAAATAAAATTGTCAAAGTTTTATGGAGTCTCACATTATCCCCTCTTAGGATCATTTATCCCCGAATGATGAGTTAGGACAGTTTTAGCATGGGAATAACAAGAATACACCATAATCAAATGACAAACTTAGAAAGTGATAAGAGGAAAATAAAAATCCTACCTTAAGCACTTTCATCTAACTCGGGAAACAAGAACGGATATTTAGCCTTCATATCTTTCTCAACTTCCGATGTAGCTTCTTCCACCTTTTGATTTCTCCATAGGACCTTCAGTGAAGCTACATCCTTTGTCCTCAATCTATGGACTCGCCTATCCAATATTTCAATCGGGACTTCCTTATAAGAAAAATTTTTTGCAACACCAACATTATCAATAGGCAATAGCAAAGAGGGATCACCCATGAATTTTTTCAACATAGACACATGAAAAATAGGATGAATAGAGCACAAACTCGCAGGAAAATACAACTCATAATCAACATTCCCAACTCTCCTTATAATTTGGTATGGACCAAAGTAATGGAGGCTAATGTTTTCCTTCTTCCCAAACCTCATGACTCATTTCATAAGAGATACCTTCAAAAATACCAAATCACTTACTTACAATTCTAAATCCCTTTGCCTCACATCTGTGTAAGACTTTTGGCGACTTTTAGTAGTCTTAAGTCTTTCTTCCTTCACCTTCTCTATGAGTTAGTGAACCATGTCAGGACTAAAAAACTTAGTCTCACCTACCTCAAACCACCTAATAGGAGACATGTACCTTCTACCATAAAAAGCCTCAAAAAGAGCCATTTGAATGCTAGAATGATAACTATTATTGTGCGTAAAACCAATAAGAGGCAAATAATCAACCCAACTTCCTTTAAAATTAGTCACACAGGCCCTTAGTATATCCTCCAATATCAAAATAGTATGCTCGGCTTGTCCATATATTTAAGGGTGGAAAATAATGCTAAGGTTCATTTGTGTACTTAAACCTTTTTGAAATAAATACCAGATGTGAGGAGAAAACTATATACCTTGGTCTAAAATAATGGACACTGGAGAACCATGCAACTTTACAATCTCCTAAATGAATAATATAGCATAATCTTCTCTTGAGAGTTAGTCCTCACAGGTAATAAGTGAGCTTAGTCATTGTATCCATGATGACCCAAATAGAATCATACTAATTATGAGACTATAACAGACCTCAAATGTTCAACCTTAACTTACTAACAGACCTTACACTTAGCCATAAAGTTCTCCATATCCCTCTTTATATTATTCCACCAATAGATTTGCTTCAAGTCAAAGTACCTATTAGTTGAACCGAGTTGAAATGTATATCTGGATGTAATGAGCCTCAATAAAAATCCTTTCCTACAAACTACCAATATTGGAACACACAACTTACTTTGATACATCAAGACGCTATCTCCCCTAATATCAAATGTCATAACCTTTTGCTAACCCCCATCATCCTTAATTTGCATTAGTTTGGGATCTAAAGCCTGCTTCTCCTTCACCTCAGTACCAAGAGATTATTGACCACTTCCTAACTAATCACTCCCCTATCCTCATAGTCCAAAACATGAACTCATAAGTTAGTTAAACTATAAATATCCTTCATAAACTATTTGTTCTCCTCATCAACATGGGATAAGATCCCTATAGACAATCCACAAATAGAATTAGCAACAAAATTAGCTTTACCTGGATGGTAATGGAGGCTTATATCACAATTCTTAAGTAGCTCAAGACACCGCAACTTCCTAAGATTCAATTCCTTTTGCATAAATATATACTATAAGCTCTTATAGTCTGAAAAAAATATCCATATCCAACCTATACAAATAATGTCACCAGATCTTCAAATCAAAAACCACAATTGCCAACTCTAAGTCATGAGTCGAGTAATTCCTCTTATGAGCCTTAATCTACCTAGAAGCATAGGATACAACCTCACTATATGTAATAACCCACATCGTACATACGTTAGCTAGAGGTAAGATGCTATTAGAGTTAAATGACTAGAATGGTGTCAAAGAGACTTAGTCTCATATTTTACTTCCAAAGTGAGTAAAGTTTAAACCATATATAATTTCCCTAATTTCAACTTTTTATTATATGAGAAAGTGAATGAGCTTTCTGTCGATATAAGATTCGCCCAAATTTGTTATCCGAATAAGAAGTTATGGCTAATTTAAGTCCTAGTCATAAAACACTGTTATTTTGGTGCTTGGTGCATCACGGAGAGGGTCTATTTAGCAATTGTCAAATTCCAGTGGACTAGCGTGATTGTAGTGCATCGCTCTAAATTTTCAGGTCGCAACCAGTGGGACAATGTGATGGCTCCGCATCGTGGAGACCTTAAGAATCCCATTCATTAATTTCCTGTAAGGCACCGCGATTGTGATGCGTTGAGGTTACCCATAAAACTGAGCTCCTAGTTATATTTTATTCCATCTTATTAAGGGCATATTAGGTATTTTTCCACCCCTTTTTCAGCTTAAACATGAGAATATACTGCCAAGTGACCATATTATTCATAATTTTCATTGATGATATTCTGATTTATTCCAAGAGTAAGGAGGACCATGCCAATCACCTCCAAATCATCCTTCAAACTCTTAAAGATCATAAGTTGTATGCAAAATTTTCCAAATGTGAATTCTGGCTAAGTGCTATTGCTTTCTTGGGGCATATTGTGTCTATTGATGGAATTAAGGTTGATCCCTAAAAGATTGAGGCAGTGAGAAAATGGCCCAGACCCATGAATCCAACCGATATTCAGAGCTTCTTGGGTTTGGCAGGCTATTACAGAAGATTTGTAGAGATTTTTTCATCCACAGCTGCACCACTTACTAAATTGACTCAGAAAAAGGTGAAGTTCGTGTGGTCTGACTCCTATGAGAATACAACTACTCCTATTTTGACTCTTTCGAAAGGTACAAAAGGGTTTGTTGTGTACTGTGATGTGTTCCATGTAGGACTTGGGTGTGTACTTATGCAACACGGTAAGGTGGTAGCCTATGCATCTAGGCAATTAAAGGTTCATGAGCAAAATTACCCCAACCATGACTTGGAGTTAGTGGTTGTCGTATTTATACTTAAAATTTGGTGTCATTATCTCTATAGCGTACATGTTGATATATTTACTGACATAAGAGTTTATAGTATGTTTTCTCATAGAAGGAATTAAACCTCAGGCAAAGGCATTGGTTGGAGCTTTTAAATGATTATGGCATGAGCCTATACTACCATCCGAGCAAGGCAAATGTGGTAGCCGATGCCCTCAGTAGGTTGTCTTTGGGCAATCTTTCTCAAGTTGAAAAGGGAAAGAGTGAGATGGTGAAGGATATTCACCGACTTACAAATCTAGGAGTATGACTCTTGGATTCTGAGGATAGGGGAGTGGTTATGAATGAGGTAGCTAAATCTTCCCTTTGTGTAGAAGCTAAAGAAAAGTAGATTGAAGATCCCACCTTAATATAGATCAAGAAAGATGTGGGCCAGCAAAAGGTGATGTCTTTTGAAATAGGTGGTGGTGGTATTTTGAGCTATCAGGATCGACTATGTGTGCTAGATATAGATGGTTACAAAAGATAATCCTTGTCAAAGCTTACACTTTGAGGTATATTGTTCATCCAGGCTTTACTAAGATGTACCATGATCTAAAGACCTTATATTGGTGGAATAATATGAAGTGTGAAGTGTCTAATTATGTTTCCAAGTATTTGAACTGCTAACAAGTTAAATTATAACATATAAGGCTAGATGGTATGTCCAAAGAGATAGCTTTGCCTTTGTGAAAGTGGGAGATGATCAATATGGACTTTTATTACGGGACTTCCGAGGTCTCTAAACCAGTATAATTCTATTTGGGTGATTGTAGACCAGCTAACCAAGTTAGCTCATTTTCTGCCTGTGAGGACCAACTATTTAGGAAATTATTATCCTAAGATTTACATTTAGGAAATAGTCCTCTTGCATGGAGCACCTGTATCCATCATATCTAACCAAGGTAAACAGTTTTCTTCTCAGATTTGGAGATCTTTTCAGAGGGGTTTAGATACCCAAGTGAATTTGAGTACTACATTCCACCCTCAGACTGATGGGCAAGCTGAGTGCACCATTCAGACCCTTGAGGATATATTAGGGGCCTGATTGATTGACTTCAAAGGTAGTTGGGTAGATCACTTTCCATTGATAGATTCTGCATATAATAACAACTATCATGCCAGTATTAAGATGGCTTCTTTTGAGGCACTACATGGGAGAAGATGTAGGTCGCCAATAAGGTGGTATGAAGTGGGTGAGACATAGTTGTTTAGGCCTGATCTTGTTCATCAGGCAATAGAGGACGTGAAGATTATTCAAGAATCACTTAAGACAGCCCAGAGTAGATAAAAATCCTATGTTGATGTTAGAAGAAGGGAGCTAGAATTTGAAGTTGGTGATTGGGTATTTATAAAAGACTTCCCTATGAAGGGAGTTATGCCATTCAAGAAAAAAGGTAAGCTGAGTCCTCGCTATATAGGACCATACCAAATTTTAAGAAGGATAGGTGCAGTTGTGTATCAGTTAGAATTGCCTGCAGATCTGAGTTTTGTTCATATGGTATTTCACATATCCATGCTGAAGAAATGTATTGGAGACCATTCCCTAGTATTACCTGTAGAGGAGATCAATGTGACAGACTCATTAGCACATGAAGAGGAACTTATTGCAATCTTTGATCGGCAAGTTTGGAAGTTGAGGAGTCAAGAGATAGTGTTATTTAAGGTGCTGTGGAGAAATAAGAAAGTTGAAGTAGCAACTTGGGAATCAAAAGATAACATGAGAGCCAGATACCCAAAACTATTTGATCCGGTGAATGATGAAATAGAAGGTACAATCCTTGCTCTATTATTTTATGGTCTTAGTATACCTTAAATCATACTTATCTTTATTCTGTGTCATCATTTGGGAATGAATAATACAAAGGGGGAATAAAGTAACACCCCGAATCATCCATGCATTAGCTCGTTGTAAGATGCTCTTAGAATTAAATAACTAGAATAGTGTCAAAGAGACTTAGTCTTATTTTTGACTTCCAAAGTAAGTAAAGTTTAAACCATATATAATTTCCCTAATTTTGACTATTTATCATGTGGTAAATTGAATGTACTTTCCGTCAATATAAGATTCACCCAAATCTGATATCCGGGCAACAAGTTATGGCTAATTTAAGTTTTAGTCGTAAAACACCATCATTTTGGTGCTTGGCGTGTCACGGAGGAGGTCTATTTAGTAATTGTAAAATTCCAGTGGCCTAGCACAATTGTGGTGCATCGCGCTAAAGTTTCAGGTCCCAACTAGTGGGACAACAAGATGGCTCTACGCCGCGGAGACCTTAAGAATCCCATTCATCAATTTCAGTGAGCCACCGTGATTGTGGTGCGTTGTGGTGGCCCATAAAACCGAGCTCCCAGTTATATTTTATTCTATCTCATTAAGGGCATATTAGGTATTTTCCACCCCCTTATCAGCTTAAACACAGGATATACTCCCAAGTGACCGCATTATTCATAGTTTCTTCAAAAATTCACAAGAAACTTTCTCTAGGGTTTCAAACAAGAATCCCAAATAACTCAACATTCAACCATGGGTTTAAGAAAATAATTAGAGAGTTGGAATCCCCACGCCGTAGGCTTTGCGGATCATCTATTATTTTTTTGAGATTGAGGTACGCGGGGTTTTCCTAAAATCTCATGGTCATAGAAATCATGTTTTTAAGAAAAGGGTTTTGAATTTATGAATATATTCATGTTTTAGAAGCGTTGATGATATTTTTTGGTCTTTAGGCCTTTTCCCAAATTGATTTGAAATTCTATATATAGGTATGCCTGTGTTTAAGGATGAATATTCATTGGAGAGCATGAATTATAATGAATCCCTCTCTTGATATAATTTTTCTCATTATTCGTATGATATTGATTGTTTTGAAAAGCATGATTTAAAAGATTTTGATTTATACTATGATTTGAACATGCAGGTTGAATATACATATAATGAAAGACTGCATGGTTTTGCCAAAAGCACGTGACCACCATATGTTTGAAGGATTCTTGCATAAGTTTGACTTATGTTTTAGAATATGGAATCTCTTATGCTAATTGTAATGTTGGGTTGTCTGAATTGAGTTTTACTAAAAGAATTGTGTTTAATGCTTTATCGCTCAGAAAACATGACTTGTAAGTTTTAGTACGATGATACCAAAATAGACAATGCCATAACAAACCCTGACAAATATAGAAACCAGATTTTCATGACTTAAGATTTCAGAATGATATATGTTTAAAAATGGATAAAATTGGGCATAAAGAGATGTTAGGTGGTCCCTCGAAGAAGGCACGAGTTTAGAAAACTCATCACTCAAAACCGTGATTTACTGATCCGAGCATATTATATTACACTGGCTTAGTGCCCTGTGGCATATTAGACTCAGACATTCCAACCCTTGCAGCACACTTGGGTTGGGGGCTTCCCTACTTTGTCAATGACGGACTCCATATAGCCCGTGGGGTTTTAGACTTGTAGTGGTATACAACATAACTCAGAAGTAATACGAAGATCTTCAATTGCACTGACAGAAAGGTTTTATGATTATTAAAAATGCCCATGTGTTTTGGAATTTATATCCTATATGATGTTTTATAATTAGCTCTCAACTATTTTAGTTACATTAAAAGCTTTAGTTTTGATTGCTATGCGTACTAATACTTCTGTATTGACCCCCTACCTTCCAGGTTCTGAGGCACAATCTAAGGTTCCTGATAAGCAGTAGATTTCTTTAGAAAATAGTGCAGAGTCCATTCGATGAGCCTTCTATATTTTTGAAGGCCTAATTATCTTCAGATATTTATCATTAGTTAGGGTTTTGGTCTACTAGGGGCCTTGTCCCAGAATTTTCAGGCAATTGTTGTTAGTCATGTAGTAGAGATTTCGCAGACGGTTTTCAGATATCATTAGATGGTTTTGGATTTCATTTGCCCTTGTTGAATTTATATCAGACTTATGACAATAATTCCGTTTCATATATTTTTCCGTATTTCCTTATTGAGTATGAATGGTGCATATGATTACAAGCTAGGAGGGCTCTCGGGCCTTGATGGTTTGGGATGTCCATCACGGCCAGGGCTTCGATTCGGGTCATGAAACTATGTTGCATCAAACTACAACCTAGTCCCACATGAGACGTATCACATAAAACTATCAATACCCTTAGGTAGGGTCAAAACTTGTGGAGAAGTCAACTTATCCTTCAACTTCTCAAAACTACCCTTACAAGCATCTGACCACAATAACTTAACCTTTTTCTCAGTTAACTTCGGCAGTAGAGCAGCAATAAATGAGAAACTCTCCACAAAGCTCCTGTAATACCTGGCCAAGCCAAGGAAACTCTTAATAGCGGTTGGAGTCTTGGGTATAGGCTATTTCTAAACTACCTCAACTTTATGTGGATCCACCTTGATCCCCTAACTAAAAACAACATGCCTCAGAAAAATCATAACATTCAACCAAAACTCACACTTAGAAAATTTTGCATACAACTTCTGGTCTTTAAGAGTCTGTAATATAATTCAAAAGAGATTAGAATGATCCTCGTCACTCTTAGAGTACGCTAAGATGTCATAAAAAATGACTATCAAGAAAAAATCTAGAAACAACCTAAACACCTGATTCTTAAGATTCATGAACTCCGCCAGAGCATTAGTTAACCCAAATAACATAACCAAGAACTCATAATGACCATACCAGGTTTGGAAAGCAGTCTTGGGAGTATCAACCTCCCTAATTTTCAAATAATGATAGCCCTAGATAAATACCTAGCACCCTTAAGCTGATAAAAAAGATCTTCAATCCTTCAAAGAGGATACTTATTTTTTAATATCACCTTATTCAACTGACAATATTCTATACACACCTAAATAGATCCATATTTATTTCACATGAAAGGTGTAGAAGCTCTCTAAGGAGAAACACTAGGACGAATGAGCCCTTTATCAAGAATACCTTTCAATTTATCCTTTTAGTTGCTTTATTCACCTGGAGCCATTTCATAAGGTGGAGTGGAAATAGGAAGAGTATTCGGTTAAGACCAATCCTAAAATCTATTTCCTTATTTGGAGGAATTCCAAGAAGGTCATCGGGGAACACTTCAGGAGATTCATTAACTATAGGAATAGATTGCAAAGAAGGACTCTCAAAAGTAGAATCCTTAACCCAAACTAGATAATATAGACACCCTTTTCAAATCAGCTTACGGATTCTAAGATAGAAAATAAACCTTTCTTTGGGTACTAAAGAACTCCCCTCCCACTGTAATATCGATTAATTAGGAAAGTGAAAATTAAATTTTTGGGCCTTACAATCCACAGAATTATAACATGAATAAATCCAATCCATCCCTAAGATCACATCAAAGTCTACTATGTCAAGCTCTATCAAATTCACCAATGTTACCCTATGAAATATGGACACCACACAACCCTAATAGATTTTGTTAAAACTTTAGGGGTTGCACTAGAATGTGAGATACCAGGTCCCTCAAAGTCATTCACAGGCATAAGCACAGTAAATGAACCAAGAAGGTAAAACTTTGCTGAAAATAAAGGAATACACTAATTTAACGTGGAAACGCTCTTACTTCACGAAGGAAAAACCATGGATGGACCTCACAGGTTCTCAAAAGTTCACTATAATCAACCTCTTAGTTAATGACTTGAACTTAAACCTAACTCTGGGTTCCTCCTAATTTTAATAACTCTACTATAAGTCCAACTTGACAACTCTGCCAAGACTCTCTCAACACTGATTAACTCTAACTAGAATCAAGCTTAGGCAATTATACCTAAGAACTCTAAAAAAAAAGTATTACTCTTATAGTATGAATAATTCAGTTACAAATCAAAACTCAACTCAATAACACTCACTCTTTATGCACACAATGACTAAGAACTTCAGCTAATACTGAGTTTTTGCCCTATTACTTTTTTTTCACTCTTTTTTGAATTTGCAAAAACCTCTTGATAGAGAAGTATCCTTTTTCTTTATAGTTGAATAATGATAAGAGTTGAAATGCAATTAGACAAGTTTGTTACAAAAGGGGACAAAACTATGCAGATGCATGCCATTTGTACTATAGCCTTGAACATCCAGGGACCTGGTCCCTTGTAGTCATCTACTCATCATCAAAACAAGATATAACAATTTTTCTCTTTTTTTTATGATGATAAACCAGCCACAGAATTTTAAGCATCAATACATATTCATCATATTTAATCAGTGTGATTACCACTATTGAAGATGAATGTTCACCTTATTATGCAATACCAACCATGCTCCTATTGTCGTGCAACTTAGGGACCTCTTACTTTGTTGTCAATTGATATCGAGATAATAATTTTCATATTAATTGATTCATTTTCTTCCCTCTATCACTATTCCTTTATTTCTTACCCTATAAATATTCCATACTTATCTGCAAATCAATATTTATTCACTTGTTACCTTAACACACTTGGTCCTTCCCTAACACACTTGGTCCTTCCCTAACACATGAAATTAGTATTCCCTCTTTTGGAATTATTGAAAATTTAAAATAGTAAGACAAAAGTAATAGTAAGCACAAATTAGTTAACTTATGGCCACTAGGCAATACTAACAATAAGAACAACTTTCAGCATAAAGTAGAACCAAATAAAGAGCACAAAAACAAGAACTTATTCATATTTAAAAATTTATGCATTATTGCAGTGCAAGATTTATATTTTCATATTCCATAGAAATATCCACAGAAGCTTGAAGAGTTAAAAAGGTGAAGGATTTTAGGAGAAGGTTTGGAGAAGTAAGGCCACCTTAAGAAAGTGTAACAACTATTTAGTTAACATCCTGATATCTGCATTCAAGCGTAGAACCTCATTGGTTAGAATTGTAACCTCCTTCTTGAGTTCATCATTCTTCTCACTCTTAAGATTTACAAAGACCCTTGGATCTTCCTTTGAAAATTTCTAAATTTGCA